>CM028377.1:156396045-156439149 GCA_013146195.2 Codonopsis lanceolata | reverse complement strand
CTCCGGAGTCGCCCGAGTTCTGGCTCCAGCCACTGCGGGATTTGTCCCGCCTGCCCGCCTGGGCCGACTGAGGCGGCCGGGTTCAAGATGCCCTCCACTACCAGGCCGCCTCAAGGCCGGTGAAAGAAATTTCTGGCGATGCCCCATTATTGGGAGGCATCGACCTTTATGCTCGTGGAAGCCCTGCTTGGGAAAGGTATAATTGAAAGGGCGCTACATGATGATCTTGCCCTGATAGAGACGGCCGGCCACGCCCTAGTTGGGAACGTGGGACTATGCTTGAGCGAGGTAAGGCTTTGAATTGGTTTTGTCCCTTCTTTGCTTATCCTATGTGTCTGATTATCTTTCCCTTTGTCCGCAGATCGCTTCTACCCGTACTCAATATCTATGATAGGTACAACGAGGGAGAAGGCAACAAGCAAGAAAGGCAGAGGCCGACACTGCCAACGAGGGCCTTGCCAAAGAGAAGGTTGAGTGTGGCTCGCCTCGGCCGACGAAGTTGAGGTCCTGCATCAGCGCGCCGCTAAGAAGCGAAAGTTCGAATTGTTCGAGCGCACCGAAGTTGGTCGCCTGTAATCTGTGACCTATCTCGCCGCAAAGAAAGACTTGGTCGGCCAGTGAAGAAGAATCAAGCCGACCTCGAAAGCTCAAACCGATTCCGCCGCAAATGAAAGCAAAGGGACCGCTCCGCAGTAGTAGACGCTACCAAGATGCAAGCCGCCAAAGATGGGAGGCATGTGGAGGATCTCGCTTCCAAAGATTGAAGCGACGCCGAGCAACCGCCGTGGAAGACTATAAGAAATCCATAGCCTTCGAGGATGACTTTAAGTTGACCGCTGACGAGGCCGCGAGCGATGCTATAGTGCCCTATTTTGCACATGGCGCCAATCATGTCCTTAGGCCTAATGTCGTCGCTGGGTAATCGACATGAAGACCATGGCCGAGTGGGCCGCTTCCGACGCCTACTCCGAGGAGGCCCGCCAGCCCATCATTCGTCCCCTATACTCACGATTTAGCCGAATCTTGGCAAAGGTCGACGAGGAAAATGGCCGCGAACCTTGAATCCACCTACTCCCGCCGAGAATGTGTGTTCTCTCGATCGATGCCTCGAGGGCGAGAAAGCCGCCCAATTGGTCGCAGAGGAGGAGGCCCAAAGCCGAGCAAGAGGTCGCCGAAAGGCCTTGAATTCTCAAGATACCGAGCAAGATTCCGCTTCAAAGATCAACTCTTCCTCCCCCGAGAATGCCTCCGCCTCCTCCAGAGCAAGTATTCCTCCACCTCCTCCAGAGCCAAGACTCGACCAACTTTAGATTAGGTTTATTTTGCTCGGCCCGCGCTCCTTATCTTCTAGTTTTCTTTTGTAATTCCCAATCTCGACTTCATTAAACTTCAATGTTTGTCGATGATTTTCCTTACATTTGCTTTCGATTCAGTTGTTTGTTTGCTCGATAACTTTTTCTCACTCGTATCTTTTGCCTGTCATTCGTTAATACAAGTGCCGGTGCTCCCCATAAAATATATCGAGCAAAAATTCATGAATAAATTTAACCAAAGTGACTTATCTAAACAATAAGACTGATAAAGCATTCTAATTATTTAGATTGAGATGTTACCCGAATATTTTGCCGGGCAGAAATGCTTGGATCTGACCAAGGCTTATAGTGAGTGCTTCCGTAAGATCGCTAAGCTGCAAGGCCCAACTTTCAATTGGCAACCAATAACCGGCAAGGCCTTTGCTCGATGTGGGTAATTCGAGGCAGTTACTGGTATATCTTCCTGGTGTCAAGATATACGGTTAACAAGTGTTACTCTGGCCACTATAGGAACCGAGGTAGTTAATCGCTACCTTGTAGGAATGGACTGCGAAGCCCGAGGCGAAAGCATCCTAGTATGTGAACCCGGCATGGCCGCACCTCCCCACAGGATGAGTTCACAGCCTACTGTGGGTTTTATAATTTTTGACCTGCATTGCCTGCCGCTGGCGAAAGCGTAATCTAGTCAAACATATATAAATAATTGCAGAAAGACAGCTCACTGATAACTTTGAAAATTTTGAACTGGTGAATATGACAACAACTTGCCTTTTATTGATAATTGATCGATGACCTCAACAGACCGAGGTCTTGCCTTTTGTTTCCTCGACCTAGGATAATACTTTTGAGGTGATCCGCATGCCAAGTGGTATTTCGTGTCTTTTCCTTCCGGAGTCCTGAGTGTGTATGTGCCCTCCCTTATTATTCCAAAGAACTCCTAAGGACCCTCCCAATTAGGAGACAGCCTTTCCCCACTCGCCCGATGACCGCCATTTCAATTTTTCTCGAGCACTAGATCCCCAATGCAGAAGGCTCGCCTCGCTTCTGACTCTTTATCATGGTGAGCTTTTTGCCCTCTGCTTGTAGTTGACCATTCCAGTCAGCATCCAACCTCTTTCTTCTAGCAGTCTAAGTCTATGGCCCGTGCAAGCTGATTATTCTGCTCGCTGTAATGCGAGACCCGGTAGCTTGGCAAAGCCATTTCCACCGGATCATAGCCTCCGACCCAGTAAGTGCGAACGAACTGAGTTTCCTGCTGGTCCCCGAACGCTTGTTCTAACCGCCCACGAGCCGATTGTAACTCTTCGCTTCACTTTCCGCCGCCTCCTCTAAATTCCGCTTAAGATGCTTAAGTATGCAGTAACTTGTTTGTTTGCAGCCGCTTGTCCTGCCTCGGTGGTAAGCAATGCACGATTGCTGCAGCTCACGCCAAGGCGAGCACATTCTCGCCGTGAACTTGTCCGAGAACCGAGTCCCATGGCCTGATATGATTGCTCGAGGGAGGCCAAATCCGCACCATACCCGGTCGCACAAACTTGATGATATTCGCCCCGAAATTTTGGCCAAGGGTTGCTTCCCTCAATCCACTTCTGGTACCTATGGTGACTACAACAGATTTGTATTTGTATTGTGCCAATGGAATGGGCCGATCGATCGATTCCCCACATGTCGAAGGGCCAGCCGCAACGACCTGGGTTTGCATAAGTGGATGGAAGCCTTGGTATGTCCGCCACATCTCTCGCATTTGTCACATTCGCGAGCATACTTTTCAAGGCCCTTTCGAAGGGTAATCCAAGAGTATCTCCCGCAGACCCTTTCTCGCTAGTGGCTCTTGTGCCCGGTGGCCGCCACATTCCCTCATGTACTTCATACAAAACACCCTCTGCTAGCTCTCGGGGTACGCAACGAAGCATAGGTCCGACCTCCCTAGATCGCTTTATAAGATTCCCTCGACTACCGAGTACCGACAAAGCTTGGCTTCGACCGTTGTGGCTCGACCTTGTTCATGCGGCGCCTCGCCGATGTAATCTTTATAGTCATCAATCCAACTTCTGGCCGCTGGCTCGATGTCCATAATTATAGGTCTATCGATGGCGGGAGTTTCAATGTGCTCGATCATTACTGAGGGGTTGAGCAAAGCCAGATTATCCTCAGCGATCTTGGACAAGTAGTCTGCTCGCATATTGTCTGCTCGATCAATCCCGATCATTTCCCAAAACCCGAAATTTTTCAAGATCTCGACCAAAGCAAAGATTTGACCGTGGTAGGGTGCACCATGTATTCCCCCTCGACTTGGTTCACTTTTACTAGCCGTGAGTCCGAAAGTACACGTGATGCCTTCTACACCCATGTTCGGCCGCGCGAGCTCGAGCCCCGCGATCATTGCTTCATACTCGCCACGTTGTTGGATGCGTGAAATTTGAACCTGAGAGCTAACTCGACCTCGTGGATTTCATCCTGAGCTACGAGAAGGATGCCGCTCCGCTCCGATTTGCTCGCCGCCCATCCACATAAAGATCCCAACAAGAGGGTCGGGTCGTGGTGGCAATTGCTTTTGCTCTGCTCGCCGGCCGCTGATCTCGTGCCTCCTGGCCGGGTGAAGCTTGTTTCAACCAAGAAGTCACCAATGCTTGCGCTTGATCGCCGCCTCGGCAAGTAAGTAGTCTACGTGGAACTCTGAGCTCGACGACTGAGCACCGCCTCGATGTATCAGTTTGTGCAAGACTTCATAGCAGTTGGTGCATCCGTATACTATGATTGTGTGCGTAAAAATAAGCCCTTAATTTTCGCGCGCCTATGACAAGCGAGTAGGCTAATTTTTCAACATTAAAATAACGACCCTCAACAGACCGAGGGCCTTAGATACATAGTACAATGTGTTTTTGTATATCTAACTCCTCCCTAATTAAAATCAAGCCACGGCCCGGTCCGTGGTCGCAGATACACAAATAAAGGCTCACCTGCATGGGTCAGCCGAGGAGAGGTGGTTTGCCAAGATATTCCCCGAGCCGCCGAGGCCTTGGTACAGGCCGCATTCCACTCAAATCCCTTGTTGCCGCTGCAGTAACCTTGAAGAAAGTGGAGGCACTTTTCACCGACCGAGAAATGAAGCGCCTAGAGCAATGATTCTCGCCGCTTAGCTGGGATGTGCTTGATGCAATAAGGTCGCTCCATGTCGAGTGTGGCTTCAGTATCTTTTCCGGTTGGCTTCTATGCCGCTACTGTTGACCATAAATCCCAAACTTCCTCGCCGACTCGAAAGCACATTTACCTGTTCGCCATGTCAGCTTACAGCAGTTGGCAAATGTCTCGCCAAGTCAAGAGTGTGGTCATGTTCTTGGTTTTGATGACCATGTCATCTATGTAAGCCTCCATATTCCTCGCCTATTTGAGAGCCAAACACCTTATTCGACCATGCTACCGGTAAGTGGCTCCTCCATTTTTGAGCCCGGCGGCATCATTTTGTAGCACAGAGGCCGCCTGGCCGCCGGAAGGTCGTTTCGCTTTATCCTCGCTGCTCATTTTGACTCGGTGGTATCCTCGAGTACGCATCCAAGAAACCGAGCATCTCGAACCCGCTATAGAGTCGACGAGCATATCGATCCGGCAATGGATAGCAATCTTTTCTGCAAGCTTTGTTTAGGCCGTGAAGTCCACGCACATTCTCCACTTATCATTTGCCTTTTACCATTACCACATTTGCTAGCTGTGTCGGGTATTGAATCTCCTCAATGATGTCTCGCTTCGTGAGTTTCGACCTCGCTGATCGCCTCATTCTTCTCAAAGTAGTATTGCCTTGGCCGCCGTTGATGTGCCAAGGTAGGGTCGACATTGAGGTCGGCGGCAATGCTCTCACTAATGCCCTCATGTCTTCAACCGGCCCACGCGAACACATCAAGGTCGCTTTCTTCAACACCAATCAATCTTGCCCGAAGCCAGAGGTATGGCCTTCCCAATTTTAATTTTTGCTCTGGTATGTTGATTGATAATGACCTCTTCCAGCCTCCCCCTCTCGGTTGAATATCGCTCGCCCCTGACTTGCAAAGCATCCAAAGCCGATATCCTGTGATTTAGGCGCTCTCCTCAAGGCCTAGAAGGGCCCTGGGCCGAGGCTTGTTCGAGAGTCTTTTCCGAGTTTGCCCGAAGTTTCGCTTGGAGCTTGCTCTGGGAGGCTCTATATCCATGGGCTCGGCCGCCATGGGTCTCTCCGAGCTCAATGTTGTTGATAGGAGTGGATGCCGGGTAGGCTCACTGAGATCGCTGCGGTACTCGACGGAAGGTCCTCAATCGGTTTTGGAACCGCATTTGATCGATCGGGAATGTCCACAATCGCTCTTTTTCCGAGCTTCCTGACATACTCCCACATTGCTCGGGCTTGCCGCTGAGGATCCCCACCCATTTTCAGATAGAACTTGGCTTTCTCGTGGGGAAATGGAAGTGACCATCTGAATTTGGCCATCGCCGAGCACCCAAAATGCAATTGTATCGATTGTGTCGATCACCAAGAATGTGATCATCTCAACCGTGCTTGGACCCCATCACCCATGAATACCTCCAAATCGATCGTGCCTTTAACCCCACTCGGTGGTTGGTAAAGCCTTCAAGCTTTCCCAAATATGGTTTTAACATGGTATCCTGAACTCCAACCCTCAAGCAGAATAGTACATGATGTCCCCGCACGCCCAAAGATTCCAAAAAACTCGTGAACCCGCCAGCTTGTTGACGAGGCAGAAATGACCGTGGGCCGCCGGATGCCAACGGAGTTAGCTCGCCGCTGGAAAACATATGCTCGCCTCCCGCCCGTCGGCCGATTGCCTGGGCGTTGACGCTCGGATAAGTGATATATGTGTTTCCCTACAGGCGTGTGTTCGACGGAGCTCCTCCCGAATCATGTTTATCACCCCCGAATTTGAGGGGCCTGGCCGCCTTCCTCTCGGGGGTCTCCTTCGATTATTGTTGGCATTGTTTCCCCCTTCTTCTTGAAGCGGTCTAATTTGCCCGCATTGACGCCTTCCTGGATCTCTTTTCAACACCTTATGCCCCTCGGTGGTGTGACCAAAGGCCATGGTGGTATTCACAAGATTTTGTGTTGTCTCGAGTATACTGGTGCTCGGGATCCGCAGGATGGATGTAGGCATCTCCCACCTGAGCATGATCTCTTCCCGCGTGTTCAACGGGTAAACCGAGATTCCCCGAACAACCTTTCGCCCTGGGCCGATGATTTTCTTCTATCTCGCTCGAGCGGCGCAAGTCTCCTCTGGCTCGTCACCGGGCGAGGCCGAGCCGCCCCGAGCCTTGTCTTTTCCTTTGGCTTTATCCGCTTGACGCCTCGGCCGAAAGCAAAATAGATGGGAGTTCGCCAAAGAACTCGCCTCAGAGGCCCCCTGATCATCAAGTCTTCAGCATGCCCCGCCTCATATTATTTAGATAGCAAAATGTTATCTCCTCGTCAAGTCAATTGCTCGAGCATCTCCTCGAACCTTTTCGGCTTTCGTGTCTCCTTGCTTGATCTTGGCAAGGTCGAAACGATTTTTTGGGCTGCATTGCCAAATTCTTCCAAAACTTTTCTCGAACCGCCCAGCTCCCAATGGTTCCTCGAACTCGCCCAACCAGCTTGCGCTTTCCACTTCGAAGGGCTCCTCAAATGCCCGCATTTTCAAGGCTTCAAGATCTGTAACCATCCGAATTTGTGCCTCAAACGATCGGAGCTGGCCGTTGCCAGCGTCTTCCCAAAATATTTATCAAATCGTGGGAAGATGATCCTGCGGTGGTGCATTTTCAATTTCGGAGTGAAAGTGGCCGCCTCCACGGCTTAATGGCGCCATAACCCGGCTTGGCCAGCTAGGCTCGCCATTTGTTTTGCCATGTCCCTTTTCATAGCCTCCATCTTCTCGCACCCGCTTCTCTGCGCCCTCCGTCAATTCAAGAATGGGCGGGATCCGAGGCATCGCCACGCACATGCGGGCAAAGTGGGCGCGCAGAGGAACCCACCTCCCGAGTGATCGCGAAGCTTTGTACTTTGGCCGCGTGTTCAGCCTCTACACATTCCCGATCTCTACGGCGACCATGACTCTCCTCTCGGGCATAGTTCTCATGGCGATGGTGGCGGCGATGGAATGATGTTGGCGTCAGATCGCCTCTCGTCATCGGCATGTTTTGTCGCCTCACCTCGCCGACGTGATGTGACGACAGGCGCAACAGCTGGGAGGCGGTGGCCATCTCCAACAAAAGCCGGATTACTCAAATACTGAGCAGTATGCCACATTCAAGCCATCGGATCGGGCATGGCCCAAAGCGAGCGCTGTCTGGTTGAGCGCATACATTTTACTATAATACTGCTCGAACTTGCAGAGCAAAGAAATTGTTGATCGTGGTTATGTCCGGCCGATTCACGTGGCTACCCCTCGGCCGTTCTCTCGCCGGCGATTAAGCCGCATCCTCGAGATCCCGAGAACGAGCATCCCGTCTCATTTATAACCACTGGCATCACGCCGGCTTGCCCGGCCTGGCCGGCATGTCGGGAGATTTGCCCTCAACGAATGGCACTTCATTGCCACGAACCGCTGCGCCCGCAGCCCACCTTTTGGTTCTCGGTTTGCACCCCCCGCGGTACTGGGGAGGGTTGTTTCAAATTGGTGGTGCCCGCCAAATGTTGATTGCTTGCGGTGGCATGGTGTTTGCTACCCTTTCCACCATTGCAATAGAAGAATAGTGAACGATTTTACCGAAAATGCAGTAGGAAGTGATGAAACTGCTTTCCTAAGAACGGAACCAAATCGATGTGGCAAAAGTGCACGGCTTGGGCCGTCCTCGAAATGGGTAGGATATCTGGGCTTGTGAACACCTTCCCTAAGCCTGTTAAGATCACAAGAACACACCTGAGTTGAAGTGCAAGGCAAGGCTCGCGAAACCCTCCGGCGTGAGAGTAAGTATCGAGTGATTGTCAAGAAGCAAATTGACAGAGTAACGAGGCTCAAGAAAGTGTGTGTACCTTGTTGATGATTATGGAGAGGTATTTATAGGCTCTCAAGGTGATTGAATCCGTCTAGGATTCGCTTCATAGTCGCCGAGATAATCAAGGAGGAAATCCCTTGATTCTAGGCGAAATAGGCGGTTGACCGCGTAATTATAGGAGTTGATAAGGTAAGGATTCTGCCCAAACATGGAAACCTTTGACTTGCCTTAGGAAGCAGGCTGTCAGCGTCCCCGGCTTGGTGTGTGCTCGAGCGAGCAAGGCTCTGCTCGATTATTCTGTTTGCATTGATCTCCGAACTTGTCAGTTTGAAGATTGGCCCCTGGTCGGGCAGGCAAGGCCGGTGCTCGACCAGGTCTGGACGAAGTAAGTCTGATTCCTCTGTTACGCAAGTATGATTCCCGGTCATGGCCTCGATCGACGGACGACAAGGCCTTTGCCCGCTCAAGTTTACGTGAAGGTCATGCCGCTTGTTCGCTGGCTCTCGTATTGCTCGTTGAGCTGTGGGCCCCAAGGATATGGTGCTCGTGATTGGCACGTGGTGCTAACTCGTGCCTTGCTCGTGACCCGGTTTGGGCCGGGTATATCAATGTTTACTTGCAAATCAATATACGCTTAATTAATCTTCAGTTGTAAACGTTAAATTTATACATTTTCATGTTTGCAATCTGTAGGCATGAAGCGAGTTTATCAAGCTTATCGTTAAAGAGCTTGCAAAAAAGTTGGATCGTCCTATCCTGAATGTAGATCCACACACAGTTGGGATTGACTCTCTAGTGGAAGATATTAGCGACGGTTGCAGTAAGAAGAGCTTCATCGATGTGGGCATAGCCGCAATTTCGGAATGGGGGAATCGGGAAGACAACCATTGCAAAAGTTGTTTATAACAAAAACTACAGCATTTTTGAAGCTAGCGCCTTCCTCGCTAACATCGACAAGCTTGTGAACGACATGATGGCTTGATTGGCTTACAAAAACAACTTTACTCGGACATTTTCAAAGGTAGAGAGCTAAAGACATACAACGTTGACGTCGCAATCAACCAAATTAGAGATGCTCTCGGCTATAAAAGGCTGCTTCTGGTTCTTGATGATGTGGATCGATCAGACCAACTGCATTCAATACTTGGTTTGTTGGATTGGTTCCGTGCAGGTAGTAAGATTATTGTTACAACTAGAGACGAGGACTTCGAATAAGGCTTATGATTCGTGTCGATATTCGTGGTTAGCAACCTAAACGATGATGATGCTCTACTTCTCTTTAGTAGGCATGCCTTCAAAAAGGACCACCCTACCGAGGGTTACATGGACCATGCGAAAAACTTTGTGCAAAAGTGTGGTGGAATTCCTTTAGCTATACAAGTTTTGGTCTAGTTGTTCAAATTTGGAGGATTTACCGGTGGAACTTTGTGAGATGAAATCGTTGACTGTTCTCTTTGTAGATGGAACTGCCATAAATCAGTTACCATCTACATCGGGACTTTTAAGGAATGTATGCAACTTCATAGCCAAGGTGTCACGGTCATTCTGGCCCCAGACATCGCTGACAATGATTCCGAAACCAATTCAGTTCTCACTGGCTTCTTTACCAATCTCTTTAAAACACCTAAACCTTGCAGATATTGGATTGACAGACGAAGTAATGCCCGTTGATATGAGTTGTTTGTCATCATTAGATTATTTAAACTTGGGGGGGAACCTACTTAGAAGGTTACCGGAGAGCATCAAAGGTCTTACTATGCTTGAGAACCTGGAGTTAGACTCATGCACAAGGCTTGAATCACTTCCCGAACTCCCTTTGCGTTTACGGTACTTGAGTGCTGAAAAATGTGTATCGTTGGAAAGGATAAAATATCAACCAAACAGGTCGAGGCGCCGGTTAGAATTAAATTTGTTTGATTGTGAGAAACTAGTTGAGTTCCAAAACGTGTTCATGCTAGCACCCCTTGTAAAGTTTGATATGAAAATGCTATGTGATTTGGGGCTTGTTGGCTTCAAATCCATAGAAAAAGGTATCCAGGTGGAAATGTACAATATGCTGACGGAAACAAGAAAGAAAGGCCCTGTCCAGGTACATATTCTATCTCTGTCTCTATCCATGTATAGTGTTGTGAGATAAGTATATTGAAAAGTGTTGTAACTAGGTTGTTATACATGAGAGTGCAGGGGCTATATGAGTTTGGCATACTCAACACCTTCTATCCTTGCAGCAAGGTTCCAGACTGGTTCAACATCAAGGCTTTAGGGGATGGGAATATTCGATTCACCATTCCTTCCCTAATTAATATGATGATCCGATGTTTGAGTTTCTGTGTTGTGTATGTAGGGAGAAATATTGATCGAATCACAGTTTGTGTCAGTAATCTTAGCAAGTGTGTGGAGTGGTTTTATAGCCCTTCTATTTACGGCGTGGGAAGAAGAAATGAAGAAATGATATGGTTTGGCCAATCAAGTTTTGGAAACAAGTTTGAAGGTGGGGATCGGGTGGAAGTCATATTCAACCAGTTTTTACATCCAGGATTGGAAATAAAGGAAATTGGAGTGCATGTTTATTATGAGAAGGTAGATGAGAAGGAAATAGTGCAACACAACACAAATCAAAGTGTCATCGAAGGAGGTCTTCAATCATATGATCATATGCTTAGGGCACACTCTCTCCACGGTTCATATGGATACTCATTGATTCCTAATTTTGTAAGATCACTAACAATTTATCGAGACGTCAGTGGCGACACAGATGAATTTTGGGAACCAACCCATTATTTGGAGTCACCAGAAATGAGCTAGAGATTATAATTTATAAGCATCACCATTTATTACAATTATTTTTCATGAAACTAGTAAGGTTCACGTGCGTTGCACGTGGTGTTAATGATTTTTTTAAAGTTATTTGTTAGTTCCTTCATTTTTTTGTTGACTTTTAATTATTAGATTTTTGTGTGTTTTAATCTTTACAGTTTTTGAGACTTATAAATTATGTTGTTGTGTATTTAGCATTTCTGATATATTGTTTTTCGGTCATTTATAATGTATGCTTTTAGTCAATGTATAGTAACGTATCCTATACATTTGTCTTTTTTGTTGGTTATTTTTAAATCTCTTTTCTTAATATCAAACATGAATTCATTCATTTTTATTAGTGTGTAAATTGAAAACAATTCAAACTTACTATCTTAGATATGCACATTGTTGTTGTAGACTTTGCTTATGTCGTTTCTGGAATTTATGACTCTTTAAAAAAATATACATATTGTGTTGGAGAATCAAACGCTCAACCCCAAAGTATATAGTTGCACTAAAAAAATACAAAATTCCACAAAAGTATCTATGAAGTCCCAATTTGCCACACTCAACCTAAATTTTGTGTCATATTCATATCATTTTATAACTTTTTTCTAGTTTACTCCATAGCCACGACGAAGGTTACCAATCTAACATTAAGGTGCACATGAGATTTCACGTGTAGGGCATTTTGGTCATTTTCTGGCAACGCTTTCTCTGCTTTTATTACCCAAAGAGAAACTTCTTTTTCTTCTTCTCCAACAACTTTTTCTCAGCTTCTTCTCCATCAATGACCTCTTATGTAAATTTTAATTGAGATAAAACTCAAGAGTGTATGAATCTTTTATTCAAAATTTTATATTGAAAAATAAATAAAAATAGAGCGGAATCATATCAGATATCAGAGAGATATAATTGAAGATCAGATAATCACAATCATGTGTCAAGGCTGCCACGAATAAGAACCCACAAAAAATTAAAGCTGTCACAGCCCCCTGACATTTCTCCCTTTCTCTCTCATACAGCACAATACACAAGCATACACCACGAATTTCAAAACTCATATTTGAACCAATCACAAATGTATACGACAAAGATGAGGCATGACATGGTTCAATTTGTCTTCATCGTCCCTAACTTCAACTCTAATAAATTTCTCATCGGCATCGTTGATATTATTTATGGTTTAATTGGACCAAATTATCGATCTTAAACATTATTCGCCACCGTGTTTATCACTACGATTACCAGACATGACATCATCATCACTAAATTTGACATTGAATATGGAAATGCTACAAAATTACGTTGAGGGTCAAAGTGGATTTGGTGGATACGTAGGGGAAATTTGTATTTTGGACTACTTTTGATGGAGCCAAAATATGATTAACTCTCAAAATTACACAATAAATCTCACATTGCACCCCATCCTACGAAGTGTCTCACTTACATACCTTATTTTTCTATTTGTCCCACTTTTCCCCCTTCCGTCTATGGGTGTTGAAAATAGTAACGGAAAATTATATGTATATGTCACATGATTATTTTGATAATTTTTCTTGAGGTGCAAAATGGGATTTGGTTATAACTTCAATATTTAGTTACCCATTTAGTATTTAAAATATGTTTTAAAATAAAAATAATAAGTAATTTTTTCAATAATCCAAAAATAATTATATCGCCAATTTACAATTCCCCGTGCAAAGTATCCACCAAATCGCATAGTGCACCTTAACCTAAGGTTTGTCCCATAATGGTATGTGATGCTATTTTTTTTCCATTTTCCACCCTACCCTTGACGGACATTAGAAAATTCACTTAAAATAGCACGTTCGGGGCAAAAGTGACATTTCCCTTATCTGGTTAAAGAGTAAATGTATTAAAAGGAAAAACTCTAATCTCACATCCTCTCATTCTCTCATCTCTTGGTGCAATCTCATCATCGGCTCCATCGTAATAGCCGCCATCTCCAGCCCCATCATATATAGAAGCCACCATCTCCAGCCTAAACCCTTCCCACTTCAGTCACTCCTATCACAGCTCTGGCGCTTACTTCTTTCGATTTTAGCCAAATTTCATCTTCGATCTCCCTCATTCTATCCCCTGTAAAATTCGCGCCTGAAGTAGCAATCAGAGGCTATAGAGTGTACTTACTAAAAACCCTTATAAAAACATGGGATTAACAGAAAACCAATAACCCATATCGTCGAATTCATCAGAAAGAGAGACGGGCATGAATTAAGAGAAATAGTAAGGGGTTTTATTGAAATACTCTTCAATTTTGCTGGAGAAAATTGGGCATACGACCGACTTGCATATGGCTTAAAACAAAGTATCAAAATTGAGAGGATTTTGAAGAAGCTATGGTTCTAGATGATTTCAACCTCAGGGCAACTGTCATGGTGGTCGGGTTGAATTATTTAAAGAATTATGAGAGAAAAAGTTAAGTTAAGTCATGTAAGAGGATGAAAGGTGGGATGAGAAATTTATTGATTTCAGTGGTGGTTGGGTTTCATCAGAAAAGGTGAGTTGATCCAATTTCATACAAGAAATCAGAGATGGGACGGGTTTCTATGGGTAAAAGTTTTTCATATCTTTTGTTTGCATAATTTGTTTTCATCATCAAGATTAAAAAAAAAAATTGATAATGAAATCAAACGTGTATCTATCTTCTAGGTTAAGAGAGAAATTTGGAGGGAGTGGACAAAACACAGATCGTGTTATGGGTTAATTTTTGTTTTAGGGACGACTGAAGATCGGAAAACATGGTGGGTCTTTTTTTCTAAATTTTCTTTCAGCAAGAAAAAAAAGGAATGGTGGACCCCACTCCGTTATTTTAACATTTTAACTTTACACACACATTTATATAATTTTCTTAGAAAATTATATTTTATTTCTTAACTTTATTAGGCTAAAATACATTTACCACCCCTAAAGTTTATACCAAATTCATAATATTTCCCTCGAGTTAACACCCACAAGGAAATGTCAAATTAACGTAACTTTTCTAACGGCTGTGGTTAGGGTGAAAAATAGGGAAAACAAATAACGTCAGATACTATTATAGGACAAACCTTAGGGTTGGTGTGAACAATGTGATTTGGTGGATACTTTTGAGGGGAATTGTAATTTAACATAATTATAAGAAAATGATATCCTTACAACTAATTATATTACTTTCCTTACAACCAAGTTTTGAAGAACTGCAAAGTTGTTTTGGACAAAGACATTTTTGTTCTTTTTTAAGGCTTAGTTGTAAGGAAAGTTATAAAATTAGTTGTAATGCTAGCAACGTTGTTATTATAATTTTTCTAATATTTAAATTAAAAATTAAAAAAATTGCATTACTCTCAAAAATGAAATTTAGAATTAATTTAATTTATTTTGTTATCATTAGCTATCTTCCATCAACCTCATCATTCATAGACCCGCCACCATTATCACTTCAAATAACACCATTAACCCAAAAATCAATTTTTTATTTTATTTTGTTTTTTGTCTAATTCTTTACTCATTCGTTCAAATTAACATATATGCAAAACTCGTCATTTATAGACCCACCACCACCACAACCTTAAATTTCACTATTTACAAATACAAATTAATTTTTTTGAATTTTCAAATTTGAAGATTGAAACTCAAACTCATATGAAGATTTGAAAATTTGATGATTTGGAAATCTTACAATGTCATATTCCACCTAAACCACCATTGTCATGCTTACAATCACCCTAAACACCACTCCTAACCACCACCACCAGCATCCATGCAATCGCCGCCACCGCCATCACCAGCAACCACCACCAAAAAAAACACGTTCACCTTGCTTTGCTAAAACGCAAAAATAAAATTTCTTTAGCTTCCCTTAAGTCACCGTTAAAATTGGATGACGGTTAGGGATAGTGACGAAATTACATATATCTTTAAAAGTATAAGGCAAAACACACCTTTAGGCCACTATACTTTTCCAAAAATTGCAATTAGGCCACTGAGACGTCAAAATTTTCAGTGCGGCCACTGTACCATACTTATATTGCATGTTAACCATATTTTTGGATGGACGTTAACTTAGGTTAAATACAAATTTTGCCCTCGTCCTCTTCATCATCATCTTCTCCGATTTCACCTATCTGATTCCCAATTTAATCACCATTGGTGATACAAACTCAGAAGGAGGGTCAACCATGGCGGAAGAGAAAGCAATGAGCATATCTAAATTTTCAGATTTACTAAAATTCCAGCCACGAAGAACACAAATGCACATACATACAGATCTGGTCCATCTTTTTCTCTTTCTCTCTCTCTCTCTCATACACACGTACAAACCCAGATATGGATTGCTCTCTCTCTCTCTCACTCACACAAACACACAGAAAAAACACATGCCAGATTGTGAATCCCCTTGAAGAGAGCGAGGACATAGGATTTGTGAATCCCACCTCTCCCTCCGACTTCTTCCACGACGCCAAATTAATCTCTCTCTCTCTGCCTCCGGTCATCAAATCCCCCTTTATCGTCGCATCATTGTTTCAGATCCGGCGAAGATTGCTGATCCAACGAAAAACTAGCGAATTGAAACTGCCAATTTTACTGAACTGAAATTGCAAATCTAGGGCATCGTCTGACTTACTATTCTGATGGAAAAAGCATTCATGGGTAAGAAATGGGAATCTCCTTTGAGAATTTATGGCCCTTCCCCGCAACAAAACTGTCAGTTTTACCGCTTATTTTGAATCCGATCTCTCGAGTCCCCGAGATAAATCTTGCTTTCCTTCTCCAATCCTAAACATATATGCAGTCTCTTCTATGGAAATGAAATTAAAGGGGTTAACAACTCTAATTAATGAGGGAAAAAAGCAGCAGCAGCAGCTTCTGGTGAAATAATCCTCCAAAGCAGCTGCTTACTTTAGGAGTCCCAAAAAGCATACAAAAAATGGTGGTCCAGTAAGCGGGCTTGAAGAGTGTGGTTTAGAAGAATGAAAGGATTGGTGACTGTTGAGTGGTATATTGCTGCTCGCATATTTTATTAGAAGGAAGTAGCTTGAAATAAAAATCTGCAAGTATAAGCAAACCCCTAATTCACCTCATCAAAAACTAAACAATTCGTGAAAGGAAATGATAATTGATAACATACCGCTTCATCGAGGTTTTTTGGATTGAAAAACCCATATACAATTCTTTATATCTGGGTTTGAATATGGGTTTTTTTTTTCTCAGTTTGATCGGAATGGATGATGATGATGAAGTTAGGGGTAAAATTGGTATCTAACCTAAGTTAACGTCCAAACTTAACGTCCATCCAAAAATTGGATTAACATATCAGATAAGTTCGGTACAATAGCCGCTTCGAAAATTTTGACGTCTCAGTGGCCTAATTGCAATTTTTGGAAAAGTACAGTGGCCCAAACGTGCGTTTTGCTAAAGTATAATGACAATTTTGCTCGAAACATAGTACAGTGGCAAAATGTAACAATTAATCAAAATACGGTGGCAAAATTAACTTTTTTCAAAATTAACCATTTTTCCCAAAAAGTTAATTTTTTATTTGATTTGATTTCTTTTTTAATTCTTTACTCCTTCCTTCAAAATAACTAATTTGCAAAACTCATCATTTATAAACACATTACCACACAACTTTGAATTTCACTTTTTACAAGCTCAAATTCAATTTTTTGAATTTTCAAATATTCAAATTGAAACCAAAACCAATGTGGATATTTGAAAATATAATGATTTGGAAATCTCACAATGTTGTATTTCATCTAAACCACCACTGTCATCCCTATAATTGCCGCCACCACCGCCCCTAACACCACCATCCCTACAGTCGTCAGTATTACTATCACTACCACCAAGAAATGCCTTCACCTCTCCTTGTTCAAATGGAGACATATAATCTCTTTTGTTTCCGATTAGTCGGACTTTTTTCTTAGAACGCCTCATATTTCTTAGTTCCTATCCACTTTCGGTGTCAAATTACTAAGCAAGGAGATAGTCTAATTAACTTTAGGATATATTGCTTGAAAGGATGTCTGTTAGTGACAGTATCTTCCAATAAATTGAGAGTTACGATAGAAGAAAAGAAAGTCGATAGCCAAGAGAGGGGAATAGAGAGATTCTCATATGTAACTACATCGGGTCCTATGAAGAGGAGCAAGCAAGTTAAGAGAAAAAGAGGTTTGAGGTTTGGAACGCAGTTATGGAGAGAAGTAAAATATTTGAACCTAGTTACTTGTGATTACTACAATTGGTTTTGTTTGTAATATCTACAAGTTTGGGAATAATATGAGTTTTTAAGACTGCTTGTAGTAGTCTGAAAATTCAAAAAAAGAAAACTGTAGATTTTAGTTTTTTTTTTTCCTAAGAAAACGCACAGATTCATCAAATGGTTCTTCATTTTTTTTCATCTTCTTGACTTTATGACACATTTTCTTAACTCATTTATCTAATTTATTCATGGGTAATGATGTGGCAAAATCACAGCTTGGACCGTCTTTGAGTCACCTTCCTTGAACATGTTAAGATCACAAGAAACCTGAGTGGAAGTGCGAGGCAGGGCCTCGCGAAACCCCTCCGGCGTGAGAGTAAGTCTCGTGTGTAAGTTTGAAAGCAATTTGACAGAGTGCCAAGGCTCAAGAAAGTGTATGTGTACCTTGTTAATAATTATGGAGGGGTATTTATAGGCCCCCAATGTGGTTGAATCCGTATGGGATTCAGTTTCCATAGTTACCAAATCAATCAAGGAGAGAATCCCTTGATTTTAAACATGATAGGCGGCTGGCCGCGTGGATGTAAAAGCAGATAAGGTAAGTGTCCTGCTCAAATATGGAATCCCTTGATTTTAGGCAAGCCTCCGGTGCTTCCCACTTTGATATGTACCCGGGCGAGCAGGGCTCTGCCCGGCTATTCCATGTGCATTGTTTCCGAACTTGATGTAGATCCAAGGGGCGGCCCCGGGTCGGGCAGGCAGGGCCAATACTCGACCAGGTTTGGACTGGATGAATCTGGCTCCTTTGCTAGACATGAGTGTGGTGTCCAGGGCATGGCCCCTGGTCGGACAGGCAAGGCTTGTGCCCGACCAGGTTTAGGTGGGAGTCACTCTACTCGCCACTTGATACCTTGATTATTTTGCTCGCTAAGTTGGTTGGCCCCTTATTAATTATGCTCGTGACTGGCATGTGATGCTAGCTCGTGCCTCGCTTGTGACTCGGCTTTTTTTTTTTTGGAGGAAGCAGGGACGACACCCTGCAGAATTTTATTAAAATATGAAAAAGAGGGGGACAACCAGCCTTGCCCTTATAAGAGGGAGGACGGAGGATCCTGACCTCGAAAAGGAAATACAAACAATTAATCTTTCCTACGAAAAGTAAATAAGCCTAAAACATCAAGTTGGAGGGCACGACGAACCTCCCCCGAAAGCTGATGAACCATAGAAAAATTCTTATCACTCCTAGTACCATGGGCAAAAGCAGCTAGACGATCGGCAACAGAGTTCCCTTCACGAAACACATGATGAAGCTCATTAGTACCCAGAAGCTTCAAACAACGCCACAAATAATAAGTGAAGAGCCATGGACAGTTACTTTGACCCTTAATGGCTGAGGCTACGACCATAGAGTCCACTTCCACCAAAACTCTATCATAATGCAATTCAGAACACATAACCAAGCCATCACGTAGCGCTTGAAACTCCGCACTCGTATTAGTTCCATTACCATAGTACCGAGAAAAACCAAAGAGGAAAAAGCCATTAGAGTCCCGTATGACACCACCACCAGTAGCAATACCCGCTATGGAAGAGCCATCAGTGTTCAGTTTAGCATAATTAGGAGCATGAGGCTGCCAACGAATCCAAGACCCTTTAAACAGATTAACCTTTTTAATTGGCAGATCCAAACTTTGTAAGCTTCGAAGACCAACAGCATTACTAACAAATTTCAGGCTAAACATCCATGAAATGTCTTTAAGACCATTCAAAACCTGATTGTAAAGATTATCAACTGATATTTGAACATCTTCGAAAATCGCGAGACATCTAGCTTTCCAAATAGCCCAGTACCCATAGAGAAGAATTCCAACTTGAACATCTCCAAATTGGGTACGAATCGAGACCCCCTCAAGCCATATACGAAATAAATGTGGGATCGAAGCATATCAATTTATCTTATTGAAGGGACGAGCCAACTTACACCATAACTCACGAGCAACTTCAGATTGCAAAAACAAGTGTTCAACATATTCCTGGGCTGGATTATTACGGCAGCAAATGCATCGAGAAACTACGGGAACATGTTTAGAATGGAGCCTTAAATCGAACAGAATAGCAGCATAGAATAGTTTCCAAGCAAAAGCGCTAATTTTTGTAGGAATCCAAGGTTGCCAAATTCTTCTAGCCCAATATAGAGTAGGCTCATGATTTTGGTGCAAGTTCCAGTATGTTTTAGTGTCAAAATCTCCATTGATGTTTCACAGAACATTAAACTATCAAGCTCATTATCAACCAGCTGTATATTCGTGATGGCTGCATGAGACGAAGCAGGAATAAGAGGCAACAGATGATCAAGGACAGAAAGAGCATTCTTAACTGTGAGTTTAATATCCATTGGCCGAGGACCCTCCAACCTACTACCAGCCCAATTACAATTCCAAAATGATACATTACCTTCATCATGTAACCACCTGCTATGCTGTAAAAGAAAGTCCATATGTGCATGGACTACCCGCCACACATGAGAAGCAGTAGCTGGAGCCACAAACCCTTCTGCCCGCTTGTATTTGATAGCCATGAATCGAACCCACAAGCTGTTACCTTTCAGCACATTCCAAGCTAATTTAGCATGCATCGATTCCCGGACTTGGACCAAAGATCGAATCCCCAAACCACCTTCAGCCACCGGTCTACAAATCTTGGACCAAGAAACCCAATGAATTCTATGACCATCCGTATTGCCCCATAAAAAATTTGTCATAGTCCGTTCAATACGCCGAAGAACACCTGTGGGAACCTTGATGACGGCTAAGGTATAAACAGGAATACTACTTAGCACTGACTTGATCAACGCTATTTTACCACCAAAAGAGAGGAGATGTGATTTTTAGCCTTCAATTTTTTTCCGAATACGATCTTCCAAATTCTCAAAATACTGCCGTTTAACTCTACCATAGAATAAAGGGAGGCCCAGATAAGTCATCGGGAATGTACGGTGAGCACAACCAGACCAAGAAGCAATGCGATGAACCTTATGTATAGAGCAATGCCTTGAAGTATAGAAACCACTTTTTTGTAAATTAATAAGCTGACCTGAAGATTGCTCATACTGCTGTAAAATAGCCCGAAGAGATATGATCGTTTTCTTGCCCGCATTATTGAATATAATCATATCATCGGCATACAGAAGATGAGAAATAACCATGTTCCCACGACCATGTCTATAAGGCACCATGAGACCCGTATCAAAGCCTTTTTTAATAACAATCGATAGAATTTCTTGAGCAATGATAAACAACAGAGGAGATAACGGATCCCCTTGCCGCGCACCTCTCGAAGACTTAAAGAAACAATAGTTAGCCCCATTAATCCGAACAGAATACCAGGTATTGGTTATGAGATTTCCAATTAAATTGCATACCTGAGAATTAAAACCAAAAGTCTCTAAAGCCTTTAAAAGAAAAGGCCACTCCAGTCGATCATAGGCCTTCGACATGTCAAGCTTAAAAGCAACGTTCCCCCCATAAACGTTACTATTAATTTTACGGATAAGCTCATGAGCTAAGGCAATGTTATCCTGAATAGCATGACCCTTGACAAAACCTGATCGCTCCAACGATATGATCTTAGGTAAAATATCAGCCAGTCTGTTAGCCATAATTTTGGAAATGATCTTACAAGTAAAGTTGCTAATGGGACATAGATCACCAAAATTACTGGGATTAGCAATTTTAGGAATGAGAACCATCACCGTAGACGATATACCTCTATGAAGGATAGCACCATTGAAGAAGTCCTGAACTGCTGCAGTAACATCCCCTTTAATAATGTCCCATCATGCATGAAAGAAATGCCCTGTAAATCCATCCGGACCAGGAGCGCTATCAGCCTTTAACCCCTTCACTGCATCCCAAATTTCTGAAACTGAGGGATTCGCGCTCAAAGAAAAATTATCTTCTGCGTCAATCCTATTGTTAACTGACGAAAACAACTCTTCATTAATTGTAGGATCAGAAGTAGAGAACAAATCAGAATAAAATGACACAGCCATATCCCCTAGAATAGGACCATCTGAACACCATGAACCATCCTGCAATTTAATTTTAAGGACATTCCTCGCATCTCGATCACGAAGAGAGGCATGAAAAAAACTAGTATTACGATCTCCATCATGAAGCCAATTGATTCGAGCTTCTGTTGTAACATTTCATCATCCCATTTAAGAAATTGATCCAGCTCTTCATGTGTTTGTTTTAGCAAATCTGCCGTAGAAGTGTCCCAGCCTTGTTGAAGTTGATAATCATACCTTAAAATCGCATCCTGACAAGCTGCAATTTTTTGCTGAACATGCCCAAAAACCGACCAATTCCAATCCTTTAAAGCCCAGCGGAGCAGCATGAGTTTCCTATGAAGAATGCCCATTGGCGTCCCACAACAGTCCCTACACCATATGGACTGAACAAACTTCAAAAAATCTGGATGATCAATCCATATTCGTTGAAATCTAAAGCAACTTTTAGCCTTGGGGATCAGCTGAAAATCTAATAACAAAGGCGCATGATCAGATTGAACTCTACAAAGATGAGAGACTCAAAGAGAAGGATATATTGCTTTATACATGCCATTCACTAGAACTCTATCAATACGTTCCCATATACGACTCTTTCCTTTCTGATTATTAAACCAAGTGTAAATAGAGCCTTCATATCCAGCATCAATAACACCTGCCTGGGCCATAAAAACATTAAAGTCATCCATACTACCATAATCAAAGCCATTACCTCCAAGTTTTTCGGCTGACAGCGAAATGGTATTGAAGTCACCTCCTATAATCCATGGTTCACTAATACTGCTTGCAATATCCATTAAATCTTGCCATAAAACTTGGCGATCCCCCTATTACATTTCGCATAGACAATTGACATCAAACTACAAAGATTATTAGGACCATTAACTCTCACAGTAACATGTTGAGAAGTGACTCTAAAAAGATCAACCTTAACTGTTTTATCCCAAAGAAGCCATATATGTGTGTTGGTTGGGCTATAGTGCATGCTGTTAGCCATCTGAAGCTTACGAGCAGTTTTGAAAATGTGTCCACCATCAATTTTGGGCTCTAAAAGAGCGAGCAAAAAAGGTTTATGCTGCGAAGATAACTTCTTCATATACGAAATAGTATCCTTGTTACCCACACCACGAACATTCCAAATTATAATCGTCATATAAAAAATCAAGAAGATGATGTTACCTGAGCCTTAGTTTTGACCCTAGTTTGACGCTTGGTTTGAGCTGCCTTACTCTTTTTCTTCTTCTTAACTTTTACTTGATCTCTACAATGCTGTTGAAAGGCTTTAATTGATGAGGACGATTGTGGAAAGTCCCTTAAATCATCCAACGAAGCCGATCGAGTAAGTTTGATAGACTTTTTGTGCCCAACGTGGTCCAAAGATTTTGGAGAATCCAGCCCCTAACTCCATTCAGTCCATCTAGATCAGAGAAGGAAGGGAATTTATTAAGATGACACACTTTCTGATTTTTATTATTTCCATCCTCCATATCGGCTCCCATATCATTTGAAATTGGAGTTGCCTTTCCCGCCGATTCATGAACATTATCCTGCGCCCCTTGAGCATTATTCTCTTCCTCAGTTAAATCAACCAAAGCTGCAAAGGGGTTAGTATGCTCCACACATTCCTCCATAGAAACATTCTAAATAGATTTATCCTGGACAGTAGCTGTAACATGGGATGTCCCTTTCGCCACATTATCCTTCATACACTCCTCCCCAACTTTTGATTGTGAAACCGAAGCATGTATAGGATTCTTAAGAATTTTAACTGGAGCCCATCTTTTCATGCTTGGTTGATTATCTGTGGTGGGAAGCACTTTTTCCTTGCCCTTATCATTCAATATATCCTTCGAAATATTCTGCCCAGCCTGCGCACTGCTTTCCCCCGGGTTACCAGTCTTTAAACCTTGCATAGGAATTTTGGTTGGACAAGCTTCATCATCCTTTGCAGTGTGCACCTGTGTACGTTTCTGCCCCTTGCGACATCGATCTTTTATGTGTCCCAATAAACCGCAACCAACACAATACAGAATATTGCCCTCAAATTCCAATGATTTCCAGAAACCATAATCTTTGCTAGTTCCAATCCAACAGCGTGATGGTAATGCTTCTGAAACATCAATTTCTATACATATTCGAGCAAAAGCCGGACGTGATAGTGCAAGAGTCTTTTCATCAGCCCTTAAAAATTGTCCTAACGAATTACCAATACATTGCAAGAAAGAAGGATTAAAGTAGGTCAATGGTAACTGATGAAGACGAACCCATACGGCAACCTTCGTGCTATCCTTCTTGAAAGCAAAATCTGGAGACCACCTAAAGGATCGATACATACTAGATTGAATCATGTGAGATTCCTGAGACAAAGCAAGAATCACGTCTTCTGCCGACGATAATCCAACCATAACATGTCTAAGATCCAATAGACCTACCACAAAAGGCTCCGTAAGCTTCCATGAGCGTGCTATCTCCTCCTGAATGGCATAAACTGAAGGCCGACCAACCGAAAATTTAAGCACTATTGTATTAACAAACTGTTTAGCATCAGTTTCAAGCTCTATAGGGGTGAATAGACATCCTGGCTCGCCATTAATAGTCGTAGGTTGTCTTGGTGCGAGAGGGATCACATTCAATACTGGGGCGCTGTTACAAACGAAGGATTTTGGTTGAGCAGCTATTGACGCATAAGTCTTTGGAATCGGTATGTTTGTGGGTTCCGAAGTAGGTTGAACCGTTGGCATAGTGGGAGCACCCGTGGGTATGGTTTGGACAGCCGGAGGTTGGGCCTCCAGGCCATCCGGCGTTGACATGAAGGTGAAACCCTAATTAGGGTTAGTGACGTGAGAAACAGCCAAAGAGAATTTTAGAGAGACTATGGGAGCTTTGGGTTTCCCGTAAGACTCGGCTTGGGCCGGGCATATCAATGGCCCCTAGCTCCTTGTCTGGCGAGCATTCATGCTCGGAGCGGGGAGCGTTCAGGTTGGAGGATACTCGCGCGGGCTCCAACACTTGTGAATTTTCAGAAAATTGCAAAGACTTCGGGAGTCATGTGTGTAAAAGGCATTGGAACTTAGTGGCATACACCTAGAGCGTGTCAAGGAAGCTTGTTGATGAGGGCATACCGGGCGAGTGGAGGTTGAGGCGCGTGAGCCGTCATAGACAGTGGTGATTTGATGGGGCATGAAGCATGAACGTGATGATGGGCCGTCACCCCCAGGTGCCGTTTCGGGCTCCATGCTTTTTCCCCCAAAACCGTTCAGGACCAGGCCTATAAAAGGTATACCCTTCTGCCCTTTCTTCTCTTTATTGCCTCCGAATTTTAGAGAGAGAAATTTGAGTTTTTGGCTGCCGATATTCAAAGTGTTCCAGATTTCGGTGACTTCAATCAACAAGTTAAGCCGTTCATCTTCTTTCGCTGTCTCAAGCTTTGTTTTGGAAAGGTTTCATCCTTCGATTATTCACAGAAGACTCTCCAATCCAGAATCGACAGTAAGTTTTCTGACCCTCTTTTACCCATTCTGTTTTTGGTGTTTCTGGGTTTAGTGTGGATTTTCTGCTTTCTCTCTTCCTCTTCGTATGCCTCTATTAGGGTTTAAGAGGGTAGAACCGCCCTTAGGTAGAGATCGAGGAATAGACCCCGTGGTCTTGCTCACTAGGCGGGCATGGACCCTTTTGGTTGACCTAAGCTTAGGATTTCTTTCCCTTCGTTACTTTGCCAATTACCCAGGCAGAATACTGATACCCGTCTTCCTTGATCTCTTTGTAGATGTCCGATATGTAGAGAATGACCGCGAGGCCTTCAGCTACGGCGGGAAGAACGACGATTCAATACCCCTCTCGTTGACCACGAGTCGGATGAGGGAGCTAGATCCGTGGCCGGGCCGACGGTTCAAAAGTGTGTGGTTGCCCCCGTGGTAGATTTAGTTGATTCCTCCAGTGAGGAAGACTGCGGAGAGGAGAGTGTGCCTAGTGGATTTGCTGTCGGGCAGGGCCTCGACCAGCAGGCAGCCAACGTTAAAGAAGTGGTCGAGCAAGTAAGGGTCGAACAGGGTGAGATGGCCGGAGAGGCCTCTGATGCTGACGAGGCGGATCACATGCCCCTTGCCCGTCGCCTTAAGAAAACAGGCTGAACTCAAGTGGAGGCCACACTTGAGGGTGATGCGGATGACCGGGACAACGTTCCCCTTGCTCGCTGCTACGAGATAGTTGGCGGCTCTCGAGTGGAGGTCACACTTGAGGAGGTTATTGAGGAGGAAAGGCAGGAGGAAGAAGCCCGAATGGTATGTGAATGCAGACGAGAGCCGGTACGCTGCTAACTGGGCCACACTAGATACGGCGGACAAAGTGACTGCGTGGCTCACGTCCCTCGGTGTCGACCCTGCCTATTACCGAGCGAGCAAAATGGGCGTGCGCACTGGGGTTAAACTCTCCCGCGAGCAAGGGAACGAGCTTCTATTCTTTGCCGACTTTTTCCGCGTCAGACTACGCCTTCCACTGGAACCTTTCCTGGTGGACTTTCTACATGAAACCAAGGCCGTCCCCTGTGATCTGATGTTGAATACCGTCTCGAGCTATTACAGCCTTTACGGTGGCAAGCCGGCTGCTAGGATTCGAGCCAGACATGTATTTACTCCGGAAGCTGTTCATTTTTGCCCTGAGCACAGGTGAGAGAACTGGAGTAAGGGCCAACTCCAATTTCTTGAGGTTGCTGTCCGAAGTCCCTGGGAAGGTGGAATCTAGGGACAGGAGAGTCCTGTTCATTGAGTCCCTCGTAGGCTGGTCGTTCGCGCCTAAAGCGACCATCGAGGTCAAGATCCCCAAAGCCTCTAAACAAGACTTTAGCTCGAGGGAGATTGCCCGGCTGAAGGCATTGAAAGGTACCGTTTGTGTGATCGAGGAAAACGAGAAGCGTGTCGCCAGTAATTTCTGTTTGATTGGAAAGAGCTGGTTTGTAATACGCGCTATCTCTGCTTGGCTGGAGTGATGCGGGCAGAGATCCCCGACGTGGAGCCCCTTTTAGTTCATGTGCCCGAGAGCCCTCATCCGTACGAGGATGACTGCCATGGAAAAATGTTCAAGCGCGAGTGCGTGGAGTGCCAACGGCTGGGCCCGGGTGCCGATTGTCGGCCAGTCTATGAAGATCGGGATGGTTGTCTTGAAATATGCTGTTGTTTCTGCTTTAGTTATCTTTTACTCGTAGCAGGAGCACTGATTCTGTCTTGCTTTTTCTCGTTTCAGAGATGAAGAATATGGCTGTGCTGAAGATGAGGAAGCTGCAAGCTAACCAGCGAGCAGCCAACCTGAAGGCTAAATCGCCGGGGGCCTTGCCTAAGGTGCCATTCGTCCTCCCGCCAAGAAAACACCGGGTTTGGGCAAGGCCACAAGCCCAGTCAAAAAAGTGCCAGCGCCGAAGGTCATCATCCCCTTCCGCAAAAAGGCTGTGCCGAAAGAGGCCGCGGTGATTGTTGTGGACAATGCCGCCGGGCAGTCAGGTGCCAACATCTCCATGGTTCCCCCTGCCAAGGATGCCAAGGCTAAGGGGAAGATGAAGAAGATCCTCTCTCCTCCTCCTGCTCGAGATGTCCGCCGCCGGGGCTCGAGCCCTAGTCCCGTTCTCCCTCCCCCTATTCTAAGTGGACCTGCGACTTGGAGGCAGGCTCGTTTCCAGATGTCGTCCACCACCAGTGCTGCCCGCGCCCTGGTCAAAGAAATTTCTGGGGATGCTCCACTACTGGGGCGCATCAACTTAGATGCTCGCGGAAGCCCGAGGGGCTTGGTGGGCAAGGGCGTCATCGAGAGGGCGCTGCATGATGATCTTGCCAGTGACCGTGATACCACCGGCCACGTTCTCGTCGGAAATATGGGGCTCTGCTTGAGCGAGGTAAAGTACTTGTCTGAAGTTTGTCCTTTTTCTTTTATGTTGTTTATTCTGACTTTTTGTCTTCTGCTCGCAGATTTCTTCCACCTGTACCAATCTTTACGATCGGTATAATGAAGAAAAGGAAGCTCGTAAGAAAGCAGAGGCCGACCATAAGGCTCGCGAGAGCATGGTGAAGGAGAAAGTCAAGCAGGTGGCTCGTTTGGCCGACCAACTGGAAGCTAACTCTGCGGCGGCCCAAAATAAAGAAGCTGAATTGCTTGAACGCAATTTGAAGCTGGTCACCCAGAACGGCACTCTGGCTGCCGAAAAAACGGAGTTGGTCGGTCAGGTGAAGAAGAACCAGGGCGAGGTGGAGAAAAATAAGACCGCTCTGGCCGCGGCTACCCAGCAGAGGGATAAAATGCAGGTGGAGCGGGACTCGCTGAAGATGAAGGCCATCAAGGATGGGAAGAGGATAGAGGAGCTGCTCCAAAAACTGAAGGATGCCGAGGACGCCGCTGTGGAGGACTACAAGAAATCCCAGGCCTTCGAGGATGATTTCAAGAGCACCGCTGCCTTCGATGAAGCTGTGGATGATGCCAACGTGCCCTATTTTGCACATGGCGCCAACCACATTCTTCGACTGCTCGTTGGCCGCGGGGTTGTAGATATGAAGACCATGGCCGAGTGGGCTGTGTCCGATGTCTACTCCGATGCTGCCCGCCAGTCCCATCACTTGGTCCCATACACTGAGGCAGAGCTGGAGGCCTTGACGAAGGCTAATAAGGAAGCTGGCCGCCAGCCTTGGGTCCCCCCTACTCCTCCGGTCGAAAATGTGTGCTCCTTGATTGATGCACTAGAGGGTGAGAAAGCTGCACAAATGATAGCAGAGGAGGATGCTAAAAAGGCTGAGTAGGAAGCTGCCCGCAAAGCCTTAAACTTAGAGTACGCCGACCGGTTCCAGGCTTCCGCTCAAGATCCTCCGTCCCCTCAAGAGCAGACTTCTCCAGTCCTTCAAGAGAAAACTCTCGATCCGGCTTAGGCTAGGATTTGTTTATTTTTACTCGGCCTACGCACCCCAATTTCCAACTTTTGTTATAACTATTTATCCATTATGAAATATAAAACCCTTTTGATTTAATAACTGCTTGCTCGCATTGACTGTTGCTCGTTTTTTATCTTGTTCGATAACTGTTTTCTTACTTTTATCTTTCCTGCCATAAATTAGTACAAGCACGTGTGCTCCCCAGAAAACAAGTCGAGCAAAATAAATAGAATGCAAACGGATACCGGATAAATCAAAATAATAAGGCTAAAAAGCAAGCTTATTACTCAAGTTTAGAGGTTACCCAGATAGATATCGGGCATGAGTGCTAGGTTTTGGCCAACGCTTTGAGTGGGTCGGGCCCCTATCGCCTTGGGCGAGCTTCCAGAAGACTGCCTAGCGGGCAAGGCCCAACTCTGAGCGGCAACCAACAACCGGGCAGGGCCCTTGTTCGATGTGGGTACTTCGAAGCGGTTGTTAGTATATCAACTGGGTGTGGAGATATACAACTAACAGTGTTGCTCGGTCACTATAGGAATCTGAGGTAGTTAGCCGCTATCTTGTAGGCATGGCCTCTATCGCCCTGGGCGAGCATCTTAGTACGTGAACTGGGCATGGCCGCATCTCACCCACAGAGAGGATAAGTTCACTAATACTAGGGCGTTTGAGGATTGTTGGCCGGGCATGGCCCTATCTGTTCGCCAGACGAGCAGATTTTGCCAAACAAATCCGAGAACAGTAGATGATAGATAACTGAATAATTGAAAAATCTGAATGGACAAATATGAAGAAACTTGTCTTTTATTGATCAATAATTAGTGACCCTCAACAGGACTGAGGTCTTGCCCGTTTGTGCGTTGACTTAAGGGTAATATTTTTTCAGGTGGTCTGCATGCCAGGGATGCTTCAGGTCTTTCCTTCTTGAGTTTGAAGTGTGTAGGTGCCCTCTCTGATTATACCAGTGACTTGGAAGGGTCCTTCCCAATTAGGAGACAATTTTCCCCATTCTGCCCGGTGACCTGTTACCTCAATTTTCATGAGTACCCAGTCCCCAATAGAGAAAGCTCTGCCTCGAACCGTTTGGTCATGATGAGCCTTTGCTCTCTACTAGTAGTTGAACATCATGAGTCGTGCATCCAACCTCCTTTCTTCGAGCAGGTCTAAGTCTATGGCTCGAGGCGGTGATTGTTACATTTGTAATGTGATACGATAGCTAGGTAAAGCCATTTCTCCCAGGGATCATGGCTTGGATCCGTGCGTGGTGCAAGCGAGGTTTCCCGGTTGGTCCTCGGGCCGGTGGTTCGGCCAGCAGAAGGCGATGGTAGTTCTTCTTCCCATTTTCCTGCTCGCCCCTCTAAATTTCTTTTGAAAGCATGCAGTACTTGTTTCTTTCCGGCCTAGGCTTGGCCTTTGCCCTGTGGATAAGCTACAGATGACTGTCAGTGCTTGACACCCAAGCGAGCATATTCTGCCGTAAATTTGTCCGAGAATTGGGTGCCATGATCGGAGATGATTGCTCGAGGGAGTCCAAACAGGCACCATACTTGATCGTGAAAAAACTTGATGACATTGGCCTCTTAGATCTTGGCCAGGGGCTTTGCTTCAATCCACTTAGTAAAGTATTCTATGGTGACCCTTGCATACTTGTACTTGCCTTGTAGGGGAATGGGCGATCGAGATCGATTCCCATATCGAAGGAGCTAGGCCGCTTGGTGAGGTTTGCATTGTGGATGAAAGCCTTGGTATGTCAGCGTATCTACGGCACTTGTCACATTCGCGAGCGTGCTTCTCTGCATCCGCCGAGGGTTATCGATGGTATCTTGCCAGCGTAGAACCCTTTACGCGCAAAGCTCGTGTGCGGGATGGCGCGCGTTCTCCCTCATGTACTTCATACAAAGCGCCCCGGTTAACTGCAGGGAGTGCGGAGGCGAAGCATAGGTCGACCTTAGATCGCTTATGCAGGATTCCCCCCCTACTCTTGAGTAATGGCGAGACTTGGCTTTGGAATTTGTTGTGGCTTTGACTTTGTCTGCAGGCGAGAACTCCACCTTGATGTAGTCTTTGTAGTCGGCAATCCGACTTACATTCGGCGGTTCGATGTCCATTATGACCGGTCTATCAACGGTGGAGTTTCCAAGTGCTCGATCATTCTTGAAGGATTGACATGCTAAGTTTGCCTCAGCTATCTTGGACAAGTAGCCTGCTCGCATGTTGTCTGCTCGGTCAATTCTGATGATCTCCCAAAACTTGAAATTCTTCAAGATTTCCTTGACCAGCTCGCAGTATTTGATCAGGGTAGGATGATGCACCATGTATTCCCCCTGGACTTGGTTCACTACTTGTTGTGAATCCGAGTACACTGTGACCGCTTCTACGCCCATGTCAGCTGCGAGCTCGAGACCGGCGATCATCGCTTCATACTCGACCACGTTGTTTGAGGCGGGGAATTTGAACCGAAGTGCTAGCTCAAATTCTGTAATCTCGTCGGGAGCTTTGAGAAGGATGTCAGCTCCGCTCCCGACATTGCTTGCTGCCCCATCTACATAAAGATCCCAACAGTAGGCTGGCCGGGGTTGTGGCAGCTATCTTTGCTTGGGCTCTACTGCATGCTGGGCCTCGGGATCCTCCTGCTGGGTGAAGCTTGTTTCAACCAAGAAATCAGCTAGGGTTTGAGCTTTGATTGCTCGCCTGGGCAAGTAGTCTATGTGGAATTCTGTAAGCTCGATTGACCAGTTGAGCAGTCTGCCTGATGTGTTAGGCTTGTGCGGGACTTTGCACAGTGGTGCGTCTGTGTATAATATGATTACATGTGCAGAAAAATAAGCCCTTAATTTTCGAGCAGCTATGACAAGCGAGTAAGCTAATTTTTCTACATTAAAATAACGACCCTCAACAGGACTGAGGGCCTTGGATACATAGTACGGGTTTTTGAATATCTAATTCTCACAACTAAAAGCGGCGGCACGGTCAGGTGGGCTGCTAGATACTATATAAAGGCTCACTTGAGGACGGGAGGCTCGAGAGAGAGTGGTTTGCCAAGATATTCCACGAGGCTGCTCGAGGGCCTTGCACGATGCATTCCACTCGAAACCCTTGTTGCCACGCAGAACCTTGAAGAAGGGGAGGCACTTTTCCGCTGACCGGGAGATGAAGCGGCCCAAGGCAATGACCCTGCCATTTAACTGTTGGATGTGTTTGATGCAGTAGGGCTGTTCCATGTCGAGTAGGGCTTGTATCTTCTCCGGGTTAGCCTCTATACCGCGCTGGTTGACCATGAACCCAAGAAACTTTCCTGCTCGGACCCCGAAGGCGCACTTGCTCGGGTTCAGCTTCATGTTGTGTTCTTGATGATTGGCAAAGCGTTTACGCGAGTCAAGTGTGTGGTCGTGGCCCTTTGTCTTGATGACCATGTCATCTATGTGAGCCACCATGTTTACTCGGTGAAAGACTTTGTTGACCATGCGTTGATAAGTGGCTCCGGCATTCTTGGCCGAAGGTATCATTTTAATAACGATGAGGCCCACTTCTTTGGGAAGAATTTGTCTTCACCTTGTCTTGCTCGTTCATTCTGACCTGGTGATATCCTGAGTATGCATCTAGGAAACTGAGCATTTCAAACCCGGCTATAGAGTCGACTAGCACATCTATGCGAGGCAATGGGTAGCAGTCTTTCGGGCAGGCTTTGTTGAGGCTTGTGAAGTCCACGCACATCCGCCATTTGTCGTTGGCCTTCTTGACCATTACCACATTTGCCAGCCAAGTCAGGTATTGAATCTCCTCGATGATGTCTGCCTTCAGGGGCTTCTCGACCTCTGCTTTGATAGCCGCATTTTTCTCGGGTGAATATTGCCTTGTCCGCTGCTGGATAGGCCGAAAGGCGGGATCAACATTCAAGTCATGGCGGGCAACACTCTCACTGATACCCTGCTGTAGACACCCCAATTTCGTACCCACAGTATGTGGTGACATAAAATATCAAAGCTGTTAAAACTTAACAAATGTCAAGTTCGAGAGTCAAAAATGCAAAAGGAAAAGCGAGATCTTGTGAAGCTTGAGTGAAGCTGCAGGGGAAGTGCAAAAAATTGAAAGATGCAAAGAAGCATGGTGCCGCACCAAGGACCCTTGGTGCCGCACCAAGGGTTGCCTTGGCCGCACCATGCTACTTACTGTAGCTTGTCTCAGAAGCCGAAATGTACAACCCTCGAAGCTTGGAGTACAACTCACTAATCTTTGGATGAAGAAAGCGAAAATTCAGCGTATCCTACCTCTCCACTATAAATAGGAGGCCCGGATCCCCATTTTCGGTGCTCAGTTCCGCGATAAAAAATCACAACGAAGCTCGCTTGCGATCTTCGATACAATTGAATGCGAGAGGTGCGAGATAAGTGAGTGGAAGCCCCTAGAGTCTCCAAACACCGTCCAACTACGCCAAAATCAAAACCCATGGGTTATAAGTGATCCCTAGCCTAGTTGTTAGGTATCCACCTCACTTCCCGGTCCAAAAATCCCAAAGTAAGCCGTTACTGCGCCGAGTAGCAGTGAAAAGTCAAAAATTAAGTCTAGGTTCCGCCCAACCAAAAGGTCAAAACCTACCCAATAAGCTTCACTGCCCGAGTTGATAAGCCCAAACCCTCGAAAATAAAGCGTCATTACGCCCAACTCAAAACAACAACCACACAAACAACAAAAGACTCCCTCTCCATGAACGGAAGCGAACACACTTGCCGCTCTAAAAGGTAAAACCTTTAAGAGTGTCGTTTATTTTATTTATTTTTATTTTACGTCTTTTATTTATTTTTAAAAGTTGTTATTTAAATCCGAGCAATGTAGCCCATATAAGCCGTTGTCTTTGCTACCCGGATTAGAATAGGAAATATTATGTAAAAGAGCCGTTATAATGGCCAAATATTCTTAAATATGTCGTAATTATTGGAAGGAGGCAGTGCGAGTCAGTAAATAATGTGGCCACGAATGTATTTGTTTAAATTTCCTGTCATTTTAATACCTTATTTATTTGCGAAATAAATGTGATAATAAGCATACTTGACCAAAAACCATTTTCGAGACCGAAAGGCGAGTTGGGTGCCTAACACACCTTCCCAACTCGTAACTTAGCCTCGAACCCGTTTTCTTTTTCTCTTTTATTTTTCTTTTCTTTGGTTTTGCTTTATTTGCCTTAAAATAAAGATGGCGACTCTAAAACTTTCGGATTCGGTGGGGCCTCGCAACATTCCCTCTTTGCACTTTCCGTTCTCCCTAAAAAGGGAGATATGGGAATGGAGGGTGATGCATTCCCATATCCCGGTATCCCTAAACAAGGGATAACTTGATGCGGAAACCCAAAGCTCCAAAGCTCCATAGTAATCGAATGGGCCATAAGGCTATTTTTAATAAATCCATAGTGGGGGCGTCGCAATATCCTTTTTTGCACTTTTCTGTTTTCCCCTAAAAAAGGGAAAATGGGAATGAAAGGGTAATGCATTCCCATATCCTGGTATCCCCTAAACAAGGGATAACTTGATGCGGGAAACCATCAGTTCCCATATTAGATACAAAATCCACTCAAGGCAACCGAGGCACATTCCAACGTGCTAATATAGAAAGCACTCCTCTCGCACTTTTGATTTCGTCTTCCCCTAAACAAGGGAGGGTGGAGCGAGGAGTGGTGTCCATCCGCATCCGCACGCACCCCTATCCAAGGGCGCGCGGAGCACATCTCGGGAACCTCACAATGGCGACTCTTCTGGGGAGTTGTTTTATTTTAAATAAAATGGAGGGCTAGACTCGTAAAATAAAACTTTTTTGTTTTTATTTGTTTCTGGCTGCAGTATTTTTGTCATATTAATTTACGCACTTGAATAAAGTGTTCCCATACGGCCGTGGCTATATTTGTGGATATGATCCTCCATCTTGCAGCAGTTTCGTTCCGATACCTGTTACAGGCATGTTTAAGAGTATAAAAAAAATCAAAAAAAATCAAAAAAAAAAAGAAAAAAAATTCGAAAAAATAATAATATATATATATATATTATATATATAAATTCCGGGCAGCACAACAGAAGAGCTGGGGCTTTACTTTCGGCTCTATATTTTTATTTATTTCAGTTCATTTTCTGTTTTCACTTTATTCTGTACATTTATACATATCTACATTCATTCTGTCATTTTATTTTGGGGACATAGGACCAAAATTTGTAATTAATAGGGATAGATAGTTTCCCTGCTTTTCTTTCTATTTTTTAAAATGATGTGCTTGTTTGCTTGCGCTCAAAAATAAAAAGCCGAGAAAATCCACATATAACAGCAAGACATGACCATATAATGCTTTATTTTTTTGTTCATATATCTGTAAATAAATAAAGGCTTTACTGCTTTCTAGATACCGCACACACATGCACACATATAAATATATTCCGAACTGTTACCCTACACCATGGCCAGCCTACCCCCTGCATAAGTCAACGTTAGAATGCATATAGATTTTCATGACACTTCACAGACCGACCGGTTTTTGCATCTTTGAAGTATGGGTCAGCCCCTGTCAAAAAAAAATCAATATATATATATATATATATGTCAAAAGAAAAAAAAATGCGCAAGTAAAAACAAAATATATATATATATATATATATATATATATACACAATAGGTGCGCACAAAAAATATATATATATATATATATATAATAAATATAAATAATAAACAGGGACTGACTTATAATTCTCAGATGCTCGACCTAGACCATTTCGGATGGTGGATCCTGGAAAGAGTATGGGCCCTGGGACCACCCTGGGAAGTCGAAAGGCAGGTGGAATACGTTGATCCTATACTCTGGAGAAAGAATCCACTGTTCCAGAAAAAGTCCTGAGACTGTCAAAATAAAGCAGGTGCTTATCCGGTCAATTGTAAGGAACAAAAAAAAATAATAATAAAATACTAATAAAAAGGCACTCCAAGCCTGCAGCCTCCTCGATACCTACCAAACCCCATTTTCCTCGAGACTGGCCCGAATTTGGAAAGGCGAGATAATAATCCGGCCGCTTGATACGGGAAAGTAGTGCAAATCGAATCGAGAAAGGTATCGGTTGGATCGACAGGCGAGAATCCGCCTGGGCACGATCCGAGCAAGATGGCGTAAGAAAGTGAACATCGGCTATGGGTACGCATTCGGGGGCCTGTGGTATGTTCCGCCTCCGGCAATGCAGAATGGTTTGACCAAAAGGTTGGGTGGCGATGAGTCAAATGGCTAGTCTGGTACAAAGTCTAAAATCCAGTGGCGAGGTGAACTCTTCCCCTACTATTCCCCAAGAAGCATCCACATCTCTGGTGCCTCCAAACCCAACTCCTCAGCCAAACACTAATCCACCAAACACAACCACTCTCCCAAGTCCCAATCCTCCACCAAATCCCTACTACCCAAATATCTATCCTTACCCGCCTTATCCACCATATATTCCCCCTGTAAAAAACCCTGAATTATGGGTTGCTTGTGTTATGCATGGATTCATACGTTTATAATCATCATAAATATGTTCATTTAACTTCCGTATTTGTTTGGAGTCAATAGCATGTTCGTTGTCATTGTTTGAGATGCACGTATGCATTTTTCTTTCGCGAGATGCGTTGAGTCTCGGGTTTGTGTTGTATGTGGTTATCACTTGGATAATTGGTAGAAGGCATTCTTAATATCATTCACATGCCTTGGATGTTGGTTAGATGCTTGTTGCATTGCCGGTTTGGTTGCTAGTTTGATCCTAGCGTTAACCCTTCTCAGTTTGACTTTTTCGGTTGTCGTTCGGGAGAGTTTTGCCTGAGTTCTTGGCCTTGTTTGATTGAGGTTAGAGGCTTGATTGTTTTGATTATGATTTGGAGATCATTAAGGTTGAATTGTAGACATTTTTGGCTTGGAAGGACTCAAGGTTGCATTCGGGAGAGTCCGGGACCGAGCGAGGAAGCAACAAAGCCTGGATTGGAGGATGCTGAGGTGAGGCGCCCGCCTCACTTGTTCCCATGCGGCCGCCTCAAGTACTGGGGCTGAATTACGGGATTTTCTGCCCTTTTCGCACAACCTGAAGTTCACTCCCCCTAAACCCAATTTAGACCTAATCTAAACCCTTCTATTTAGCCTAAACATGTCCTAAACACCTATTAGAGATATTAGGGGTGGATTAGTGAGTTAATTAGGAGATTTAATCCCCACTTAAAAACCAAAACATACGCATTCTTTCATTCACGACCCAAACAACGACACGACCTCTTCTCCTGCGATTTCGAGCGCACAAGGAGACCCGGAGAAAGCTTGAGAGAAGGTGATTTCTAGGGTCTTGAAGAGCTTAAGCTTGGTGTCCATTGCTAGGACCTTCTTCTTCCTCCATTCTACCTGCAGATTGAAGAGAGAGTTGAGGAGAAGACACCCCCCTCTTGGAATCCGAAATTTGCTGTGTGTGAGGGCTGAGTTCTAGTAAGTTCCTACCTTTCTTCTTCTTTTTGGGCTCCATTGACCCTGTGGAAACAACCATTGGTGCTATGTGAGGTCAATGGATGCCATTGTTAGGGTTTGTAGACATGCATGAACCCTAGGTTTCCAAATTGATGGTAGAGTTGGTTGAACCTATGTGAGACCATGATTTATGTGAAATTCATGTTCTAAATAATCTATTGAACTTGGTTATGTGAATTATCCATGAGTATTGAAGTTGATTTGGGAGAGATACTTGGAGGGTGTTTTGCCCTAATTATGTTTTAACTTGCAAATTATTGTTGTGAGCTTGATTACTATGTTTTATATGCTTAATAGAGTATATTAAACTTTGCTATATAAATTGATTATGGGTTTTGAGCTTGCATGACAAAGATGCTTGGAAGGGGATTTTCCCCAAATTGTGTTTTGGTTTGTTAAACATGATTGTAAGCCTAGTTATTGAATTATACATGTTTAAGAGAGTATATTAAACCATGTTGTATAATTTAATCATGATTTGAAGATTATTATTGATATGGTGGCTTGAATGAATTTATGCACAAGATGGCTAATTTGTTCTAAGTTGCATTGTTAATTATTTAGTTGGGTTTATATGAGTTTATTGAACATTGGGATTATGGTTTTGGCGATAGTTATGAACATAGGGGAATGTTGAAGCCTATGCTTCTATTCCTTGAATTTCCGGAAAGTTTAGATTGGACTCAACGGAGTCAACCTTTGGGTTAGTATGAATCCTAGGAACTATAATCTTAAGTCCTACGGAATTTCGGGTAGAATTCATGGAGGTCGAGCCTCCAAGAAGTTTTGAAGTGTGTGAAGCACACTTGATTATGAGAACTTATATGATTCTCGGTTGTGATGTTTATGCTAGTTGTGGATGAATTGCATGACTAGTTTGATGGTAGAGTGTTTACCTACTTGTTTTGAGCATATGAGTATATATTACTTGTGCTTGGGTTTGAGTCCAAATTGAGTCGGTTTGTTGAGTTTTGGTGGGACGATACATCGTCTTCACGAATTGTGAGATTCGTGATCGCAATGGATCGCCGTGCCGGGTTTGCACACACCCCTCCATCGATGGCCACGGTGGGGAAGTAGTTTATCTTAGTTGTAGTAATACACATGACTTTGATAACTATGGAACTCGAGCGAGACTGCTCGGACGCCGATATCTACGAGGGATATCGAGGGCACATAAAGGTTTTGCACGTGTTTTTTGCAGAGAGCGACACGCGGAAGAATTGGTAATGGTATCATATCCTCTCTATATATGAATTGTTTCACAAGTGCTTATGTGAATAATGTGCTTGGTGATTTGGATATGATATGATGGTTGTTTTGGTTTCTTAAATGTTATACTTGATAGATAACATGTTGTTTAAAGTTGTTAAGCATGAATGCTTAAACGTGAAAATTATTTGAATGATGTATTATGCCAAAAGCATGGATCATTGTTGTTAGGTTTATAAGCCTTGACATGAATATTATGGGAAGGCTATGTTATAACAATAACATGAATTACTGTTGTTAAGCTAATATGCGCCATCATGAAATATTATTCGGATATGGCATTATGTTAGATGCGTGAATTATTGTTGTTAAGTTTATATGCCTTAACATGTAAATTGTTGGAAGGCTATGTTATATTAATAACAAGAATTATGATCATTAAGCATAAAATGCCTTGACATGGATTTTAGTGAGATGTTATACTACAATGATAACATGTTTTATTAATGTTGAGCATGGATGCCATAACATGATTTTGTATAAGATTATTTCATAACGATAGCATGATGTAATTTATGATCGAAAGCATTATGCCATGATAGGAAGTTACGGTTAGTAACTTACTAAGTCTTTGTGACTTACCTTTATTTGTTGGTTGTTTTCCTAGATCCGAGCCGAGCGGATGGACCCAAGTAAATCAAGAAGATTGCGTTGATAAAGATTCTTTTGGCAAGGTTGCTACTTAGATAGTTTACTTGCTTTTGGTGAGGTCGTTGGGAAAGATGAAGTTATGTAAACTTCATGTTGGGGTAGCAAACCTAAATGTGAAATTGTGATATTTGTAATTACGTTGTTTAGTCTATTCTTTTGGTAGCCGACAAGTAGTAGTCGTGCTTGGTGTATGTTTATGGTTATGATTCCATATGCTACTTTGTTATTAGTACTTATGTTGTTGGTAGCTTGGAATCGTGTTAGTCGTGCTTGGTTTATTGGTAGATATGTTTAGCATGTTACATTGCTAGTTAATATTATGTTTGTTCCTCCCAAGATGTTTTTAGCCGTTGAGTTGTTAGACTAGAGTCTTAGACTTAGTATAATGTTGGGTTCCTACCGTAGCTCGCCGATGACTTGGTTTATTATGCTTTATATTTGAATTGCTTAACAGGAGTTTGTCCTACGTGCCCAATGTCAAGCGCACGCGAGTCAAATTTTTGGACCGAGAGATTAATCATCTCTTTGGTTGTCTTAGTTTGAGCTTGTTAGCTCGGGTGCCACTGTTTTATTTCATTTAGCTTCCGCATGTGTTTTGAGTTGTCGGTGTATCGCCGTTATGGCCCTACCCATTATTTGCTACTTGTTTCTTGTTATTTGCTTTCCGGCGGCACGACCTTGGGATTTCGTCTTGGGATCCGGGTCGGGTCGTCACACCCCCAAACACCCAGAATCCTAATGACCTCCCTTTCCCTATGATTAACCCACTCCTAAATAGCCCACATATGGACCCAAAAAGCTTTAACCCACCAGGCCAAGTTACCACATATTTACTTCCTAATGATCCTGGTCGCCCAGCTGAAACCGCCAATAACCCCCCAAACCAGAATCCATATATTACCCAAAACCAACCAAACCAAAATCCCTACACCGTCCAAAACCCACCGACCCAGGACCTTTATCCAACCCAATACCCATATCTAGCCCAGAGTCCTTATAATGCCCAAATTCCATCAGCCCAAAATCCATATACTGTCCAAAACCCACCAGCCCAAAATCCCTACCAAAACCTTCAACCAGAAATAACCCGGCCTTTCCCAAATCCAAATGATACCAAAGCCAACTCCCCCAACCACCAAAATGGAGGCCGACATGGAAAATATGAAGGCCATGATGCTTAAACTCCTCAATAAAGGGGAATTTTCTACTCGGGCTCTAACATTGCAACCATCAGCAATACTTCCCTCAAAGTTCAAAATGCCCGACATAGAAAAGTTCGACGGGACCGGATGCCCTATATCACATTTGAAGTCTTATTCCACAGCATGCAAATCGAGGGAGCCAAGCTTGAGGCTATGGCTTCCAACTGACTTCACCTCACTGCAGTAGAGATGCCAAACAATGGTTAATGTTATCTTTAGCGACAGCATCATGAATACCTGGGACCAGATAGTCAAGCGTTGCCTTGAAAGATACAAAGATAATACCAGTTTGAAAATAGAAGGACCTTGAATCGTGCACCTAATCGGAAAAGGAAACCTCGCCGAGTTTGCATGCTCGATGTGGAAGAGAAAGTCGGCACGCCTTACCTTTAACGATGCACTGATCCGGCCGAGTCATGCCGAATGTTCATCAAAAACCTCCAAGCCCATTTACTGAACATATGTGTACCTCCCCTATACCAATTTCAAAGAAATAGTGGAGATAGGAGCCCGTATTGATGACGATATACCTGACCGGCCAACTAAAAACCAATCATCGCCTCCTAGTTCTTTCCGTTACTCCAAAGGAAAGACAACCGCACAAAGGCTTACCAGGCCAATATGGTAGGAATGCCTCAACCCCATTTTCTACCCAAAATTATAGCCTGCTCCATGGTATTATGGGTCTGGACAGGTTACTTGTCAATAATGTTGGGAGCAAATAATGGCCCGGCCGTAAACTTGAGAAATCGAATGTAAGTTCCATTTTGATGAACCGCAAGCTCCCCTGCCCGGATACCGCAGGGGCTAATGGCACAAGGAGTATTGAAGCCAATCGAAAATTATAAGCCACCTCGACCTCTACCCGTGACATGGAACCATGCCCGATCGTGAATATCATCGCTCCAGCTGGTCACCTCACCGACAAATGTTACACCCTAAAAAATGCTATCCAAGACCTAATAGATGATAAGGTTATTGAAAAACCTCCACCCGCACCAAATGTAGTCAATAACCCTCTACCTCAAATCAATATGATTGAGGTTGATGAAAACCCTTTGTTCCCAAGTTCGAAATAAATAAACATCCACTTCCATATATCCTCATTCCTATTCCTCCACCCTTATCCATAAAAGAGCCTAGTCCGTAATATGCTCTCTTGGGACACTATCCTTGTAGCCAAAATACCCGTTAACATCGAAAAGCCACTTGGGTTGGTGGAGATGTTAGCCACCTTACCCGATCCGGCCGAGCCTACCACCAAACCCCGAAAGAGGTGACCACTGAAAAGATCAAGTAACGGATGTATACTTTGGGCTAAACGGTGGAAGATTCTTTATTAGCTCGGATGAAGAAAACTCAGGCCAACATTTCCATACGGGGCTTACTATGCGCTTCCAGACCCACCGTGATACTGCCGCTAAGTCATGCCAAATGCGTTCCTATTGAAACCTCCCAGGCTCACTTTCAAATGATCGGGACATCCATTTTGAGCGTTAATAATGTTTACCGATCTGACCTGCCAAGGAAGGAACTAACCACATTGATGCTCTTCACATCATTGGGAATTTCGAAAAAGCAGTTGAGTTTTGATAGATAATGGGTCTTCCCGAATGTATGTCACGCCAAAGACATTAGCCAAAGTGGGGATAAAAATATCGAGAACTCACACCTTCCTCGCAGACAGTTAAGGCATAGAATGACACGGTCGATGTGTCTTGGGGGTGGTCACTTTAATGTTAGTTGGGCCGCCCAACATGCGGTTGAGTTCCAAGTCACGGATATCCGGCCACCTTTGCTTGTTGTTGGGGCGCCCGGATTCATAGGGGTAAAAGGGGTAGCCTCTTCATTACACCCGGCGTGTCAAATTCAATCCCGATGATCACATAGTAATTATTACGGCCGATAAGATGGAGTGGAGAATAAGAGCGAGATATCCCAATCCTCGAGATGAAGCACGAGGATCTGGTATTTTTTCTCGGTGGCTTTGAGGTTATCCCCAAAGTCGTGGTCAACGCCATTGAATATGGTAAGCCCCATCATTGGAAAAGAAAGTTACTCCAAGAAATATGGTCCCTTTAAACATGTTCAGAAAAATGAATTATATGCACGGTCTAGGTCTCGTCTAGAATCAGCAAGTGACTAGTCAATCTAGTCCAAGATAAAGTTAAGGAATGTATCCCTCCTTTCTGGGCCTAGGATACACGCCTACCCAAATTAAATAGCCGCAGCCATGAAACGTAAACGTGAGAAAAGAAAGGCAGAAAAGAGAAAGGCGCCCTTATGAATATCCCCTCTCCAACCCTATAAGAACCTTAAATGGTTATTTTGTACGCAAGGGGGAAATCAAACCTATCTCATGTTTCCGAACCCCGGATAGACCAGAAAAAGGTGCCCCGTTGGGAAGTCTTTGATGATGTCAAGATTCTCGATGATATGGAACAGTTACCTGGAGCCCTCAGAAGCACCACTTATAAGATGTCAACCATTGAAAATGCTTGGTCTATAGACCAAGATGATTATGTTTTGGCCCCCGCTAGATGATGACTTGCCCAGCCTTTTCCTGTATGATAGACAGAGACACCGATTATGAAAAGCTTTTGCCGAGTCTATTTCTAATAAGCCTCCGCACTGGTACACCACGACCGGTCCGCTCGACACCCGCAGCACTGGTAGACCGCTTCTGATATACTATTCGATCCTTTCTCTAGCTTTACGGATTGGTCATCTACCAATCATATCTATAGTTGAGGATCTCAAACCCAGATCCTCAACAATGTAATAACCTATGTACGATGTGCTTTTAATAATAATAATATGGATGTCTTTGCTTATTCCTTAGTTGCACCTAATTTAAAAGACGCATTAAATAATAATTATGATAATGAGTCATTTAATAAAATGGACCCAAAAGATAAAAATTACCTACTTGAGCTTGCAAAGTCAATAGTGCTGTGAACAAAGCTATTCATCAGAAATATCAAGACCCGCCCACTATCAACCCGCCAAGGATAATGAAATCAAAGAAATCAATCGAAGCTACCTCCAAGGTCCAGAAGAAAGGCACTCATTGATCTCCTCAAAGAATCTATAGACATCTTTGCTCGGGTCCTATGAAGATATGCCCGCCTAGATCCAGCTAGTCGAGCACCTGATTCCATATTCCGGATGCTCTCTACCAAACGTGGCTCCTCCGCATCGCCGTAATGGTCACTACAAGTCAAAGAAATC
>CM028377.1:156357101-156395945 GCA_013146195.2 Codonopsis lanceolata | reverse complement strand
CGGGGAAGAGTCCGTCAAGCTCGTATCCGGGATGGACCTATCGAAATACATCTTCGGTGAAATCATTTGGCCGTCAGCGATCGGCCCGGCCAAGTGGTCTTTTCTTCATAATGAGTTTGACATAACTTATGTCACTCTCAAGTCTATCAAAGGAGGCGTCATTGCGGACCAACTTAGCGATCTACCTCACGAAGGCGAAGATGCAATTGAGCCCGGATTTCCAGATGAAGGTATCACGGAAATCACCGAGCCGGGACACTGTTGGCGGGAATGTTCTTTGGCGGGCGGCGAACGGCGAAAAAGAGGCTTTAGCAAAGGAATCTGATGTTAATCGATCAGAATGACTCTCGTACTCAGTGCAATAAGGTTGGAGTTCGAATGTTCAAATAATACTGACGAGTATGAAAGCACTTTGTATTGGCGGCCTAGAAAAACCCTCAAGGGCTCGGGATCTTGAAGTCTATGGAGACTCGGCCCTAATCATAAATCAAGTCGAAGGAAGATGGAGGACCAGGACCTCCGGCTTTGCGGCTCTATCATGCCAAGTTAATAACGATCGCCTTGATTTGGTTCTATCTCGTTCCATTACACACGAGATAGGAATCAGTTGGCCCACCAACCACTTTGGCGTCACTAGTCAATTCATGAAACTAAAGTCCAACCATTTATAGTCGGGAAGAAGGTCACTCCGACATCTTGTTTGAAATCAACGCGACCTACGAGCGGACCACGAGCCACGGTATCTTGCGATATCTTAAATCTGCTCGAGAAAATCTTTATCCTCGACTTAGACAAGAGGGAGAGTCTCCTGCGAAGATGGGCCTCCCAATTCGTACTCGGCGGCATGTATAAGAGGCATTATCAAGGCCTCAACCTCTTATGTGTCAATCGGGCCAAAGGCGAGCAAATCATGGATCAACTACGGTGGTACTGCGGGCCCCACATGAATGGCCATATGCTATCAAAGAAATCACCCGACAAAGGGTATTATTGGAAATGCCTTCGAAAGCAGCGTATTCGGTGGATGCGACATTGCGACAAATGTCAGCGCTTTGCCAATCTACACCATGTGCCCCCCACGTCTATACAACTCCACTCCACCCACTGGCCCTTCTCAACATGGGGTATCGATGTCATAGGCCAAATTCACCGAAGGGATCAATGGCCATGAATACGTCACAGTAGCCGTCGATAACTTCACAAAATGGGTAGAAGCTTCTTCCTACAAGATACTAAACGCAGAAAGGTGTCAGAATTTATTCGGGCCAATATCATATATACGCTACGGGGTACCTTTCGAGATCATCTCAGAGCGGCTCTCATTTTGAAGGGGGCGTGAACCGTCTGCTAGGCGAGTTCAAAATCCAAAGACAAATCCTCCCCCTACTAGGCCACAAGCCAATGGTGCCGTTGAGGCGACCAACAAAACTCTGAGAACATCGTCGAGAAAAATGGGCGTCTGAGGAAGAGGCGGCGAGAAAAATTGCCACTAGCCCTGCAGGGGCTCTACCGCCGCGTCGATCCGCACACCCAGGGGGCTACCCCTACTCTTTTGGCATATGGCATGGAGCGGTACTACCAATAGAGATGGAAATTCCATCATTGAGAGTTATGATGGAAGGCGATATAGCAGTTGGTAGGTGAGGGCGGTGCGAGGCGGCCTAATTGATGAACGATGCCTGTTAGCCTTAGAGCATCCCGGGCGTATCAAAGGCGCATCGCCGGAGCCTTCAATAAAAAAGTCAAAGGCCGTGATATCCAAGTTGGAGACCTCGTGCTTCGGGAAAAACCCCCTAGTTATGTTGATACTAGGGGAAAATGGAAGTCTCCCTGGATGGGACCGTACATTGTTAAGGAGATCCGATCGGGAGGTGGCGTGCTTCTCACGAACCGGGGCGGGGAAGATCTTGTCCGCCCTTCAACCTCGACAAACTCAAAAGGTACTACGCCTAAGCCATCCTATCCAGCTAATGCTTCCCTCTCCAGCCCGCTAGGTTGAAAACCCGAAAGGGCGGCCTAGGCAAAAGTTAGGGCATAAAACTAATAATAAAAAAAATTGATGAAAAGAAATAATAAAAAAATAATAATAATAAAGGCTCGCTAGGTTGAAAACCCGAAAGGGCGGCCTAGGCAAAAATTAGGCACAAAAAAAATTTTGAAAAAAAAAAAAAAATGAATAATAGAGCACAATAATAAAAACAAAAAATGAGAGGAAGGCATTATTTGAAGCCCTCGGCTACTACCTCAGTCTTGAGAGGAAGGCACATTATTTGAAGCCCTCGGCGTACTACCTCCGTCTTGACACATCGAGGCTCAAAAAAAACCACGACAAAGCGGCTCATATTAAAACACTAAAATATAATTTTCTGAGTCTAAGGTGCAACTTAGGAATACTTATTAAGACGTCTATATTATACATTATTTGCATTTGTACATATCTATATCTTGCCTATACCCCCTTTGTTTTCCCGAGAAACAATCCCTTTTCTTGCAGCCCCTAGCCGGCGGTCTATCAATGCCTACGGCGTCCGCACGGGCCCATATACTCCTGCGGCGCGAGAAGAAGCCTAGACTTCATCGGCATGAGAGCCACCGGATGTGTCTCCCTCTTCATCATCAGCATCTATGTTCTCTTGGGCTGCCGTACCACTCGGACCCGCTTCATCATTTCTGAGACCAGCACCCCATACAGGAGGGGGAGGAGGAAAAGCTACCTCTTGTTCCCAGGGGTTGTCACATGCGCTTGCCAAGCTTCAGCCGGGAAGCTCATGACCGCCAGTTCTCAGAGCAGTACCCCAACGATGCGAGGAGGAGGAGCGAGGCATTTCTTGTTCCCATGGGTTATCTTTGTTGACCAACATCACTCGGTCTGCGGGATGTATTCTTTGGGACCATGCGATATCGGTCGAGGCCGTCCAGAGTATCAGGCCATGAACAGTCGAAGTGCGCCTCTAGAGCAGAGGAACAACCAACCTGAACTATCAATGTCCTCGCCTACTTCCAGCGGCGAACATCCTCCATTGGTTATATGGCGGCCAGAGATGTCTCGGTACATCTTGGGATGGAGCGAGGCGGCCCTCGGCAACTACCATAACCCATGCTAGATACCCAAGAGATAGAAGCATATAATCAGAATATGGGTATGCTACCTCCAGTCTTTCAGCGTCTCTAAGCCACATGCCCTGGATAGCGGGACCCAGACGATCGTTGGTAAGCTCCCTTCCCATGTATATAGGGCGGGAAGTGTCTGGGATCACTTGCTCCCTTCAAGCCGCAAGATCCGGTCGGTGATAAAAGAAGTCCGATAAAGGCCAACATCACCACTGGCTGTACTCATCGGAGTGGCGAAGAAAAAGCGGATCTCCCGATGGCGAGCGACCAGGACTATATCCATTGAGCCCGACGGTAAAAGTGATCGGTCCGATCAATATCGAGAATAATTAGTGCAGGGAAAATGCCGCGCATTCCATAAAAGGAAGGATCATAAGGAGCTCGGCGGCGAGCGGCACAGAGCGGACCCAAAGAAATGCTCTTCGGCCACATATGAATCGAGAATAGGGCTACGGTAGGGGAACAATTCATTCAGCGAAAAGCGATCGGCCAGCGAAAGTCTCTGCCAAAATCGCCGGAACAATGTTCAGCCGGCGATCCCGAGCCTGTAGTGCTAAGTCTACGACCCGCTCATCTACTAATCCGGGTAGACCAACTATCAAATATCTCCCTACTAAGCAGAGAAAAAGTCTTTGTTAATCTCTGATAGTCCACGTCATCTTCAATATATTACGTGAAGGCTCCGGGAAGAACCATCAAGTTAAAAAGTCCCCATTGATAAATCACAGGTAGCCGGCGGGTAGAATTGAAGAGCTCCCGAATAGCCATGTACTGGACGCAGTAGGGGTACCGCGATCGACGAGTAGGTGCCACTCCAAGCATAGCACAGAACTCCTCGAATGTAGGACACATCTCGTTCATGCCAAAATTAAACAAGTGATCCTCAGGAGACCAAAACCTGGCGGCTCCCCTTAACATGTCCCAATTTATTATAACATTCCGCTAGGATAAAAGGCACCTGAAACCGAAAAGATGTTCGAACAAATCCCTTTCGTCAAATCGCAAAGAAAGGATCCAGAAATCCAGGGCATTTTCATAAACCTCAATCTCCAGAGTCGTAGGAATGCGGGCGGCCATTTATAAGAAATGTGAGAAGTTTTATTGTGGCTGAATAAGGCTATGGCAAGCGAGACAGAAACTGGTGAATTTAGAAAGAGAGAATGAACTGAATTGATGAAGAACTGAGCTCGTCTCCGCCAGAATTTATACTGCAAATTAAGAAGACGGACAATTCAGTGCACAGTATTCAAATAGTGAAGAAAACAGTGGCTGCATAGGAAAAGCATGGTGCCACCAAGAAGCTTCTTGGTGCCGCACCATGGCCCCAATGGCGGCACCAGAAATGTTCACTGTGTTGTGAAAATTATGCCCGGTATCCTGGTTTGGTGATCCGACATCCTGCTGTTCCTGCGTCTGATCGTGAAAGAAAAAGAAAACCTATTAAAGGAGGCTACGAGCATGGGCTCAACAGACGCAGGGCACCGAAATTATAAGGGATTCGGCCGTTTTCCCGTTCCGTTATCACCCGAAAAGCCCGCTCTAATTTAAAAGTGTATTCTTAAAAATCCCTATTCTCAAAGTACAGCGTGCCATTACATTTTAGATGTCTGGTATAGTTTTATTTTCTGCATGAATTTATTTTTGCATGTGTAACATACTGCATCATATACATTATATTGCATTATATCATAATGTTTGTACATGTTTCTTTTACAAAAATAAAAAAATATAAAAAAAAAGAAGAGAAAGAGATACTAATGTTCGCAGGAATCCAAAGCTAATGTGCTCGGGACGACTGGCTTCTGGGAAAACCACCACCCCTGACCCTGGGACCCGTTGCGAATCCTCGACCTCTGCCCCGGCCGCGGCTTGACCCATCATCATCATCATCGTCATCATCATCATCATCGTCATCTCGACGTCTGGGCCGCCGCACTGAGCTGCTCCCCTTGCAAGAGAATTCATCAGCCAATTTCTGATATAACTTGCTGATGCTGAAGAAGCCCCGCAGCAGTTTCTTATAAGTAGACACGTTCACCTGAAAAAAAATGAAAATAAAAAAAATGTTAGTCTCGAAAAAAAGTGTGCATAAAAAAATATATGTATATAAAAAATATAATAATAATAAAAATACAATATAAAGAAAAGAGACGATAAAGGTGGATGTGTCTACCGAACGAGCCTGCTCCGGGACGCGACGCTCCTCCGGAATCTCGACATCGGGAAGAACCTGCTCTACTAAGCCACCGCCCCACTCATACTGGAAAGTAGAGAAAATATCATCGGGCTCCGTAAACATCAGGTTCTCGTCAAGAAGTGAAGTAGATGACCCAAGCCTGGCAGAAGCATCAGAATGCCGCCTGGGCACAACAGGAGCAGGAGGAGGGGGATGCAGCTCTAATCTCAGGAAATCCTCGTATGACATCACTGGATAATCTGTCGCGGGAACGAGGTATTTCCCCAAGTACTGTTGCCGGTCACGCAGTCGATCGGGCTCTATCACCCAAGCAGGAGGCCAAGGAGGCACCACTGGAGCCATTAGAAAAGGCTGGTGCTGACGGTTCACCCGCTCGCCCATATACAAAGAATCCACCATGATGGAAACCATCAATATCCGGCAGCGGCTGAACATCAGAGTAGTAGAATAATGTCCCTCCAGGCCCTCCCAGGGAAGAAAGTGCACTGAACCGGACTCGAACCAACAATTCGCTCCAGCACTCTTTCCCTAGTATTACAACCACCGTCGTCGCTTGGATCGACCCTATTGCTATCAACATATTGGGACAGATACGGAGGCTGGTAGACCCGCCGAATGAGGCGACCCGGCGAAAATCTGAAAAATGAGAAGGCCCAGACCTGCACAAAAATAAAAAAAAATAAATATATATATATATATATATAATATGTATGTGTGTGTGTGTGTATATAATATATATGTGATATATAAAAAAATGATGATGAATGATGAAAAAATGAATATATGATGAAAAAGCAGGAAAAGGCATGTACCTCCCACGCCGGGGCAAATCCATTCAGGGTCGGTGAATCATTCCGGCTGGCCCTATCCATGGAAGCATAAAGTTCAGCCAAACCAGCCTGTCCCCAATCATACGAAGGGATCCGATCAAAATCTGCAAGACAAGCCAGGACGGAGGCTCTCAGGGTGACAAAGGAGTTGGCAAAGAGCGATGTGCCAAGAAAGAAGAAAAGAAACGCTCGTGCCACTCGGGTAATAGCAGCTTCGTCATCAGCCGGCACCAGCCCGGCATTATTAAGAAGCCATTTCCGAACGCTGCTGATATATATCTCGTTCGATGATTTAAAACGAGGCTCGAAGCCCAGGAGGTCCACAATCTCCTCCCTACGATGTCGGAGAGTAAAATCAAGAGCCAGAGTTTCCCCTATGCTGGTAGGGATTCCCGTAATCGCAGCAAAATCGCAAGGGATCATGGTCGCCTCCCCCCAGCTAAAATGAAAAGTGTGAGTGGCAGAAGTCCCGAAGCACATCAAAGATGGGAAGGAAGTTGGTAAAATGGGTAAAAGAGTGCAGGAAGGTGCTAAAACCTGAACCCTCTACCAACGACTTTGCAGCTTCGGGTAACATATCAAAAATCTCAGCCACATCGATATATGATACCCGCACTCTTTCAAATTCCCTGCGAACCTGAAAAGAAAAAAAAACGAGGTAAGTTCTCTACCCTTACTTCCTTCTTTGTACAGTCTTTTAAATAAATAATGAACATATTGCATGTTTTATACTTCATAATTTTTAACAAAAAAATTTTTAGCAAAAAAAAAATATCTTGTTCATAACAAAAAGAAAATAAATAATTCTTTAAATTGTTACATACCATTTTCATACATGTACATAAATTTACATAAAAATAAACATCATTTTTTTTTCATAAGCATAAAAGAAAAAAAGAAAAAATTTTGTGTAATATATTTTGCATATAAATAATTCATTTTGCATCTTAAATGTCATAAAAATGCATATTAGAACTGCATTTGCCATATATATAATAAAGTGTGAAAAATTCATGCATCATCTTATAAGTGTTCTACATTGCATCTGCATCAAGTAGAGTAATTCATGCATTCATTATGTACATTGCATTTGTCCAATAAGCTGCCATAGGGGTGCGCTAAAAAGAAGATAAAGTACCACTGATTATCAAAATAAATATCTTTGTGGTATTTACTATATCCCTGCAGCAGTTGCGTGTTTGAAAAATAAATCTAAGGGCATGAAAGATATCTGTTTTGTCCCGTTTTTATCCGAAAATATGCCCGAAATGCGGTTCGGAAAAATTTGAACTATACTCCGAATATTCCGTTTCGCGATTCTATCGCGTGCAAAAATGTGTTTAAGTGTAAAACATGCATCATGTAGCCCCATTTGCATTCAGAATATAAATCATGCATAGTAGGGTCAAATAGTGACCACTAGTTCAAATCATGCATCGCAAAAATAAATCATAGAAATTGCATACATTATCACTTAATTACATCATTTAGGCATAAATAGGACATGCATATGCATTACTAATAAAGTCAGGAGTGCTCCAAAAGTCCCAAACAGTGCAGAAATTTAGTAGAACTGAAACATAGCCGGGAAAATTTCGAAAAAAAAGAGAAATCTTACAGTAGTCAGAGGAAGGTTGGACACATGAGTATTCCGATCTCGCAGAAGATTGCCCCAGTCATTTGTAGAGTACGGATGCTTGAGTCTATTCCGAACCAAGCTAGGAGGTTCTCTCCTCCTCTCGCCAGATTCCGGGCGCATCGGTGCCTTCCCCTTCCTGGATCGCGAAGAAGATGCCATCTGCTAAGTAAAACACTGAAATTGACGGAAGAAAATTGAGAAAAGGAGCGAAAATAAAAAAAAGAAAAAAAAGAAAAAAAGAAGAAGTGAGCAGCAGCAACAATGGCGACGGGCCAAGGAAAAGAAAGAAGAAAAGAAGGAAAGAAGAAGCAGTAGCTTCTCCCTTCACACTCCCGTCCATATAAGGGAGAAAAAGGGAATTTTCCCTTTTCCCCCTCCAAAGTTTGAAGTTGCGGCACTTTGGTCCTCAGATTTTAAAATTTTCAAAATGGTCCCTGAGCCTAACGGAAAGTTAACAAAGTTAATCTTGTTAACCAAAATTGGCAATCATTCACTAAAGGACAAAGGAAACAACATCCCCAGCAGATCAAAAAAAAAAAGCAAAAAAAAAAAAGAAAGAAAGAAAAAGAAAAAGAAAAAGAAAGAAAGAAATGAAAAGAAAGGAATAAGACCAAGGTCCCCAGCATGGCCGAACTACGTTTGGTCTGATTTCCTTTGTTAAGGAATACGTAGGCAGCCTACATCAGTAGGTCCGACCATCACTACAATTAAAAAAAAAAGAATAAATTTCCCAGCAAGAGTGGCAAAAATTAGGGGTGTAAATTGGAACCATCGAACCACGGAACCGAACCGAACCAAACCAAATCAGTCGGTTTGGTTCGGTTTTAGTCGAAGACGGTTCAGTTTCGCTTTCAAGAATTGGAAAACCACGCGGTTCGGTTCGGTTCTCGGTTTTTGGTATCGAACCAAACCAAACCACCCTATATATTTTTATTTATTTATTATATAATATATATTATATTACATTTATTAACGATTTTGAACCTTTAATTTATTCATTATATATATATATATATATATATATATAGACGGACACTAAACCAAACAAAATCTTGATTATTGGAGAACTATTACTTTTCCATTGTTTGTGTTTATTTTAGAATTTGTATTGTTTTATTTATGATAATTTGTTGTTAGTAGATTATTTCCTAATTTTGATGTTAATTCCAAATTAAAATATTAATTTTATTGTTATTTTTAATGTTGGTTAATTTAATTAAAAATAATTTATATAAACCACAAAACCGAACCAAACCAAACCAAACCGAGTGGTTCGGTTCGGTTTGGTTCCAAGTCTTACTCGGTTCGGTTCGGTTTGAGATTTTTGGAACCACTAATAAGTGGTTCGGTTTGTGGTTTTGGCATAAACCAAACCAAACCGAACCACTTACACCCCTAGCAAAAATGCTAAGATCACCGAATGGCCCCACCCTAAGGGTAAGTCAGTGCACAAGTATTCTACCCGACTTTAGAATAATTTCTTTTTTTTAGGAAAGTTTGATTTCAAAAAAAAAACACAAAAAAAGAAGAATATTTCAAAAACACAAAAAAAAATATTTCAAAAAAAAACACCAAAAAAAAAAGAATATTTCAAAAAACAAAAAAAAGATGAATATTACAAAAACAAAAAAAAAGAGGAATATTTGAATAAAAAAAAACCAGAGAGAGCGAGAGAAAGAAAAAGGAAGGAAAAAGAATGTTTTCTCACTTCACAAATTTCGAAAATACTTGAAGAGTGATCAACTTGCCGTGCTCGGCGACGGATCTTTATCGGTCGAGTGCAGTTTTTTGGATATCTGAAAGTTTTCAGGTTATGTTTGGAAACAAGGCAGCGACCAGCCAGACATAACTTAGAAAATTCTTCTTAACACGTTTCAACGACAAGGTATTGACCGGTTGAAATGTGGTGGCAGAAAAACATTCAAATCTTCATTACCGTATTTGACAACGGTTTCGGACCGGAAGAATACGGCTTTTTCGAAAACACAAAAATCTTGTTCCGTTGTGTTCTCGATCGGGCTTGACCCGAAGAACATGACATTCTCACTTGGTTGTAGTTTAGGTTTTGGCCTGAACTACGTTTGGTCTGATTTCCTTTAATAGGGAATACGTAGGCAGCCTACATTAGTAGGTCCGACCATCAGAGCACATTAAATTCATATTTGCTTAAAACTGCGATAATTTTTTATAACCGACTAAAAATGTCTAGGTTATAGAGTTTGGATAGCATGTTAACTGTGCATTGTAACTGCTACCAATTGCAATCTCCCGTTCTTAAATGAACGAAATTAGAGAGTCTATTGTTTATCAACGATGTTCGTCTACTCAGTAAGCCTTAAGGTTACCCGTAGACTCCATCGTTGAGGGGCTCTGTAGACACCCCAATTTCGTACCCCTGGTATGTGACTGACATAAAATATCAAGAACTATTAAAACTTAACAAATGTCAAGTTACAGGAGTCAAAAATGCAAAAGGAAAAGCAGGATGCGCGAAAGAGTGAACTGCAGGGGGGGAAAGTGCAAAAAATTGAAAGATGCAAAGAAGCATGGTGCCGCACCAAAGGTTGCCTTGGCCACACCATGCTACTTACTGTAGCTTGTCTCAGAAGCCGAAATGTACAACCCCTGAAGCTTGGAGTACAACTCACTAATGTTGGATGAAGAAACTGAGAAATTCCCATCGTATCCTACCTCTCCACTATAAATAGGAGGCCCCGGCTCCCCATTTTCGGTGCTCAGTTCCGCGATAAAAAATCGCAACGAAGCTCTGCTTCTGCGATCTTTCGATACAATTAGTACGAGAGGTGCGAGATAGGTGAGTGGAAGCCCCTAGAGTCTCCAAACCCCGTCCAAACTCTGCCAAAATCAAAACCCATAGGTTATAAGTGATCCCTAGCCTAGTTGTTAGGTATCCACCTCACTTCCCCAAATTCAAAAATCCCAAAGTAAGTTACTCCGCCCGAGTAACGAGTGAAAAGTCAAAAATTAAGTCTAGGTTCCGCCCAACCAAAAAGGCCAAAACCTACCCGAATAAGCTGTCACTCTGCCCGAGTTGATAAGCCCAAACCCTCAGAAATTAAGCAGTCATTCTACCCAACTCAAAACAACAACCACACAAACAACAAAAAGACTCCCTCTCCCTGAAGGACAGAGCGAGCACACCGCCGCTCTAAAAGGTAAAACATTTAAGAGTGTCGTTTATTTTTATTTATTTTTATTTTCTGTCTTTTATTTATTTTTAAAAGTTGTTATATAAATCCGGCGCAATGTAGCCCATATAAGCCGTTGTGCTGCTCGGATTAGAATAGGAAATATTATGTAAAAGAGCCGTTATAATGGCCAAATATTCTTAAATATGTCTGTAATTATTGGAAGGAGACGGCTGCGAGTCCGTAAATAATGTGGCCACGAATGTATTTGTTTAAATTTTTCTATCATTTTAATACCTTATTTATTTGCGAAATAAATGTGACAATAAGCATACTTCAGCCAAAAACTATTTTCGAGACCGAAAGGCGAGTTGGGTGCCTAGCACCTTCCCAACTCGTAACTTAGCCTCCGAACCCGTTTTTTCTCTCGGTTTATTTTTTTTTCTTTTCTTTGGTTTTGCTTTATTTGCCTTAAAATAAAGATGGCGACTCTAAAACTTTCGGATTCGGTGGGGCCTCGCAACATTCCCTCTTTGCACTTTCCGTTCTCCCTAAAAAGGGAGATATGGGAATGGAGGGGTGATGCATTCCCATATACTGGTATCCCCTAAACAAGGGATAACTTGATGCGGGAAACCCAAAGCTCCCATAGTAATCTGAATGGGCCATAAGGCTATTTTTAATAAATCCATAGTGGGGGCGTCGCAATATCCTTTTTTGCACTTTTCTGTTTTCCCCTAAAAAAGGGAAAATGGGAATGAAAGGGTAATGCATTCCCATATCCTGGTATCCCCTAAACAAGGGATAACTTGATGCGGGAAACCATCAGTTCCCATATTGGATACAAAATCCACTCAAGGCAACCGAGGCACATTCCAACGTGCTAATATAGAAAGCACTCCTCTCGCACTTTTGATTTCGTCTTCCCCTAAACAAAGGAGGGTGGAACGAGAGTAGTGGTGTCCCGCATCCGCACGTACGCGCACCCCTATCCAAGGGCGCGCGGGGCGCGGGAGCACATCCTAGGAACCTCACACCTGCATGTCCTCGACTGTCCAGGCAAACACATCCAGACTGCTCTTTAGTAGCTCAATCAATTTTTCCCGAGCTTCGGGAAGCATGGCCTTCCCGATTTTGATTTTCTGCTCGGGATAGGCTGGATTGATAACTACCTCTTCCAGCTCGCCCTCCGGTTGAATGTCGGGCTCGTCACGGACCTGCAGAGTGTCCATCTCAATGTCTTGTGATTCTGGGCACTTAACCTTGCGCCCGGAGGGCCTTGGTGCCGGGGCTTGTTTGGGAATCTTTGTCTCCATGGGATCAGCGGCTTCAGAAGTTTCCCCGAGCTCGATATTGTTAATGGGGACAGAGGCTGAAGAAATGTCAGTGGGAGCCGCTACAGCCTGATCGGGAAGGTCCATGATCAGCTTCAGAGCTGCTACGGTCTGGTCGGGAATGTCCACGATCAGTTTCTGTTTTTTCCGCTGGGATTCCCGGACATACTCCCACATTGCCCACGGCTTGCTGTTGAGGATTCCCACTCCGTTCTCAGTGTAGAACTTGGCTTTCTGGTGGGGAATTGAGGTGACCATCTGAAATTTGGCCATTGCTAGAGCACCTAAAATACAGTTGTACGCTGATTTTAGGTCGATCACTAAGAACGTGATCATCTCTATCCGGGTTTGCGCCCCATCACCCATGAATACCTCCAGTTCGAAGGTACCCTCGACACTCACCTGGTGATTAGTGAACCCCTCTAGCTTTCCTGCATACGGCTGAGGCGGCCCCGCGCCCTTAAAGCAAAAGTAGTACATGATGTCTCTGCATGCTCCAGTATCGAGCAGAACCTTGTGAACTTGCCAATTGTTCACCAAACAGGAAATAACCAGTGGTTGCTCGGATGCCAAAGGGGTGCTTGCCAACTCGCTGCGGGTAAAGCAGATGCTCTGCTCTCCTGCTCGCTGTATCGCTGGTGTGTTGACAGCCTTGGACAAGGAATAGATATGTTTTCCGAACTGTGTGTTGGACGGGAGCTCCTATTGAATCATGTTTATCACCCCTCGAATCTGAGGGGCCTGGCCACCTCTTCCTCTTGGGGGTCTTCCCTGGTCATTGTTAGCATTATTCCCTGCGCCCTGATCCCTTTTAAAGCGGTCTAGCTTGCCCGCATTGATCAGCTTTTGAATTTCCCTCTTCAACACAATGCACTCTTCAGTGGTGTGGCCGTTACCATGGTGGTAATCACAGTACTTTGTGTTGTCCCGGGTATGAGCGAGTTCAGGGTCGAGAGGATATGGGACGGGCAGCGCATCTCCTACTTGGAACATGATCTCTTCCCGTGTTGTGTTTAGCGGGGTGAACTGAGCCTCCCTGAATCTTTGCCCAGGGGTGGTTGTTCTCTTCCTGTCTCTGTTCGAGCGGTGGTTGCCCTCCGGGCTCTGGTCAGCTGGCGTGGTCGAGCTGCCTTGAGCCTTGTCCTTATTTTTGGCTTTATCGGCCTTAACGCTCTCAGTAGAGTAGAAGAGATGTGAATTCACTAGCAACTCTGCTTTGGAGGCCCCCGGGTTCATTGCTAGCATTGTCTTCAGTGGCCCTGCCCTCATGTTGTTGAGGTAGCAAAAAGCAATCTCAGGGTCATTGGTCGTGGTCACCTGATCAAGCATCTCCTCAAATCTCTTCAAGTAGCTGTTGTATGATTCGTTTTCACCTTGCTTGATCTTGGCAAGGTCGAAACGATTTTTAGGGGTTGGGCCTGCAATTTCGAATTCCTCTAAGAATTTTTCCCGGAGCGTTGCCCAGCTATCAATCGATCCCCAGGGAACTCTACCCAACCAGGCTTGTGCCTTTCCCTGAAGAGCTCCTTCGAATGCCCACATCTTCAAGGCCTCAACATCTGTGACCATTCGAATCTGTGCCTCGAATGATCGGAGCCAATCGCGTGCCCGCGTCTTCCCGAAATAATTGTCGAACTGTGGGAAGATGACCCTTGCGCGGGCGGCGCATTTTCGATTTCTAGAGTAAACGGGCTGCCCTCCAGCGGCTTAGTGGCCCCATAGCCGAGCTTGGCCACAGCTAGATTATCCATTTGCTTGGCCATATCTCTTTTCATGGCCTCCATTCTTTCGGAAAGTCGTCTTTCCGCATCCACTGTGAGTCTGGAAGAGTGGGCGGGGTCCAGTTGGTCGCCACGCACATGAGGGCAAAAGGTGGGCTCATAAGAGGATCCGGCCTCCTGTGTGGCGCGAGCTCTGTATTTTGGTCATTGCGCATCTGCCTCTACGCACTCACGGCCCCTACGGCGGACATTACTCTCCTCCCGAGCACGGTATTCTGGGCGATGATGGTGCCTGTGGGAGAGATTCTGACGGCTTTATCTACTCTCAGCCTGGTCATCCGCTCGTTTCACCGTCTCAACCCTTTCGGAAGGTATGTGAATGACGAAGGGATCCGTCTGCTCGGAGCGGGCAAATGTTGGGAGGCATGGCCATCACCAGTCTTTGGGTTCTTTGAGGGCAAAATCGCACCGGCATGGCCCAAGGCGGTTAAGTGCATACATTTTGTTGTTGTACTCCGCCTGAACCTGCAGGGCAGCAGCTTGTTGGTCAGGGTTTTGCCCAGATAGACTCACGTGGTTGTCCTGACCATTCTCCCTTTGACGATTCAACTGCGTTCGGAGATCTACAGCGCGGGCATCGCGCTTTTCATTGATGACATGCCTAGCGTCATGCTGGCTTGCATGGTTTTGGCTGGCGTGCTGGGACGGTTGTTCTTCCACGTATGGCACGTCATTGCCATGAGTCGCGTGCCATGCAGCCACTTTCTGATTTCTCGTTTGCACCCATTGGGGTGCTTTTAGTGGCAGATCCTTAGTGCCATCCTGATGGTTACTGGCGGTGGCATGATGCTTGCTACCTTTTCCAACCATTGCAACAAGGAGAAGATTGAGAATTTTTACCAGAAAAACTAGAGAGAAGTGTTGAAACTTCGTTTCCCGGCAACGGAACCAAGCTGATGTGGCAAAATCACAGCTTGGGTCATCCTTAAGTTGAGTAGGATATCTGGGCTTTGAGTCACCTTCCTTGAGCCTGTTAAGATCACAAGAAACCTGAGTGGAAGTGCAAGGCAGGGCCTCGCGAAACCCCTCCGGCGTGAGAGTAAGTCCCGTGTGTAAGTCTGAAAGTAATTTGACATAGTGCCAAGGCTCAAGAAAGTATATGTGTACCTTGTTAATGATTATGGAGGGGTATTTATAGCCCCACAATGTGGTTGAATCCATCTGGGATTCAGTTTCCATAGGTACCAAATCAATCAAGGAGAGAATCCCTTGATTTTAGGCATGATAGGCGGCTGGCCGCGTGGATGTAGGAGCAGATAAGGTAAGTGTCCTGCTCAAATATGGAAACATTTGACTTGCCTTGGAGAGCAAGCCTCCGGTGCTTCTCACTTGATATGTACCTGGGCGAGCAGGGCTCTGCCCGGCTATTGCATGTGCATTGTTTCCGAACTTGATGTAGATCCAAGGGGCGGCCCCGAGTCGGGCAGGCAGGGCCAATACTCGACCAGGTTTGGACGGGATGAATCTGGCTCCTTTGCTAGACATGAGTGTGGTGTCCGGGCATGACCTTGGTCGGACAAGCAAGGCCTGTGCGCGGCCAGGTTTAGGTGGGAGTCACTCTGCTCGCTGCTTGATACCTTGATTATTTTGCTCGCTAAGTTGGTTGGCCCCTTATTAATTATGCTCGTGACTGACACGTGATGCTAGCCCGTGCCTTGCTCGTGACTCGGCTTGGGCCGGGCATATCAAGTAATAACTAAACATGCTACAAATTTACTTAATATCTCAATACTCACCAACAATTCTATTATTATAGATACAATTTTTCATATAAATCTAATAATGTCTTTCCCAAACATATTTAAGAAAGTAAAACTATATTATTTTTTAGTTTCGAATAAAGTTTTAGTCTCTCAACTGAGGAAAGGTATTTTTGTCATTTTAAAAAATATTGGGCGACATTTGTAACGATAATAGTAGGAGGGGGAAACTGATAAGAAAATCTAAATACAAGACGAAATGAATAGAATTAAAAAATGTAGGACCTAACTTTAAAATAGGTATAAGTCAAAGGATCAAATTATTATTTAATTATTCATGAAATTAATTAGCCTATGACAAATTTACTCTTTTGGTCTTAATTAATGGTGAGTGATTTATTATATTTATGGCTATTTTTTTCCAATTATTATTGTTTGGCATGGTAAATTTACGTGTATTGTCCTTAACAAAACGCACATATTCATCAAATGGTTCTTCATTTTTTTTCATCTTCTTGACATTATGACACATTTTCTTAACCTATTTTTCTTATTTTATTCATGGGTAATAACTAAACATACTACAAATTTGCTTAATATATCGATACCCACTGACAATTCTATTATTGTAGATACAATTTTTCATATAAATCTAATAATGTCTTTTCCGAACATATTTAAGAAAGTAAAACCATACTATTTTTTAGTTTCGAATAAAGTTTTACTGTCTTGACTGAGTAAGGGTATTTTTGTCATTTTTGAAAATATTGGGCGACATTTGTAACGATACTGATAGGCAGGGGGAAACTGGTAAGAAAATCAAAATATAAGACGAAATGAATAAAATTAAAAAAAAAATTATGATCTAACTTTAAAATAGGTACAAGTCAAGGGATCAAATTATTCTTTAATTATTCATGGAATTAATTAGCTTATGACAAATTTACTCTTTTAGTCTTAATTAATGACAAATGATTTATTATATTTATGGCTATTTTTTTATAATCATTATTGTTTGACATGGTAAATTTATGTGTATTATCCTTAACAAAACGCACAAACTCATCAAAGGGTTCTTCATTTTTTTTTTTTCATCTTCTTGACATTATGACATATTTTCTTAACTCATTTCTCTTATTTTATTCATGGGTAATAACTAAACATGCTACAAATTTGTTTAATATCTCGTTACTCACCGATAATTCTATTATTATAGATACAATTTTTCATATAAATCTAATGTCTTTCCCGAACATATTTAAGAAAGTAAAATCATGGTATTTTTTTTTTAGTTTTGAATAAAGTTTTAGTGTCTCGACTAAGTACGAGTATTTTTGTCATTTTAGAAAATATTGGGCGACATTTGTAACAATCATGGTAGGTTGGGGAAACTAATAAGAAAATTAAATTACAAGACTAAATGAATAGAATTAAAAAATATAGGACCAAACTTTAAAATAGGTACAAGTCAAATGATCAAACTATTATTTAATTATTCATGGAATTAATTAGCATATAACAAATTTACTCTTTTGGCCTTAATTAATGATGGATGATGTATTAAGTTAAGGGGTAGGTTTATCCATACATTAAGTTCTAAAAAACAACCTAAACTTTTATAGATAGTTAATTAATTAATTATTAATAATTAATTAGATTAGATTAAATTTTCTTTAGTTTTTAACTTCCGTATTTATCAATATTTTTCAATTAAATTAAAAAAAGTTTATTTCTAAATATCTTTATTTTCAACTAGTAGTTAATTAATATTCCATCTGTCCCCAAAAAATAAATTATTGTCTTAGTTTCTATTTTTATTTATTTCAAAATGTTTGTCCATTTTCTAAAATCTTCTATACCTCATTAATTACCTAGATTTTATGACTTTGTTACTCATTCACATCCCTCATCAACCAAAATCCCATATTTTGGTTTAAATCCCTTTTTTTTTAAATAAGTTATTTCATGGGATAGTCAAGGTTGTGTGACATACCAACCATATATAGATTAACCCGTAGTGTGATGACCCGAGTTGGTCTATAACTCCCAGATGCCGCATGTTTACCATAACATTAGCACTACATGAACACCCACCACCGGTTCCGCGGCCCGGCCGAAGTTCAAATCGTACAAACTCAACCTTCTACAACCAATGGTAAACCTGTGTTCAATGTGATTTATAAAGTTTTCTTCTTTACAAATATCTCACCTTTTCCTGATACATCACAATCGTATATTATCCAACGTTATTTATTAACTATGTATGGGAAATATGTTTCCATGAAAATCATAAGATATCATTGAAATAAATAATAATTGAGATAAATAAACAAATTCAATGATGTTTTTGGAGTATGCAAGAGTGGCCTCAAGGTATAATAACAACAAAAGTTTTTCCCTTGAGGCCTCCTCTAGCCATTTCTCGCAAAATGATGGGGAAAAAAGTTGTTACAATGCTCGAGAAACAGTGATAATACACATGATTTCAAGCCACGGAGAGTTCCAAGCCGTGTCCTTACTCCTTTTTGGATTTGGAGAGGGACTTCTTCCTCTGGCCAAGCATATAACCATACATGTGTGGTCCGCCTGCATGGCAATTGATCAAAAATCAGTAAAGAAAAGAAAGAAGCAATATAACAGGACAATTACAAATATGGAAACGAATGCGAAAATGAAGATAGAAACATGCCTGGGACATAAATTCCAAGGGCGAGAATCGCAGCATAGAAGTAATCAAACGAGAAGTTCCATTTGTTGGGCATCCTTATAGAATATATTCCAGATTCCTGCGAATAACAATAGCTTAGCCTTTGGAGTTCATGGTTGTCAGCAAACCCTTGTGGACACTAGTACATGCACACCATTGTGTATGAATGCAATTCCTGTAATGGCAAATAATCTTAAGCTTGGACACACCCAACCTCGAAAGGTCTTCGTGTCAGCGTCAAACACATGGCGGACATCAGCGCTCAGACACATTTTAAACTTGCTTCAGAGTGGAAGATTGGTAATCATTTCCTAGTCCAATACTAATCGCATGCAATTGCCAATAAACATCAAAGGTCTGAAAAACAATTTTATTTTGAAGAAACAGATGACGTCTTGATGAATGTTGGATGTATGCCAGATCTTTAATATTAAATTGAAGACATACATTCGTACATATATAGAACGTGTATATAACATGTATGTGTGGAACATCTATATACGTGTCCCCAACATACATTCATACATATATAGTATGCCCCCAAGGGGTGGGAGAGATGGCAAGGGCACTCAGGCAAAAGACCTTGAGGTCCTTGGTTCCAATCCCCATACTAGCAAGGGGTCACACTTACCTATCAAAAAAAAACTAAACACAAGTAAGCTTTCACTCTGATTACCTAGGGCTGAGGTCTGCTAAGTGAATCTTTTTCCGCTAGTGGTTAATCTAACATGTTATGTCCTGCTTTTTAAAAAAATTATGTGTGCCAGTGAGGAGTCATATTATTGTGCCACGGTGATCATTAAGAGATTCAATAGTAGTTAAACTTTTACCATTTCAAGGAAAATTCCTACTCGAGAATATCAGAATAAGTTCCATAGGGTGATACTTTTAAAGACTAGCAATGAGAAAATGTTTCATAAGCAACAAAATAAAGATTGCTTTAACATTGACGAGTTATACTTGTAGCATCAAAAGAGGGATTTCGAAAACTAAACTTCTGATAAAATGTGTAAACAAGTAAAGGTACTCAGAAATTAAGCATTGCAGCTACCTTCATATAAGGCAGGGCACAGTATATCAGGCCGACTTCACTTGTAATTCCCGTAGGATACAAAACCAAGAAGGCACTATACCTACATTCATACATTTAAAGTTAATCAAAAATATAATTAAATACCCAACACCCTGAATATGAAACCCTTAAAGTCCATACCTGAGCCACAAGAGGAAAGAAGGCGCAGAACCAAGTGCCTCCTTTATTCCAAAGAAAGAATATCTAATAATCTGTAGAAAGGAAGAAAATCAAGAAACGATGCAATTCACATAATGTCATAAGGGTACATTATACTAACACAACATTTTAGGCCGCCACAACTGAGCAGTGGCATGTGTAGACAAATTTCAAGCTTATTCCAGATAAATATCTGACCTCTCTTGTATAAAGTTATTTTCGTAAGCGCAAGTTACTGAAAATACCCTTACTTTATGCACGAATGTAGTTTAAAGTCTAATGTGATAAGGATAAATTTGGAAACTCACAAGTATGTTGGTTCAATCCATTAAACAAGACTCGTTGAATAAAATGTCCGACAAAGAAAGTATGTCTGTTGAGAGGAATGAAGGGAGAGTTAATTTATCGTTATTGAGCTCTTCTCATATGCATACTTTTATTATGTCGCAATAAATAAATGGATTAAGGTATTTAACAGAGACATGGGAACTGCAATAATTCAAATTATTTTGAGGATTTTCAAGTTTTAATATCTAAGAGCCAAAACAATCTTAATCTTCGAATTGTAGAAAATCTTCCTCTCTAGGATTTTTGATAAATATGTGGAGACTGGAGATAAAAAGGGCTCACTTGTGGAAAGGAGGTAGGGGGTGGAGAGGGAGAGAAAACTAGGGGATGTTCACTGTATAACAGGTCACTTGTGGTCAAGTTGTTGAATTCTCAGTAAGGGCATAAGTGGGGCAAGAAATGTTGTTCAGAAAGTAGCATTTAAAGCATCTTAAAGCCAAATAACCAAGCTCATTTCATCTCCTTGTTCTTTACATTTGTCATACACATGTTTTTCTTGTGACATGAAAAGCCTTATAATAAGCTAAAAACCATTGGAAACTGAGAAACCTGTGAGTGACTTCATATGAATGGTTTTCTTAAGAGTTTAGTCAAGTGACATTAAGTGGAGCCTTGAGGTTGCTGAAGTCGAAATTTACAAGTGAGTGGTGAAGGCATGTTTTATTCCATGATGTTGCCTTGGGAACAAAAAAAGGGGGATTCTCTTGTAAGCACTAACAGTTGCAGGAGTTGAAAATTATACTACATGTCAAAATTGAAGGTGGAAGTAGAATGTTCATGTCACCAAAAGAGTTGAATAAGCCAATTTAATAAACTTGGGTTGAATGTAGCCATAAATAGGAGCTAAAGTTCTAGTAGTGTTTAAAGGATTTCAGACATAAAGATTTATGCTGACTCATAAATCAGCATATAATCTCAAGTATGCTGATTCCGAACAATGGCTACTATTTTCATAAAAATTTGGTAACTATCATTCTACCGCTATGCCATGCAGAGTAAAAGCTTCTTCCAAGAATTTCTGAGTGCAAATGCATCTATGTAAGAGTTTCACAATAAAAGCTTCCTTTAGATGGTTCATTAAATATCCTGCATTAGCACTATATAACAACGGTTATAGTTTCTGATAGTCCCTTTGTAAATCAACATCCAGTACAATACCATGACACAACATTTATGATCTACTAATATTACTTATTCGTTTACTGAAAATCTCTTTGATCAAATAAACAAGTACAACTGCATAAACTGATTGTGACAACCAATTGAGGTCAAAATAAAGGTAGTATTTAAATTTTCTACTTTGCCAGAATAAAGGTAAAGTGAGGGACTACATTCACAATAAGGAAAACAAAGTTGATGTGAATATATTCAATGCAGTTATCTTCTCATTTTCTATCAAATGAGAGATCATCCACAACTCACCTCAGTGACACTCCAGCTGATGACCAAAGAGCTGACTAGTATATGATTCTGAACCTGTCAGCAGAAAGTATAATTTTTGTAAAGAGGTCGCAAATTGCACTAATACAAATTGAGGATAAATAAACCAGATCCTTCACCTGGGGAAAACTATACAAGATGCCCCAGGTCAGGTACAACCTTGAACCTATCTGTGGCAGTGTTGCTGAGATTGGAGATCTTACCAAACCTTTTCAAGCAAACACAAGAAAAATGTCAATGGTTCTTTTTCTTTGACATGAACCGTTCTCCACCAGAAGCATAGCTCAAAGAAAGAGAGACCTCACCTACTAGACCATGGAATATCTGTTCCAAAATTAAATAAAAATAAGACAAGTCAACATCCATCCATCAACAAGGGTCTTAATCATAATGCACGAGATCAAGAAAAGACTCCATTTTTAATTAAGTACATATATGTATAATCTACTTCCCCCTGTAAAGTGCTTCATCTGCATATTATGAGAATATCAACTAAGCTGAAAATAGGAAATTCTAATAAGAGCAAGCCTTGACAGCAGTAAGGTGGCTCCATTGCGACTTGACATCACAACCTCATAGTCACAGGGTTTAACCACAGAACAACTGTCTACTTGCACTGGTAATATTGCTTCCATTATACCCTTTTGAGACCCTCACAAAATGGAGTGAAAATATGATGAAGCTTTACAATGTCTCTATTTGTGAGTAACTATCCAATTTGTTTGACAGGAAATATGGGATCAAGATTGCACTTTACGTATTGAATTACACTAGCTGGTTAACCTTGACCTTGGAAAAGAAGGGGCTTGGCTATAATACAACCTCCACATGAAGACATTTAGGTGTAACAATCTTTCATAAGGAACTATGATGGTATATCAACTCCTTTTTGTGGTAATCTTTTCAACTTCGCAACAAAACCCGCATGAAAACTTGCTAAAAAGGACTAAAAGAGGATAAAAAGGTTTCTCTTTTTCTTTTCTTTGAGAATTACTAAATAAGTTATCATTTGGTGCAGAAATAAAAGAAGCTCAATAAAGCTCCCTCTTTCAGCGTAAAACATTTTCTGAAAAAATATCATAGTAGAATTACTACTCCCTTCATCCCTGTGTCTATTTTTAGTTTTTCACTAAAATTAAGGAAATTAACTTCTGAGTCATTTTAGTCCACATTAATGCTCTTAATGTCCACATACAACATTACATTTACAAGTCCTAACACATGACTTGTTCCAAAGGTGAACTAGTAAATTTATACAAAAACTAACACACATTTAGGGCCAAAATTTAAAAAATATGGACACTCATTTAGTCATTCCACACAAAATATATAACAACTTTTACTAATCTAACGAGCAGGGGCGAACCTATGCCTATCACTTCGGGAGCAAAGGACCAAGCTTAACTTTTTTTTTTTTCTGACGTTTATTGGAGGGACCTGCTCAACGTATGAAAATGCTTAAAAATTTGTGATTTCTAATTTTGTATGCAATAGTTAAATGTTGTGACCTCGCTGACATTTATTTCTGGATCCTCCACTGCTAACGTGGACAACCATAAATAAAGAAGAATACGAATGAATGTGACTTGTGTGATGACCTGAACCAAACCGATTCATGTAACCGACCACAAGTAATTGGGAAAAAAGCTGAGTTGATTTGTATGAAAAATAATAGTAACGCATTTACTAATCCATGTTACAAAACTACTATGCTTTGTTTTCTAGATTATTGTCCTGAACTAAAGAATCATCCATCTTACAGACGAAATAAATGAAAACATGGGAAACGGAAAATGGATACCTCTAAAAGGGCAGCCGATTGAGCAAGAAGAAGAGGCTTTTCAACTGCACGGTATACATTTTCGTGGCCTGATTCGTTTAGAGTTTTCAAAGCTAGGTACAATACTTGCATCCTGAAATAAGAAAAAAACCCAAACACATATGAACAAACCCAGATCAGATCCAATTAGGAAATGGAAATTTCAAAGTTTGGAGTGAGTTTAAACAACTTGCCAGCCAACAAAGACCGTCCAATTGTAAAGGGTGAGGTATATGCGTCTACAAATTGATAAGAAACCCGCCATTGAATTTGAATTGAGTTGAAGATCAAGAAATGAGGGGTTTTCTTGAACAATGTAAACAGAGTTTTTATACTAGTAATATAGAGTAGATGAAGAAATTAAAGATGAACCCAGAAGAGAGATTTTTCACATGCTAGTACAGTGGGAGAGTAGTATTTAATGGATTTAGGTGAGCGGATCAACCACTTGGGATCTCTCTTTATCTCTCTCTATCTCTCTCTCTCCTAACTCCCAACCGTTTTGGGAACTGGAGTCTGGAGAACTTGAGAAAAACGGGAGGATTCGAATTCGGGTTAACGATTGGGCGGATCGACCATCAAACCTGATAAATACCATCTCCAACGATGTGTGCAAAAATTGGTGATGTTGATGTTTATCAAATGTGGTCCTCTGACCCCTTTTTTTTTTTTTTTTTTGCCTTTGACCAATTTTTTTGTAAACTTCCGAAAAGTCCCCCAAAACCCTAAATAACCCTCTTTCACTTCCAACGCTCCCACTCTCACTCATGCCTCATGCCTTAAGTCTGGTTTGGTGTAGCGTTTTGTAAACACAATATTTTTAAAACGCAGTTTTATTTTTGTAAATATGTTTGAAAAACTATTTCAAAACGCTATTTTTCATAAACAGAGTAGTTGTAAACGCAACATATTTTTAAAACGTTTCAAATTGGAGCGTTTTAAAACGCTACTCATTTTAAAAACGCTGCATTGAAACACTTTTAAAGAAAAAATGTTACGTTTTTTGCCAACGTTTTGACCAAAACGCTCCACCAAACAAACACGTAGTCTCTCACTTAAACGCACTCTTCCATCCATGGTGTTTCGCCTCCTCCACCCATGGCTAGTGTCCATCCTCCATCCACGGATTCCTCTCTCTCTCTCTCTCTCTAAAAAAAACCCAATGACTCGATTAGATGACCCTTGAGTCGTTTGATCGACTCACTAAATAGTATTTAGTAAGTTGTTTAGTGAGTTGAGAAATTAATCAAGTAAACTACCATGAGTCACGCAATGAGTTGAGCAAACTACAAAGACTAAGTGATTCAGATAATGGGTCGGGAGAAACTACCAATGAGTCAGGTAAATGATTCAGTGAGTCAGGTAATGTGTCGAGTAAACTATAATTGAGTCGGGTAAATTAAAGGGTATTATGGGGTTTTCATAGAAAAATCGGTCATGTAAGATAGTTTTAAGTAAGTGAGACCATTTTCTAAATCACTACTTTGACTAAGGCCATTTTTAAAATTTTCCCCAAAAATTACACCAAATCTTTAGAATTATGCAAATTTTGCACCAAATATCTTCCACCATCTCAAACCTTCATACTTCAAATTTTACAATAAAATGAATATTCCAAATATATTCTTTATGATTTTATCTAAACCATGCATGTGTTTTATTTCATCTAGTTTGTATTAATGTATTAGCAAAAAAAATATTTTATTTATTAAATATTAGTATATATTATTTTTATGTCACAATTTATATTAAATTAAATATTATGCATTAAAATTAATAATTAAATGCAATACGTTAATAGAGACTAAAATACATACATATTAAAATTGATAATTAAAAGCAAGACTTTGATAGAGCTAAAATACAAACATTAAAATATAACTGAAATACAAACAATTAATTATTGGACCATCTAGAACTTGTCTTAATATAGATGTTATTAAATTAAAATTTTAAAATGTATGTCATGTGAGTTTATTTTAATGTAATGTAATTTTTCATTTTTTATAAGAATGTCTCTGCTTCAATATTTATAAAATTTATTATAATTTTTAATAATATAAATAATTTATAACTAACAATATAAAAAATCAATTTTATGTACTCTCTCCGTCCCTAAATAATCGTCCTAGTTGACCCGATACACAATTTAAGAAAAAACAATTGACTTGATTATTTATATTGGTTTAATGTATAGTTTCCTTTAATGTCCATATGTATGTGGCCCATAATTAAAGTAGAGTGAAAAAGTAAGGGTAAAGTGGTAAAAGTGATGTTCTAAAAAGGTAAGTTTCAAAGTGGACAATTATTTTGGGACGAACGAAAAAGGAGAGGAGGACGATAATTTAGGGACGGAGGGAGTAGTATTTAAACCAAAATACAAAACTAACAATATAAATATAAACTAAAATCCAAAACAAGTATTTGAACAAAAAAAAAAAACAAAAGAAATTAAGCAAGGATAGCGCACAGATTTTCTGTGTCACAAACTATGTACCACTTGTATGTCATTTCATCTCAATCAATCATTACATCTTAACCAATGATGAAATAACAGACAAGTGATACACAGATTGTGGCATAGGAGATTTGGGTTCACGAAAGGAGGGGTTTTCAAAATGGCGTGGCTATTGACGTTATTGTTGGAGTTGAGTCTTGGATGGTTTGTGCGCCAAGATAAAGGGCTCAAGTATTGTTGGAGATGGTTTAAATTCTTCGATGGGACTCTCCCACGGTTCAAATGGGGGGCAACTTGGTGGTAGGTTCACTAGACTTTCGGTGTAATGGTCTTTTGGCCATGAACCTTATTGATTTCGAGTACTTTTTGTTTCATTGATTAAGACTACAATGTTACATGATAGTCTAGGTGCACCTAAGTTTTTTCAATTGGCCCTTTAGAGCATCCCCAATGTTATATATTTTTACACAACTTTTTAACTGGGTCTCATTATCACCTATATATTTTTATCTTCTTACCCACTTAAAAATATATCTTCTCATTATATAATCTTCTTACACAACTTTTTACAAAAAAAAAATATTTAAATTTAATTAACACTATCTACTAAAAACGAAACCCTTCACCCTCACCCCCCCCCACACACACACACAACCCACAAGTGGCCGTCCACTTTCTTCCTCTCTCTGTGTCAACCCCCCTCCCCCCAAATCAACCGCCCCCTACCCCTCACATTCAAACATGCTCCATTCCCCAAGGCCAACTTCCTATTTAGGAATCAAAATTTATTTCTCTCTCCTAGGTAGATAAAATTCTCTCTTAGAGCATGTACAATGGGGGTTTTTCCCCAAATCAAACTCAAATCTTTTCATCCAATGGAGAATTTAATAAAATCTTCTTCAAATCAACCAATGATTTTAACCAAAAAAAATCATCTCTTGAACCCCAAAGTCCCCAAATCCTAGGCAAGTGGGTAACATTTTATTTTCTTCCATCGCCTTTCTTGACCAATTTTTAGCCAAAAAAATTTAATTTTTTTAATTTAATTTTTTCCTGAATTAAAGTACACATTTTTACCTATATATAGAGACTTGGTTTGTTTCATTTTGATATCAGAAAAAATTTCTATGATTTTTTCAAGTTTCTAGTCAATATTAATTGAGATAAATATGATGGGGCATGTAAATGTGTTGGATTTTGTGTCACAATTGGGAAGATTTTTTGGTTTTAAATCAATTAGGTATCTAATGAATTATTTTATTAGTTTTTAATGGATTGTATTTGATTTTTGGTTTGATTTGGCAAAACCATTGTACATGCTCTTAGGTAGCCACTCACACACTTCTCAATGCATTAAGAAGTTATAGTTTATAACGATGATGATGCTCTTACGTTAAATATTTGTGATATGACGTGACTTACTAATGTGTTAGTACTTGGATGAAAATTGTAAGTGTTCTATGATGACTATCCTATATTTAATATATTCTTTTGGTCTTCTTTACAAAAAAAAATGTATTCTGCATATTGTCGCATCAAAATAGATGGTGTGAAATTTTATTTACTTTGAGATTATCACCGATAATTTGGTGGATTTGGGTTGGGTTGAAATGAGTAAAGAGTTGAAACATGTCGAAACCTATTAGAACTCAAATGTCAAACGGGTTGAAATGTGTTGGGTCAAAATGGTTCGTGTTGAAACGGGTAATGGGTTAAAACGGGTTGCCCCGTCTCAACCCAAAAAATCCCCCAAAAAATAAATTTATAGCATAAAAAAGTCAAGGATCCAACCTACTTTAACCCGACCAAATCCAACCCATTAATATTATTAGGTCGAAACGGATTACATGCTTCAACCCAAAAATATTAATTGCTTGGGTAATTAATGGGTTGAATTTGGTGGATTAATGAGTAATGAATTACAATTGTCTGACCTATTTGAGATACATATATCATCCTTCAAACAAAACGAAACAACCTCCTTAGATCTAGGGCAATTATAGATATCTCATACCAACGGCCAAAAAAAAAAAAAAATTATTTGACAAACAAATTAAGGTGATCCTAGCTACCCGTTGGTGGTTAAGGGATAAATATAGGAAAGGTAAATCGGATTCTTCTAGCAAAGTTGGTCATTTTGGGTTTAGTTTCTAGTTGAATGATAAGTATTTTTTCCGTTTCGGACAAAAAATCCTCGTTTGAAAATCAAATATTTTAAGAAAATTTCACTTTTAGTAGGTTATTAGTAATAAAATGATATTTTCATACCTTAATTTTTAAAAATAAATTCTTTAAGTGAAACATATTAAAATAAAATAGTGGACTCTTTAATATCACGAAACTGAGGGACTGTTTTAGTGTGTTGCTATGTTGCATTGTTCTCATGCCATTTATGTTTGATGTTATTGTAGTTGTGTGTTTGTAAGGACTCTATAATACAATAGAGGTCATAGTCACACGCTCGTAATTGATTTGGGATAAAGAGCGACTGAGATTGATTCATGTACTGAGAACCTACAGTCATTATCATTCCCCGAGTTCACATGTGTGAACGGCGGTTTAGTAACTACACCTCTCTCTCTCCAACTCCTCCCACTATTCACGGTTGGTGGTCGCTAATCCTTCCTCCACCAAACCCACCAATTTTATGCACGCAATTTTGTATACAAATAATTTTTTTTTTTAAAAAGCGTAAGTTTTGTAATTTGAAATATTTGAAATATACTGACGTCGTGTCATCGGCACAAACAAAAGTACTAATATCTAGCATGAAACATAAAATTTAGCGTAGTTTCAACTTTCAACACCAAATTGGTGTAATTAAACCACCATCCAATATTCAAACCTCATAATCATTTACGCCAAAACGAATATTCCTTGGCATTTCTTATTTTCATTATCTATTACTTTTAAATAGTACTTATTAAGATTACACAATTCTTTATATTAAGTTGTATGTCATTTTATTTTGTGGTGTTTTTTTATATGTATGCATTTTTAATTTTAAATATGAGATTGTGTTTTCTAAATAATTTAGTATAATTATTTATTTATTTATTTATTGATAATAAATACAAATTATTTTACATGATAGACAAATTAATTAAATTATTGAATTTATAGTGTTTAATAATTTAAAATAAATCAGATTGATAATTATTTATTAATTAGCGATAATATTTATTATTATTTATTTATTAATTTAAAACTTAATGTACATTCGTATACTTAGAGCTTTAAACCACGTAAAGAATGGATTTAGTAAAAAGGAAGGTCACCTCAATTTTTCGTATTTTTGCATTCGACAATATCAGAATATCTTATGAATTAGTTTTGAATTTTCAGGCTTGAAGTTACTTTTAAAATTTAAAAAAAAACGAAACAACGACTATTGAATATTAGTTTTTGCACCCATGTGTTAAACGTACGATATATACCTTTTTCAAATAAACTATACAAAAACAAAAAAAAAGAGAAAAAAAATTAAAAGAATTTATTTGTTGATTTTTCATTTTCATTGCATATTAGTATTTAGGAGCTGAAGTGACATCCTCAGATAGATGATTTATATAAATATCCTTTCTTTTTCGAAAATGTTCTATTAGACATAATTGAATCATCTTCATGATTCGTTAAGTCAACAATTGGCGAAAAATGTGTGCCTGTGGATGATGAAAATCGATAGAGATGATAATTTTCGATATTTATTTTGTGTGTTTATTATTCAAATATGTCAAATGGAGTGAATATTGAGTGCTACAATCGAATGTGCACAAATCTTTTAGCCTGCAATATTGTTCGTCACAAGCTTGCTTATGTTATCCATATCAACAAAGTTTGCTAATTTGATAATTTTTTGTCTGTTCGAGCTACAACATCAACGTCTCAAACTCAATTTTTTCTCAATCAAATGGTGGTGAAAATTTAGCTTTTGATATGAAAAATCACAGTAATACATTTCAATTTATGATTAAGTTTATTTTTTTTTTTGGGAATACTTGATTAATTATGAGATTGTACCATATATTCATCATTAATTTTCAAATACAACATTAGAAATACATGTTTTGTAAAACAATTAAAGAAGAAGGAAGAAAAAAATAACATTAAAAATACAATTTACAGTTTGAAGTACAAATTAAAAGGAAAAATCATAATTTATAATATGAGTTTTATACTTAGCTCGGTTTCAACAATTGGTTGGACTTTCAAATGATTGTTGGATGGACGGAACCATTATTTTGCAATTGAATTTTGAGAATCCAATCCGATCCAGATCTTTAGCATTGTTGGTACGTTGCCCTGAATGTATAGATCAGACCTGATTAATAAAACCTATTGATTTTCAGTAAATATAATTATGAAAATGTTTAAAGATAAGTTGTGTTGTTTGTATTCAAACTTGCTGCAATTAGAAAACTATTTATACACTAGGTTGGAAGTCAAAAGAGACAAAATTTAAACGGTTTTAAGATGCTGGACAATTGAAGAATTGAAAAGTCAATTAATGGAATCTTGAATAAGTTTGTGACTAATCAACTTTACATCAATATATAATTATTTTATTATTTTTTTGTAAATAATAAATAATACATTAAATGTAATTTAAATATTTGTAATTTGACTGAGTTAATGTTGATTTATTTCTAGTAAGATGTTTTTGATAAAAAAAAAAAAAACTTACTTATTTAGATGTGATATGTACTTCTGATTTTATATACTCCCTCCGTCCCTAAATTATCGTCCTCCTTTCATTTTTCGTCCGTCCTAAAATAATTGTCCACTTTGAAACTTAGCTTTTTAGAACATCACTTTTACCACTTTACCCTTACTTTTTCACCGTACTTTAATTATGGGTCACATAAACATGGACTTTAAAGGAAACTACACATTAAATCAATATTAATAATCCAGTCAAATCGGTTTTCTTAAACGGTGCGCCGGGTCAACCAGGATAATAAATTAGGGACGGAGGGAGTATATAAAAGATTCTTCCTACGAAAAGAAGCAAACATTAAAGCAAACATTAATATACAATGGGTACATGTGGATTTATATCAATTGGTTATTGATAGGTGGATTGGGCAGGGTTATGGGTCGGATTTTGATTCCGGGTTCAGATAATTAGAAGGATGTCACAACTCACATGGGTATAAAAAACGTGCAATACATTTCAAAGGCAAAGTGTTAAAAAGGTAGTTCTTGCTTTTATCTTTTCTCATTCGGTTACCTAACTAACAAGCGTTACGCATGTTTTACTTTTAGTCAGGACACTGATTGTGGCATTGTTTTTAGAGGCCTTTGAAAAAGTTTCAACTCCAATGAGCATTATCTGTATAATTATTTAAATTGGTAACATCTTAACTAACAAACCTAATTATCAATATATTTCTATTTTTTATATTTTTATTTTCCTACCGCAATTGAAATAAAATATTTATACTTTTAAATTTTATATTTTATGAAAAATATATTATATGTTTTGATTATATCAATTATTTTTATTTAAATAAAGTCTTGTCACACTTTTTAATATTATCAATATACCCATAATTTTAAGTTATAAATAATAAAAAAGGGAAATGATAGTGCAAAAAATACACTAAATTAATTGAAAAAGAAAATGGGAAAAATGGGAAAGCATACCATCATCAAAGTGATGATGTGAGTTGGGTTGTTTATTTAATTCATAAGCTCTCTACTCTAGCACATCAAAATTTTGGCCAAAAACTGGATGCTCTGATCAAACCAAAAAAAAATAGTTTTTGCCGCTTTTTTTAAATTTTGGAACAATTTTTTTGAAAGGGAACGAATATTAAGAAGAAGACCAACGGAGAAGGAGATAGGTGGGGAGAGAGAAGAAAGAGATGAATGGAAGTGGGCTAATACTCACCCAATAAGTTGGGGGGAGAGTTAGCTTTTTTTAGGGATAGGGTGAATGATAGCGTATCCACTGTGGGGCTTAAGTGTGGTAAAAAAAACCTTAAAAAGGGTTTTAGGGTGTTAGTAAAGGGCACAACTGTGGATGCTCTAAACAAATAAATTATGAATTATGGTCCATTATAATACACTACATAAAATATTTGGTACAATAAAAATAAAGTATCGATAAAATGTTACACACTCTAATTTTTTAAATTATTGTCCTATTTAATCCGACACATAAATTAAGAAAAAAAATTAATTAGCTATATTATTAATATTTAAAGTTCACGTGCATGTGACTCATAATTAAAATATAAAGAAAAAATAAGGGTAAAATAGGAAAAGTATTTTCCTTAAGAGAAAACTTTACAAACCTAACAAAAAGTAAATTGATGGACGAAAAAAGAAAGCTAGACAATAATTTTGGGGACGAGAGAGTACAAAATTTAGAGTGATGATAGTAATTTTGTTTTAAATATGTTCTAAACTTTTTTTTTTCAATTTAGCCTTTCATTCGCAAGATTTATTTGAAATGATGTTCAAAATATACACTGAAAACATGTTTGTAGCTGGGTTTTGGCTCAAGACGCAACTTATTAGGAATGTTTGCATTTCAATGAAGCTTTTTCTAACGTTGTGTTTTGAAAAAGCTATTGTATTTTAAAACACTCAAAATCGAAGCTTTTTACTAAAATGCTCCAAGGAAAACGTTGAAGCCTCGTTAGTGGACCGAAATGCCCTCAACATGATCGTCACTTTGTCCTTCAACGACAAACCCGCGAGGATTTAGATGAAGAGATCAAAGAAGAAGGGAGATGGAAAGTGACTCGAAACAGATTGAAAAGGATGAAGAAGGAGGTCTCAGGTTCGATCCATTCCCTTGCCCCCTCCCCTAGGAGAAAAAAAAATGAGGTGGGCTCCTATTGAAGCTACTAGATCTAAGGTTTCGAAAATGAAGAGATTGGAGAATGAAAGTGGAGGAGGTGGCTGCTGCTCTTGAATTTCCTGATATAGGGTTTCGCTGGAAATAAAAGTAAGGGAGAGTGGGGATATCAGAAGTCAATTGAAATTAAAAAGGGTTAGCCGCACCATTGGTCCCTTAACTTTGGGTCATTCTCACCATTAGTCCCTTAAGAATTTTTTGTAACAGTTGGGTCATAAAAGTTTCAAATTTTCACAGCTTCAATCATTTTGATGGATGTCGTTAGAGAAATACTATTAAATTTCTCATGAACATCCCATGTGCATTTAGTAAGGGCTAAAATGATTTTTTTTCAAACCTAACTTATTTCACAATTTGCCATCGAGCCCTTAGAGTTTGGAAAAAGTCCACAAGGCCTTCTTCCTCAAATTGTAGGCTTTTTACCACTTCTTCCTCTACTTTACAAATAGAGAGAGACTTCCTAAAACATAATTCATGTGTATACCCACAATCTATAAATATAAATAGAGAAACATTCTAGAGGGAGAAAGAAAAAGAGCACCAAACTTTAAATTTGTGTAATTTGGACACTAAATAAGAATATATTTATAGCTCAAATCTTGATATTTAGACTATAATTTGAGAAAATATTAGTAGTCTCTATTCTTTATGGCCAAAAGTGGAGAGGGAGATGGAAAAGGTCTAAATTTCAAGACTTGGGTTCAGATTTGATGCACTTTTGAGAAAGAAATGAGAACCCGAGCTATAGTGGTGTGGCGTGAACTAATTGAAGAGAGCACAGGTAGGCTGCTGACAGAGCGGTTGGTTCGTGGCCACACTCAAACGGAGATGGTGGGGTTGGTGATCAGAGACGCGAATGACAGCTGGGGCTTGTACGACTTTGGCAGGGGAAAAAACTCGACCGGTTAGACGATCAGAGAAGATGAAGATAACTAAAGCAAGGAGGGGATTTTTTTTTTGTAGACGGCGGCTATGTCCATGAATTTTCCCTTAAATTTTCTATTATTTTGTGCTATTTTGAGTTAATTTATGCTTTGGAAATATTATTATTTGTGTATTTGTGCTTAAGTGTAGGTTTCCAAGGTTTAATCGATCATGGTGTCTAATACGAAGTTTGAAACAATTTCGGGCTTTAAAGTTGAACTTTGAATCATTCATTTAAAGTCCGTTAGAGCTCCAAGGTAAATGAGGGCTAACAGAGGGATAACAGCGCTAACGAAGAATCAAATTCCAAGGCTTGGGCAGGGAAGGGTCACGACGTACAGCCCAGAAAGCCCATGGACACCGACGCAAGAGTTCAAACAGTAGGGGAGGCTGGCGCTAATCCATCATTCCCACTCATTTAAGCGATGTCGATCTCTGGAAGCACCACGTCACCGCCTCCACCAAATCCAGGAACCGCGTGTTCCAGCCATGGATCCGTGTCAGCTGCTCCATTTCCAGCCCGCTTGCCAACCTTCTGGCCCAATCCCCCTCTCATTCACGTATATTTCTCCAACCGGGTAACCTGCGTGTCCCTCATCCGGTTCACCCTTGACTCTACCGTGACCCAGCCCCTTATTTTTTCCATTTTTAGCCCCAAATCCTCCATGATTTCCCTAATTTTCCCCTCAACTTGTCTATCACTCTTTGCCTTCTCTTTTAATATCTCTAACAGGCCCTGATTCAAAAAATAAGTCCCCATTTTTTGGCTGTAAGCCCTAAATGGGGCAACAGCCCCCCTTTTCACCATTTCCTTTACATTCCTTGAAGATTGATCACTTTGAAGGTTTAGAACTTCAAATCAAGGGACATGGATGCATTTGCAAGTGATGTCAACCTCGAATTCGTACATTCTTCGATTTAATTCTTTCAATATCTATTTCATGATAGTTGTTATGATTTCTAGGGTTGATTATTCTTGTAATTGTTGAATTGATTTATGCTTAATTTATTTATGGAATGCAATTATTTTATATGTTAAGTGTAGTGATTTAATTTAATATATCTATTTATTTAGTATACATTCATGTTCAGTTATTATTTTGTGGGCGTAATATTTTTAGTTGATTGGCCATTAATTAAATTATTTTAGAAATGTTTAGGATCCGCGAAAGCCACCTTTACTTTTCGGACCAATCAATTTAATAACTGGTATTTTTTTGACACATACCGATAACCATTGTGAGACTTGTTTTGACACGCGATCAATCCACCTTAGTCATTAGCGAGGTCGGAGAGATTAAGGTTGCTATAAGATGCGAGAACCAGTAGTTAACCAATTTTGTGTTCTCAGCTACCGACATGATTTGTAGAAAAATAGGGAGAATATCTTTTTACGAAGTTGATATACCCGGCTCAAACCGGGTCACGAGCGAGGCACGAGTTAGCATCACGTGCGCATTAATGGGCGTGTTACTGGGCCCCGGCCGAAGCAAGACGAGAGGCGATCCGGCCGAGCACAGAGCGGCAACCATCACTTAAACTAGGCGAAGAGGCTTGCTGTCAGGCCGAGGACAATCGGGACTCATGCATGCTTGTGAGGAATCATACACCGTCGCCTGGCGGCACCGGCTTGTCCGGTGGGCGGGCCGATCTTGGTGACAAGTTCGAGAGATCGATACAAAAGCGAAATAATCGGGCAGAGCCTTGCTCGCTCGAGCACACACAAGCTGGGGACGCTAATAGCTTGTTTTCTAAGGCAAGTCAAGGTTTCCATGTTTGGGCGAGAATCTTGCCTTATCAACTCCTATAATTACGCGGTCAACGCTGTTTCGCCTAGAATCAAGGGATTTCCTCCTTGATTATCTCGGCGATATGGAAACGAATCTAGGCGGATTCAATCACCTTGAGGGCCTATAAATACCCCTCCATAGCCATTAACAAGGTACACACACTTTCTTGAGCCTCGTTACTCTGTCAATTTGCTTCTTGACAATCACTCGATACTTACTCTCTCACGCCGAGGAGGTTTCGCGAGCCTTGCCTTGCTCAGCTTCTTCTCAGTGTTCTTGTGATCTTAACGCAGGCTCAAGGAGGTCGATTACAAGCCGGATATCCTACCCATCTCAAGGACGGCCCAAGCGTGCAATTTTGCCACATCGGTTTGGTTCCGTTGCTTGGAAACGAAGTTTCATCACTTCCCTCTACATTTTTTCGGTAAAATCTTTCACTATTCTTCTATTGCAATGGTGGAAAGGGTAGCAAACACCATGCCACCGCAAGCAATCAACAGGCGGCACCACCAAGTTGAAACAACCCTCCCCAGGCCCACGGGATGCAAACCAGGAACCAAAGGTGGCTGCAGGGCCGGCTCAAGGCAATGAAGTGCCATTCGTGGAGGGCAAATCTCCCAACATGCCGCCCCGAGAGCCGGGCAAGCCAACGTGATGCCGGTGGTTATTAATGAGAGGCAGGATGCTCGTTCTCAAGACCTCGGGATGCGGCTTAATCGCCAGGGAGAACGACAGGGTAGTCACATGAATCGGCCGGACATAACCACGATCAACAAGGCTGGCACTTTCTGCAGTTCGAGGAGAGTATTATAGTAAAATGTATGCGCTCAACCAGCTATGCTTGCCCAGGCCATGCCGGTACGATTGCGATGTGGCAATACTGCGTAATCAAACTTTGTTGGAGATGGCCCTGCCTCCCAACAGTTGCCCGCGCCGAGCAGACGCATGCCCTCAATCGTTCACATACCGTCTGAGCGAGTGGAGGCGACAAAGCATGCCGATGACAGGGCGGAAGCAGATCGGCCGCCCGGCATCATTCCACCGGCGCCACCACCATCATGAGCACTATGCCCGTGAGGATGAGAGTCATGGCCGCCCAAGTAGAAGCCGAGATGCGTAGAGGCTGAAGCTGCGGCACCCAATATAAAGCCGCATCACCCGGGAGGTTGGGTCCTCTGGCGCGCCCACTGCCCGCGTATGCGTGGCGATGCCTCGGACCCGCCCATTCTTGAAGGCTGACGGAAGAGCGTAGAAAAGCGGTATCGAGAAGATGGAGGCCATGAAAAGAGACATGGCAAAACAAATGGCAAAGCCTTCCCAAAATTGGCGTGGCCAAGCCGGTTATGGTGCCTTGGCCATGGAGGGGCGCCCACTTCACTCCGGAGATTGAGAATGCGCCACCAGCGCGGGGATTATCTTCCAGGTTCGACAAATACTTTGGGAAGGCAGGGCAAGCGATTGGCTCCGTCGTTCGAAGCACAAATTCATCGGATGGTCCGCAGATAATGAGGCCTTGACGAAAATGTTTTGACATTCGAGGGAGCCCTCCGAGGGCAAGGCGCAAGCTGGTTGAAGCGAGTTCCCCGGGGGACCATTGGGAGCTGGGCAGTGCTCCGAGAGAAGTTTTTGGAGGAATTCGGCAATGCAGGCCCAACACCAAAGAATCGTTTCGACCTTGCCAAGATCAAGCAGGGAGATAACGAGTCCTACACGATTACACGAAAGGTTCGAGGAGATGCTCGGCGGTGGCCGCGACAGTGACCCGAGATCACATTTTGCTATCTCGACAACATGAGGCGGGGGCCCTGAAGACTATGCTGCAATGAACAGGGGGGCTTCAAGGCGAGAGTGGCGAAATTCTGCTAACTCTCATCTCTTTTGCTCGGCCAAGGGCGTCGAGGCGGACAAAGCCAAAAACAAAGACAAGGCTCATGGCGGCTCGGCCTCGCCCGGCCCGACGAGCCGGAGGAGGAGCCGCAGCTCGACAGAGGGCAGGAGAAATCATCCACTCCCGAGGGAAAGAGGCATTCGAGAGAATCACGGTTTACCCGTTAAGCGCTACGGGGAAGAGATCATGCACCGGGTGGGCGTGCTGCGCCTATCCCATCCTCTTGATCAGAGCTCGATTACACTCGGGACAACACAAAATCTTGTGAATACCACCACCACGACACGGGCCACACGCGAGAAGTGTAAAGTGTTGAAGAGGGAGATCAAAAATTGATCAATGCGGGCAAGTTAGATCGCTTCAAAAAAGACCGAGGCGGGGAAACAATGCCAACAATGATCAAGGAAGACCCCCGAGAGGAAGAGGTGGCCGGGCCCTCGGTTCGGGGGGTGATAAACATGATTCGGGAGGAACTCCCGTCAACACACGGCTCGGGAAACATATTTATTCCTTGTCTAGAGGCGGTCAGCAACGCTCGGCGTCTGGCGAGCGAGGGGGCGAGCATATGTTTTCTCTTGGCGAGTTGCTTAGAGCACTCCAGCGTTGGGCGTCAGAGCGGCCTCGGTCATTTCTGCCTCGTCAACAAGCTGGCGGGTTCAGAGGACTTTTGATACGGGAGGCGTGCGGGGACATCATGTACTACTCTGCTTGAGGGGTTGGAGTTTCAGAGACACCATGCTCGAAGCCTTATTTGGGAAAATTTGGCTGGAAGGATTCACCAACCACCGGGTGGGCGTCAAGGGCACGATCGAGCTAGAGGTGTTTATGGGTGATGGGGCCCAAGCCGGATTGAGATGGTCACATTCTTAGTGATCGACCTAAAATCGGCATACAAGCGCATTTTGGGTGCTCGGCGATGGCAAAATTCGAGATGGTCACCTCAATTCCCCACGAGAAAGCCAAGTTCTATCTGAGAAAATGGAGTGGGGATCCTCAGCAGCAAACCAGAGCAATGTGGGAGTATGTCAGGAAGCTCGAAGAAAACAGCCGATTGTGGACATTCGATCGGTCAAGTCACGATCCCTAAGCCGTTGTGGACCTTCAGATCGAGGCTGCGATGATCTCCGTGAGCCTACCCCGTCCACTTCATCAATAACATTGAGCTCGGGGACCCATGAGCGGCCAGAGCCCATGGATATAGAGCCTCCGAGCAAGTCCGTAGACTCAGAGCGGCTCATTAGAACTCCCAGACAAGTTCCGGTAGAGACTCTCCAGCAAGTCGGAGAGACCTGGAAAAGCTCGGCCCCGGGGCCCATTGAGGGCAGGAGAAGCGCCTAAATCACGGGATATTAGTTTGAACTTCTGGACAGGGCACTTTGCGGTCGGGGACGAGCGATTTCAACAGGGCGGCTGGAGGCGAGAGAAAAAGAAATCATCATCAATCGGCAACATACCCAGAGCAAAAAATTAAAATCGGGAAGGCCATGCCTCACAGGCTTCGGGCAAGATTGAGAATTTGTTGAAGAAGCGACTTTGGATGTTCGCGTGGGCGGTTGAAGACATGAGGGCATTAGTGAGCATTGCCGCCGGACCTCAATGTCGACCCTACCTTCGGCCCGATCCAACGGCG
>CM028377.1:156271596-156357001 GCA_013146195.2 Codonopsis lanceolata | reverse complement strand
TTTCATATTCAATACATAAGCATTCAAGAGATCAAAGGACAAGAACTAACACTCCAACAAACTTCCTGAAGCTAAGATCTACCTTTCACGATTCATCATCAACTTCTTCTAGTTTGATATTAAATGTTCTTTACTTTAGCACTTGAGAGAACAATTATTCATTGATTGTTTCTCTCATCATTAAACACTGGTTGAAAAACTATTTTGTACACGATCCATTAGAGATCTATCTTTCTGACCTAGTGGATAAACAAGTACACCTTTCAAAATCCAAAGCTAACCACTTTGGTAGTGGACATAATACTTTTTATAGTACAAACCACTTCTACATCGTTGCGCATCATTGTGTTTGAATTATCCTCTTTGAAATTATTCTGAACTACTTTAGCTTATCTACCTAATTCCGCTGCCCTAACTTTCCCCTTAAGAATTAGTTATTTTCAAAAGAAGAAAACTCTTAGAAATTTTTTTTAAAGCATTTTAAAAATATTACTAGGCTATTCAACCCCACCCCCTTTTAGACTAGATTGAGCCTATTTGGGACCAACAATTGGTATCAGAGCTTAATTCTTTGAAAAACTTGTTTTTCCGAGACTAACCTCTTGAGAATAGATCCTATGGCTCACTATATGTTGCCTACCTCAAATACTAGCCACGTCCCAATATTGGACAAAGGCCACTTCGAAGTATGGAAAGACAAAGTTATAAGATACATGAATTCTATTGACAATCGCTTATGGCTATGTGTTCAAACAGGTCCCCACATTCCAATTAAGCCAAATCTACTTGCTGAAGTAGGAGGTGGACCACTAGAAGTGCCTAAGTCCATAAATGAATGGACTGATGAAGAAAAGAAGCTTGTTGAACTCAACAACAAAGCTATACACGTAATATCCAGCTCTGTCAACACCAGCACATACCGGCAAATATATAATCAGGTGAAAAACTGCTAAAGAAATGTGGGAAGCTCTGGTGGAATATCTGGAAGGAGACCTGTCCACAAGAGAAAACAGAAAACATAACTATATTCAACAATTTGACTCATTCAAAAAAGATCCAAATGAGACATTCCGTCATGCGTACGACAGATTCTGTGAGGTAATAAATACTTGTTATTCTTTAGGTAAAGAATATAGTGTTAAGGAAGTAAATATGAGATTTTTAGCTTCTTTAGAAAGTCTGTGGCGTGTCAAAACCACAACCATTAAATAGTCCAAAGACTTAAACTCCATGCATCTTCGAAGTTTGTATGCGAGTTTAATTGTCTATGAGCAAGAACTTCTTCAAGCTCAAGAACAGGACAAACATTTTAAACTTCCTTCTTTTTCTGCAATCTCTCAAGAACCTCCTGCCCAATAAAATAAACCATCTACTTCTTCTTCTTCAAATGACAATAAAATTCTTTATGACGAACAATTTGTTATGTTTTTAAGAAATTTCAAAGGTTCTCAAAGTTCAATAGGAAGAATAATGTAAACCAGTAGGCTTTTAGAAAGATTGTTGAAAGCTCGCAAGACGATGAGCTGGTTTGCTTCAATTGTAGAAAGCCTGGTCATTTTGCTTCTAAATGTCCTAAGCCAAAATATGAAGCTTACAAAAGGCGACCCTCTAAAACCTTTTCAAAACATAGGGGTTTACTGGCTGAGGACTTAGAAGAAAACCAAGTGTCTACTTGGTTTAAGACTGATTCTGATGAGGAAGATGATGACTCGACTGAACAGCCACATATTTGCCTTGTTGCTCTAGAGTCACCTCCCACCTATGACTCATAAAATGAAATCAAGTACTCGCCTTTTCCAAGTTAATGTAGAGCCCTCTAAAGAAGAAATCCTCAAGGATGCTCAGGATATGCTAGAGGAATTTAATGAATTTAGAAAAGTTTATGTAAAGTTAGCTAAAAACCATGAAAAGCTAGGAACTGAGAAATCCATGTTAGAAACCGAGTTAAAAACTCTCAATGGAATCCAACAGGAGAGTATCAAGTTAAAAGAAAAGAACAAGTTTTTCAATGAAAAGGTTGCATGCCTCATTGGTGATGCCAAAGAGCTATTTGCTGAGAAAGATGAGTTACAAAAGACCGTCGACTCATGGAATAACTCAAAAGCTATTTTTGACCAAATTCTTGGAGACTAGAAGCCCACTGCAGATAAAACTGGGCTAGGTTTCAATGAAAACTCTTCTGGCACAACCTCTGAACAGAAAACAGAAGACCTTTCTATACTAATTGATAATACTCATGTATATAATCAGCCGCCTATTAAGGATAGACAAGGGATTGGCTATCCTGCGATTCATTACAAATATCCTAAGATTCAGGTTATTAAGACAGTAATGTGTATAAAGCAAAGCAATCATCTACTGACGAGAAGTCAACTAAAGGCTGTGCAGATTCAAAAGAGCCTTCTACCAGCACCTCTGCTAAAGAAAATGCTGTTGTTTCGAGGCTCACAAAGAGACTGCCCAAGCCTATCAGATTCATCAAAAACACTACAGATGGTTCTGCTGCACCCAAGACTATTGACACTAAGCTTAAATGTATGAGGTGTCTAAGTCTACTAGCAGCAGATCTACTAAGGCAGGAACTGATGAATATATACTTAAGAAGACTCATACAGAACCTTCTAAACCTGCTGTCAACAAATCTGTTGAATCAAAGGCTGCTGCTAAAAGAAAAAAAAAGCTAAAAAGTCTACCAAAACCAGCTATCTCAACATGACATTTGTAATTTTCATCGCTGCAATTTTTGCAAATACTTAGGTCATTTGTTTTATGAATGCCTACTGAAATCCATCATAAAGCATACTGGGTTTTCTATCCCAAAAGTAAGGCAAGTATGGATTCCGAAAAGTTGCTAACCAACTGGACCCAAAAAGAAAATAAAGGGGACCATGATCTTCTTATCTCTTAATTACATGTCTGCTTCATGGCTGATACAAGCTCAGAAAAAAAAAAGACATATGGTACTTGGACAGTGGTTATTCTAGACACGTGACTGGAAACTCAAGTCTTCTTTCAAATATATCTGAAGCAGAAGGTCCTCCTGTTATTTTTGGTGACAACGTGAAAGGAAGCACCATCGTCTATAGATCAATAATTTGTGGAAACCTTTCTATTGGAAAAGTATCTCTAGTAGAAGGTTTGAAGCATAATCTGTAGAGTATTTCTCAATTATGCGACAAAGGTCTCATATGTCAATTCTCATCAAACAAATACGACATAAAGGATCCAGAGTCATGCTCCACTTTGGTGATTGGATATAGACAAGGAAATGTCTATGTGATAGATTTGAATGTCCTATAAGAAGGCTACCAATCTATGTCTTGTGGCTAACTCTGCTCAAGACAAAAGTTGGCTTTGGCACAAGCATCTTAGTCATCTGAACTTCAAATACTTATAAAAGCTATCCAAAGAAGGCTTGGTGAGAGGGATGCCAAAAGTTTCTGTTGATCACGACCGTGTATGCAAAGCTTGTTAGCTAGGGAAGCTTTTAAAAGCCTCCTTCAAGAGCAAACCATGACTCGCAACAACAAGACCTTTGCAACTTCTTCACATCGATCTCTTCTGGCCCGTAACTACTATCAACTATGGTGGTCACAGATACACTTTAGTCGTAGTAGATGACTATACAAGATACACTTGGACAAAGATGATGTTTTCCAAAGATCACACATTTGACATCCTTACAGCTCTGTTTAGAAGACTACAGACACAAAAGCTCGATGACATCAGTGATGTTCGATCAGACAATGGAACTGAATTCACCATTAATGGAATAGCAAAGTATTGTGATGATCATGGCATTGGCCACAACTTCTCTGTTGTTAGAACTCCACAGCAGAATGGTGTAGCAGGAAAGAAATAACATAACCCTCGTCGAAGCTGCTAAAATGATGCTTATCGAAGCAAAGTTGCCCAAACACTTTTGGGTAGAAGTAGGCATGTTAATGGATCGAATATGTATCAGACACAGGTAAATATGAATCCGATCCGAAACCCTATATCACCGATTCGACCCGATCCGATAATTCGACGGATCAAGTGTATGTCAATCCATATCCGAATCCGTTACCTGTTAACATATCCGATTAAATATCCGATCCGATCCGAAATATAAATATATGAATAAAAAACAATTAGAATTTGAAAGGGAGGAAGATCAAAAGACAACATGCATATATAATTGTGTATATTATGTATATGTATAATAAGAAATATGTTATTTTCGGATCGGATCGGATCCTTAACGGATCGGATATAGCTAAATCCATATCCGATCCGTTAATAAATAAATTATCGGATTCAGATTCGGATTCGGATTCAGGTTATTGGACCATTATACAAATCCATATCCGAAATTTTGGATCGGATTCGGATCGGATTCAGACCAAAATCCGATCCATTGACAGGCCTAGGTAGAAGCAGTCAATATGGCCTGCTTTACTCAAAACAGGTCCCTGATCAACAAATTTCACCGTAAAACACCATATGAACTTTGAAGAGGTAAAGCCCCAAACATTGAATTTTTCAAAATCTTCGGCTGCAAATGTTTTGTAGTATATAATGGTAATGGTTATAGAAACAAATTTGATACTAAAGCCGATAAAGGAATTTTTCTGGGCTATGTCTTACATTCTAAAACTTATAGGGTTTTCAATAAACGTTCCTTAAAAATTGTTGAGTCTATACACGTTTCATGTGATGAATTTGATTTATTAGAGCCACATGTGGCTCTAAATGTTGCTGATGACTTTGTTAATGTTGAGTTAGGAACATCTCAAGCCTCAACTCCTCATACTTCAAATCCCACACCAGCAACTCACTTAAATATCCCCGACCATCATTTCTCAAATAAACCACCAGAAGACCTTAACTCTGCTCGCGAAAACATCAATCCAGAGCCTTTATCTTCTGAACCTCAGAATCATATCCTTCAACTCACCTATGAACCTATTTCTGAACAACACCCTCAACAAGAAACATCTGACTTTCCTCCTAGTCCTCCCCCTGAACCTCATCATGAAAAACCAAAAGTGAATCATATCCCTGATGTTACAAGAGAATGTAGAGATCACCTAATTTCTCAAATTATTGGTGACATTCATGTAGGTGTTCGGACTAGAAGATCTTCTAGAAATGAATGCATGTTCTGTGCTGCATTTGTCTCAGAAGATGAACCTAACAAGATTATTGGTAACCATTTCGTTTCTAATATTTTTGTTTCTATTTCTAATTTTTTGTGAAAAATAGATTATTATTATTATTATTACTATACTAAAAAAAAACTTATGTCCACTGAACTTGAATTACAAATTAACACAATATCCATATCTTTCATGGCAGCATAAGCAATTCCAATTGCAGCATATCAAATTAACTTGTATGTAAATGACATGTTTGTTTATATAAGATTCTTTGTAATTTGCAGTTAATGCATATACAGTTGAGAGAGAAAGAGACCTCATCTGTAACACTTTCATCATCCTTATATCTAGCCTTTTCCAATATCCCATGTATAGCACTTAGATCCATTCTTGAGCAAGCTTCTCTAAGAGTGAAAGTTGTAGTGTTTGTGTTGGGGATACACTTCCAGGCGTAATACCCATCAAGACAAGATTATTTGTTGTGTTCATGAACATAAGATTATAGTCATCTTGAAGACGAGGTAGAAGAGATTCCCTCACCTGTGAGGGAACTTGTGAGGGAATAAGATCTTCCTGTTCATTTAAACCCAATTCCATTAAGGAAGAAATGTAGAAGCTTGTTTTAGACCTTTCTCTTTCTTAAGGCATGTCCTTAAACAACTGCTGATTGGTTGTTTGGCTTGTATGACTGATACTAATTCTATTCATGTCAAACTTTCCAGTTTTGTCAACTTGTATATGAATTATCTCTAGATAACAACTTAAATAGAAGTCCCTATTTATAGTACAATTAGAAGTTTTTGATATGGTAACTTGATCTCAAAAATAGTATTATGTAAACAAGCGTATACTCTTAAGGATTTTGCTTATTGACTAGTCAGAAGGGTACATTAGGGATTCTTAAAAGTGGTAGATTAGTCATTGTGTTGCTAAAAATTATGTGTCAATTTATTTTACACGGAAACTATCCTCATTCTGAACAGTCTCCTTACCAAAGGCTTAGTTGGAATTCAACCGATTGATATTCCTGGAATTGAGAATGTGAGTATTCTGTTTTTCTAGTACGGTCACTAAAAATTATATGCCTTTGAGTCACACCCTTGTGTATCATAATTTTTTATTGAGTACACATTAATTCTATTCATGTCAAACTTTAATAAAAGAAAGAAAGGTAAATTTTTCAAAGTTGCACATGCTTACAGCTCTAGTGTGTTCCCACTTCCCACGTCAAATAAAAATTCCCACGAAGATAATAATGTGGCTTGTTGCCTTTACACTACACATGGTTATCAATACCCATAAAAGAATTTCAAATCTTCAAAATGCTCGAGTGTCACACCATAGAGTCCACCAATTCTCAAGTATTTTATCCCAGGCATACCATTAGTAGAGTTGAATGCCTTCAACATAGTCATGATACCTTCAATGCTCAGTCTTGTACAGCTAGGAACACAGAGCTGCAAAATGTAAAAAAAAAAAACAAATTTCACCTTACCTATTCAAGTTATAAAGAAACTGCTTGTGTAATTCCCAAAAAAAATAAAACATTGACAACATAATAACATGCTAAACTGCCAAAGAAAAACAAGCATGCAAAGGAATAAAGGAGCTTCAGACTGCCGAATTAGTGAAGCCCGATCATTTTGTGTTAAGTTAAAAACAATAAAACATTTGAAACCAGAGATAGAAACTTATACAGATTGTTCAGATGATCTAACTGTGAGGTGTCATCGGGTAAACAGCTAAAAAGAAGTCACCAACCACAACATCAATTATTCAGGTTCTTTTTGCAAAAACTTCACCATAAGAAAAGTTTAGCTTTTTGGTTCAACATTAGTGTAGTAAAAGATGCTATCTACAAGACTTACTTTTGGTACATATTATTTGTAATAGCTGAATTCCTAATCAAACTTGTAAATATTATAGATGCTTAAATTAAGAGCAAGAAAAAAAGCCTCATGTGGAGCTCGACCACCATCATCAGAACAAGAGCTAGAATTGCCCCTCAGACTCATCAAAATTGATGGCAGGAGTACTAGTACTTCCACTTTTTGAACAGACCATGTCTTCTGTTTTACAACCTGAGTCAACTGCATCACGACATAAACCATACCTTGGTCCTAGATGGCTAAGAGCACCAACAAAACCCTTATGTGGAGCTCCACCATCATCATCAGAATAAAAGCCAGAATTCCCCCCAGACTCATCAAAATTTGTGGTAAGAGTACACGTACTTCCACTATTAGAACATACCATGTCTTCTGCTTTACAGCCTGATCCAACTGCATCCCTGCATTAACCATACCTCAAATCCCTCCAGTCAGCAAACTGATTAACACGAAAGGATGCAGCAGATTTATTATCAAACATCACATTGCTTGGAATAGATTGGAACCCCATAGTATATAGCATATACTGCATAGGACTTAGTAGTTGTTGTGTTGCTGCCCTGTTTTGGCCATGTTTTGGTTCTGTTTGGGTGTTGTTTTGGTGCAGTTTCCATGCAGTTTTTGGGTGCTTTTTGGTGCAATTTTGGTCTAGTTTTGTTGCAGTTTTAGTGCTGTTTGTGGTGTTGTTTTGATGTTGCAGTTTGGGTGTTGTTTTGCTGCAGTTTTGCCGCAATTTTGTTGGAGTTTTGGTGCAGTTTTAGTGCTGTTTTGGGTCCTGTTTTGATGATGCAGTTTGGGTGCGCTTTTGTTGGACTTTTGGTGCTGTTTTAGGTGATGTTTTGCTGCTGCTGTTTGGGTGCAGTTTTGCTGGAGTTTTGGTGCGTTTTAGTGCCGTTTTGCTGCTACAGTTTGGGTGCAGTTTTGCTGCGGTTTTGCTGTTGTTTTGTTGGAGTTTTGGTGCAGTTTTAGTGCTGTTTTGCTGCTGTAGTTTGGGTGCCGTTTTGCTACTGTTTTGCTACTGTTTTGTTTGAGTTTTGGTGCAGTTTTAATGTTGTTTTGGGTGTTGTTTTGCTGCTGCAGTTTGGGTAGTTTGGGTGCAGTTTTACTGCGTGTTTTATAGTGTTGTTATGTTCCTGCTTTATAGTGTTGTTATGGTGGTATGACATTGAGTAACGCTTTAAATGATTTTATTTTACATGAACCTTTAAATGATGATTTTAATGTTTGTTACCTTGTTACAAATTTATTTTACAAGTAATTATGTATTAATTTCTCGGCCTCGCCTAGGCGCTAGGCCCTAGTCTGACACCTAGCACCCGCTTAGCGATTTTAGAACCTTGATATTACAAGTTATTGATATTTTTCTATTTCCTACAGTGTAATGGATGATGATGAATTGGAGTATTGGGTTAAGATAGTGGAAGAATTTGAAAAGCAAAATGATGATAACTCAAGTAATAATGATGGTGCAGATGGAGACGATTATCACCAAGACTTTCTTGATCGTATAATGATTGACTATTTAAAAGATAGAGAAATACTCATCGTTGTTGAAGGTATGACAAATTATTACATCAAACATTTGCATAAACAATCCTCTAGAAATTCATCTACAACGGGACAAGATTGGGTGAATGAAAAACTTGATGGTAGTGCTAGAGTGTGTCAAGAAAACTTACGTATGTTGCCGCATGTTTTTGAGAATTTGTGTAATACTTTAAAAACTACCTATGGTTTGAAACCCACTAGTTATTCAACTACGGAGGAAAGAGTTGCCATTTTTTTGTACATCGTGGGGCAAGGGGCAACAAATAGACAAGCCCAAGATATATTTCAACGTTCAGGGTGGACGATTGGCAAACATTTCTATGATGTCCTTAATGCAATAATCAGGATGTCGGTAGATTACATCAAACCAAATGAAGAATTAGGTGCTCAAGTTCATCCACACATAAGAAAAAATTTCAAATATCATATCTTTGAGGTAATGAATATTGATTAATTATGAATGCAATCATTTCAAAATATTCGAAGTAATTAGATCAATTATTGTACAGAATTGTATAGACGCAATTGATGGAACTCATGTGCGTGTTGTACCACCTAAAGAAAACACAACTGCATACATAGGGAGAAAAAGATATGCCACATAAAATATTTTGGCGGTGTGCGATTTTGATATGTGCTTCACATATGTTTAGGCTAGCTGGGAAGGGATCGCTCATGATTCTCGCATCTTTGAGCTTGCTCGAGCAAGAAAAGAGCTAAAGTTTCCAAATCCTCCTGATGGTATTTTATTATTTCTACAATATTAGTTAGTTGCATGTTTTCAAGTAAATATTGATGTTTAATGCTAAATTTGTAGGAAAATATTATCTTGTTGATAGTGGATACCCAAATACAAAATGTTTTCTTGCACCTTATAAAAATGTGAGGTATCACCTACCTGACTTTCGAAGGGGTTCAAGAGCATCTCAACATCCAAGGAATAGGAAATAAATATTTAACAAAGCACACTCCTCTTTAAGAAGTGTTATTGAAAGATCTTTTGGTGTTTGGAAGGCAAGATTTAAAATTTTTAAGGTTATGCCAGCATTCCCTTTCATGACACAAGTGCTAATTGTGGTTGCAACCATGACAATACACAATTTCATTCGACGTGAGACACGCCTTGATGATGAAATGTTTCGTCGCTATGAAAAAGATTGTCCATGTGATGATAATGAGGATAGTGATGATGAGCAAGATGTAAATCACAATTCAGATGGAGAGCATGAAGTGCCCTGAATCGAGCAATCGTAGGGAAGAAAATCATATGATGGATGCTTTTCGACAATCCTTGTTGGAATCTATTTGTAATAGTTCTTATTGGACTTGATTTGAGATATTGTTAATTTGGACAACTCTTCTTTAATTTTGGTTGGAATTATTGAAAAATTTACTTCGTCTTTATTTTAAATATGTATTTTGGACTAAATAACTATGTTTAGATATTTTTAAAAGTATACTTGGTATTTTAATTTAAATTTATATTAGTGTTATGAAATAAATACTTATATATATATATATATATATATATATATATATATATATATATGAAGGTATATCTATAAAATTAGAAGTAAGATATTGTTTATGAAAGGGTAAAACCATTATTTTGACGAATACTCAGATTTATGAAAACAACATTTTGAAAATGTATCTCAAACGTGTTTGTAAGAAAAACGTTGCGTTTTGAAAACGCTATACCAAACAGGACCTTTTTAAGTTACTCTAGATATTAAGGCCTCGTTTGGAGCAGCTTTTCTAAAATGCAGTATTTTTAAAACACAATATTTTCAAAATGTAGTTTTATTTTTGTAAACACGTCTTGGAAAACTATTTCAAAATATTATTTTTCATAAACAGAGTGGTTATAAAAGTAGCATATTTTTAAAATGCTACAAATTTGAGCGTTTTAAAATGCTCCACTGCAGACACCCCAATTTCGTACCCCTGGTATGTGACATGACATAAAATATCAAGACATATTAAAACATTAACAAATGTCAAGTTACAGGGTCAAAGTGCAAATGGACAAAGCATGATGCACAAAAGAATGAATTGCAGGGTTCAAAGTGCAAAATTTGAAAAGGGGTGAATAGTAGTGGCACCACCCATGGCAAATCTTGGCATGGAGCCAAGAATGCCTTGGTGGCACCCAAAAGTAGCTTCCCGGCTCCCAGAATTCTGTACAGTGGCCGCAATGCTCAATTCTCTCTGCGCTGTGTACAACTGATCAATGCACTAAGAAGAAAAATTAATTCCTTATGTGTCCCTAATCCAGCCTATAAATAAAGGCCCTGGGGTCGACATTCAGCACAAATTATCATCGATAAAATTTCTCTGCGTTCTCGTTACGCTGAAGAAATAGATAGTGAGCTATCACCTCAAAAGCCTCGAAACCCTGTCAAACCTCCTCCAAACACAAAACCAACCGATAGAAGTGAGCCTTAGCCCCCCCAGCTAGGTATCCACCCTATTTCCCCGATCCAAAAATTGTGGAAAGAACAGTTGTTCTGCCCGATTTAAAAGGCCAAATCAGCCAGAAATAAGCCGTTATTCTGCCCGATTTCAGCCTACCTCAAGCAAACACAACAACCAAAATAAACAGTTATTCTATCCAAATCCCGAGGTCGAAAGTAACTTTCAGAAGCAGTCACTCTACCCGAATTCACACAACACACAACAACAACAACAACTACTACTACTACAAAAAAAGACTCCCTCTCCCTGAAGGACAGAGCGAGCACACCCTAGGCCGTCAGTAAGTTTTATTTTAAAGTTTTTATTTGTAAAAGTATTATTTCCAATCCGACCCAATGTAGATATATAAGCAGTTGTGCTGCCCGGATTTAGTTAAGAAATAGCACTAAAAATAACCGTTATTATGGTCAAATATTTTCAAGTATATCTGTAATTATTTGTAAAAATACAGTTGCAAGTCTGTAAATAATATAGACAAATGGATGTATTTGTAGGCAGTTAATGCTTTATTTATCTGTTAAATAAATATAACAAAAAACATACTTTAGCCAAAAACTGTTTTGAGACCGAAAGGGCGAGTTGGGTGCCTAGCACCTTCCCAACTCGTAACTTAGCCTCCGGACCTGTTTTTTATTATCTTTGGTTTTCTTTTTTTGGTTTTGCTTTATTTATTCCTCAAAATAAAGATGGTGACTCTAAAACATTTTGGATCCAGTGGGGCCTCGCAACATCTTTCCTTGCACTTTTCCGTTTTCCCCTAAAAAAGGGAGAATAAGAATGGAAAGGTGATGTATTCCTATGTCCTGGTATCCCCTAAACAATGGATAACCTGACGTAGAAAACCCAAAGCACCCATAGTGATCCGAGATAGGCCATAAGGCTATTTTCATAAAATCCATAGTGGGGGCGCTGCAACATTCCTTCCTTGCACTTTCACGTTTTCCCTTAAAAAAAGGAGAATGAGAATGGAAGAGTGATGCATTCCTATATCCTGATATCCCCTAAAAAAGGGATAACTTGACATAGAAAACTCAAAGCTCCCATATTGGATCAAAATCCACTAAAGGCAACCGAGGCGCATTCCAACGCGCTATTCCGACAACACTCCTCTCGCACTTTTGATTTCGTCTCCCCTAGAAAATGGAGGGTAGAACGAGAGCAGTGGATGTCACCGCATCCGCACGTACGCGCACCCCTATCCAAGGGCGTGCGGGGCGCGGGAGCATTTCCCAGGAACCCACATCCACATTTTTAAAACACTGCATTGAAATACTTTAAAGATAAAACACATCGTTTTTACTAATATTTTAACCAAAACGTTCCACCAAATAAGCACTAAATCAGAGCTGGGGGTAATAAGTAATAGAAATGTTAACAGTTTTTTCAAGACAAAAAAAAAATAAAAATAATATTGATGTCAATATTAGGCATCAAAACTATAAATACAGTTTTCCAAGATAAAAAAAAATCAATAATGCTAATGTCAATGCTAGGTATCAGAACTGTTAACAGTTTTTTCGAGACAAAAAAAATCCAATAATACTGATGTCAATGCTAGGCATCAGAACTGTTAACACAGTTTTTTCAAAACAAAAAAAAATCAATAATGCTGATGTCAATGATAAGCATCATGGATATATAGAGTCCATGATTGCATCTCTCTTCAACTTGAAGTTCAAAGTGCACACACACACACACACACTGAAGACGATAAGGAGTGAAAGGACCATTTCTCTTTCTCCCCCTATTAAAACGTAGAACCAACAACTAGAAATTTGATTTAAGCTTCTAAACTTTCTAAATCTCATATACTGCCACTGTCATCATAGAGAGAGAGTCAAACTAGTTTGCAGAAATTGTAAATATGACCATTGAAGGACAAGCGGATGAAGCAGAAAGAGACCCAGAAAGCAATTGTCTTCAATAGCCACTTCACAAGAGAAATTGCACACTTTCCACTAGTCCACTAGCTCTAGTTGGGGCCAAGGTTTCTCATATTAAGAGCTTAGATTACAAGTAAAAACCAAGAGACTTGTTATTTTTCTTTTCTATTCTTATGTAAACTCTCTGAAACAATTACTGAAAAGATTAAACTTTTTGGTCTTTAAAAATGCAGGATCAATGAGAATGATCTATTCAAGTATGATTGGAGAAGCAGATCAAAAACTCATTAATTTTAGAACAGTTTGGTTATGCTCTGTAACTAGAACGAAATATCCCTCTCCCACTCATCAAATATGACATAAAGGGCAGTGACATAATTTCACTCCAAAATTATACTTAAAAATATGTCCAAAAAAGTTGTTGTATTCATTTGAAAACATGATTTAAAAGATATAGCGGTTTATAATTTGTCCAAAGTAATAGGCTTTGAGTATTAGTGGGCCGCTCTCGTTAGAACATTGGGCCAGGCCTGAAAGCCCACACTTTTCCCTTTCCCATCCTGGCTTCCTGGGTATGATTCGGGTACCGGGCCCATAACGACTGCAAGGAAAGAAGTTAATCGAAGAATAGTGTGGCACAAGAAAACCTTCTTCTAAAATTCCTTTTCCCGATCTTTTCAATTCGTCACATTCCCCTCTTTCTCTCTAACTCCCCAGGTATTCAATCTTACTCTTTAGTTTCTATCAAATTTAGTTGTACTTTTAATTTTATTCTGCACTGTAATGCTTGTCAGAATTATGAATCTTTAAATGAGAGATGTAGTTTCTTTTTTAAATTTAATGTTGTTGTTGATTAGGTTAAATCAACAACGATGAATATTGATTTTAGTGGACTTGAATCGACTCCCCCGCTTTATGGTGGGAGTAGTGAGGTTTGTTTCAATGGATTTGCAGCTGCTCCGTCGTTTGAGGTTCCTGATACTACAGATGTGAGTTTGAATTTGCTTGTTCCTTTAACATTGTATCGATCGTAGTATTGCAAATTGAAGCTGAGTATTAACTTAACTGTATTGGGATGTTTGTTTTGGTTCCTATTGGTTTGGTTTAGTTCGATGGATTTCAGAAAAAATCTATACAGATGGTTAAGCCAGCAAAGGGAACAACCACGTTGGCTTTTATTTTCAAGGATGGTGTGATGGTAGCTGCTGATTCTCGTGCCAGCATGGGCGGCTATATCTGTACGTGGTTTTGATTTTTGATTCCCTGGCTGCTCTGCTTGATTTTTCTGCCAATGCTTTATGATTTGTATTAGTGGTTTGCATGAATGTTGTGATTTAGCATTATATAGGGATTTTACATTAAATTAGATACAAAGGATGGATAAAATAATATATCCTAACTTGCAAAATCAAGGGATTGGAAGACTAGAAATTTCAATGAAGTAAATTGTATTAAGAATGGAAAATTCACAGGTACTAGTCAAGAATAAAAATTATGGAGAGAGGGAAAGAATATTTTAAATAATTATTAAATGAGCAATATGTAAGCGTAGAGGAACTCAAAAGAATATAATAGAGACGATAGAAGTAGAGATATTACCTTTCTTCTTAGACTTAGGGAGATCGAAGTGAAATTTGCTTTATGAAAGATGAAGATCTGGAAGACGTTAGAACCGTATGGTGTCTCTATTGAGGTATGGAAGTGCCTACGTAGGAGTGTCTTGGCTAACAAAGTTATTTAAATAGACTCATGATGTCAAAGAAAATGTGTGATAAGTGGAAGTAGAGTATTATATGTACAAATATAAGTTGATATTTAGAGTTACACAAACATAATTGTGATATTCAAAGTTATAGTGCCTGTTATAATTGGTCTGTACTCCCTCCATTCCATCCAAAAATTCTATGTTTGAAAAATCTAATAATTAAGGGATATATTATCATACTTAGAGTTGGTTATAATTACAATTTTTTTGAGCCTACACAAGATGCTAAGATCACATAAGGAGTAATTACCAAAGTTTGAATTGAGATGTAGTATTATTATTATTATTTTGATCATAAGAAAAGAAGTATATTAGATGAAGGGTATATTAGATGAAGGAGAGAAAAATACAAAGAGACGGACGAGAAGTCCTTCAAAACACAAAAAACAAAAGAAAAAAGCAAGAAGAGCAATTAGAATAGAAGTACATGTCAATCACACTGACACACAAAGAGCGGAATGCCACGGAAAGCTCCCCTAGCTGAAACCCAGAGAGATGCCATAAAAATGTATCCCACAAAAGCTTTAAAGATAAAACCTGGTTTCTGAAAATCCATGATTTCCGCTCTGTTCACAAGCACCATACAATAACAAAAAACCCACAAATCCTCAAAGTTTGAATTTATAAAATCCTATAAATTATCATAACATTGCAAAAACTTCGAAATTTAGCCAAATCAATTTTATTTTATAGAAAATATCCATTAGGGTCTTTTTGGGAGCTCCAATTCCACAAACAAACCAAACAGTAGTATTATAGTTCTATCGAAATGAAATCCTATTGGTGATTTTCTTAGTCAGCTTATCGAAACGGACCCTTATTGATCCCACGGTACCTTGTGAAAAATCGGTTAGCTTTTCTATGATGCGAATCGATTTTCTTAGGAGAGGGTTTAGTGAATTGATCTGTTCACTCAGCCTGGCATTGATTGCGCTGTACCTTTAAGAAAACTTGGTTTTAAATGCTCAATTGTGTATTAATTAAGGTGTATGGCCGATGCCTGATGTAATAGTGTGCAAAATTTCTGAATACAGACATGCTATGGATAAGCTGACATATGTTTTACCGCTAAAAGATTGCTTTATTTTACCCCTTCAGTAGTTAGTCATTTCTGAACCATTCTCCTGCTTGCAACAGTATCATTAAAAAATCGTCTTAAATCTTAATTATTTATTTGACTGAGAATTCTGGACCCTAAATTGTCCCGTCACAGAATACACTTTTGAAATTCTGGCGACACATTGATGCAAACTTTTCTAAGAACATGGGACTAAGATAATATTGGCTTTTGGGGGAAAATTGAAAAAGAAATAAAATTAAGTGCTCGTATATTTTATTTGACCTGGATGTTGTTCTTGTCAAACCAGACAGAAAATTCTCTATTCAAAGGAGTGGGAGGACGAAAAATATATCGTTCAACTGTTCTTGAACTTCTTATAGTATCAGTGATAGCTTGTCTTAGTTGTGCATTCGGTGGAAATCTCTGAACCTAAACTATCGAGTCACTGATACACTTGATACCATTGGGATGCCATCATGTTATCTTTGTATTTGAGGTTGGATGAAGTGATATCTGAAGAACGGTACATTGGTTTTTTACTTCAGTTTCACCAATTTTGATTGTGAACAAAACCTTTTAGACTTATGATGACATAATCATTACATACTATACATAATCTTTAAGAATACATTTATGACGTACTTCTAAAGAGAAAGCCTCTGCGGAACCTATAGGATCTGTTGGTTGCTCCATTGTAACTTGGGGTCACACATTTGAACATAATAACTGTCTCTCTGATTGTTGTGGTTAGACCGCGTATAAATGAACTCTTCCTAGACTCTCATCAAGAGGACCATTGAGTATTGGACAGTTGGACCATACCTTTTTACTTCTTTCCTACTTTTGTTTTTCATGGTGTTCACTTTTGGAAGTATGACACATCATCCATTTTTAAATCTTGCAGCATCACAGTCTGTAAAGAAAATTATTGAAATTAATCCCTATATGTTGGGTACAATGGCTGGAGGAGCTGCTGACTGTCAGTTCTGGCACAGAAATTTGGGCATTAAGGTAATCTTCTAATTTTTCCTTTCTATTAATGCAGTTCTTGAAGTTGATGTCATCTCTTTGTAGTAGTACGTGTCTCAAAACATAGTCTTAGATGATACATTATGTATTACACAAGTTGGGAATATCTATATGCTTTTAAGTGACAACCTAACCTACTATCGCCGGGCACCGCCACCAACATCATCCATAGATGTTTAATGGGATACTTATCAAAAAAAATCCATAGATGTTTAATGGGCAGTGCATGTGCCATACAAAGCGGACCGGCCTAACCAGTAACAATTCAGCTGTTGACGTTGCTGGTAATCATTGGCAATTCTGAAGACTAACTTCTGTATTAATAGATTCTGATGTTAGAGGCATAGCCCTATTCTTACTATGAGGCAAGCCTTTTTTAAGTCATTGTCATAGGCCTGGCAATTGGGTTGGGGTGAGTCGAAACCCGATATACCGAATATTAAACAAGGTCAAATTGGGTCGGGTTAGATCTGGTTGGATTAAAACGGGTTGACCCGTTTTAGCTCGAATTTTTTCCAAAAAAATACAATTATACAAAAATAACTATCTGTTCAAAATGGTAAAAGATTTTGAACCCTTTTAACCTGACCCAAACCAACCCGTTAGCATTTCTAACCTGAAAACGATAACAGATTGGTTTGGGTCACGTAATTTTCGGGTCGGGTGGGTTAACGGGTTATTGATTGGAATTGCCCGGTCTAGTCATTGACCAGCTTAGACAGTTAGGTTGATTGCCTGATGCCTCATATTCATCAATTGAGAACACTCCCTTTATCACAGTTCTTTTTTATGTTTTTTTTTAAATCTTACGGTCTACTCGTTTAGTGAAAAGTTTAGACCCAATTGAAAATATCATTAGTGGATTTTTTTTTGTTAAGTATAGTGTTATATACTGAGAGCACAAAAACAGGTGTCGCGTCCTTTGTGGAATTTAAATCAACAAGATTATCTAGATTTATCAATCTTTGTTTTTTTTGGGTTAAGCCGGGGCATTGTCGCTGCCTTGAAATATCCTCTGATGAATTACTTCGAATATTAGCTCTTTCAGTGCACGTAAAAAGAGTGATAAATAATTTTCCAATATAAGCCCTCTCTGAATGTTTTGACCTGAGTTGTGAATTATCCTTGAAAAACTTGCCTCCCACTCTATTCTTACCGTGTGTATGTGTTCTGCCGGCAGCATTACCTCTGCACATTGTAAAGCAGATTTTGACTAGTGAGTGTGCTAAGTTTGATCTCTTTTCAGTTTTCAGTTTTTTTTTTGCCTTTTGTGGGTCATTAGGGGGGTTTGAGAGATCTATACAGACAGAGGATATTAATTTAAAGCGAAATGCTTGGATGCTTTCAAAGGAAGTGGTTGGGATGCTAAATTCGATATCTTTTTCCATTTTATCATTCATTTCTCAATGTGTGGGGGATGATACTTGAGGAAGATTCATTGCGACAAATATAATAATATATCTGTAGTGTTTTATTTTTGTTTTTTTTGGTGTAGAACTTTCAATATTTATGTTTGGACATTGGTAAGTGTACCAACTTTGTTTGACTCGTTACACCTATTATAAATTTCCAAAAATGGCCATGTGATTGTGGGGTCCATCAATTAATGTAGGAATCAAATTAACGGTGAATCGGTGAAAGTAACATCCAAATAAGGAAAGATTAGAAAGTGTAATCTTTTAATGGAACAACACAAAAGGGATAGATGAACCCTTTTTTTCCAGAATGAAGGGAGTATTTCTTAGGAAGCTTAAATGCAACCCATATGCTTATCATTTGCTCATGCTTGACCTAACCAAGTTTTATTAAAAAAAGAAGGTAAAAAGTATGATGCGGATTATTGTGTACACTGAGTGTCCAATTTTGGATGATTGTAATGCTAACTCATGCGCTCACTGGATTCATCTGCTAACTTTTTTGCTAACCTTAGAATGCAACTAGTTTCTTAGTTTTGCACTTGAGGTGTTAAGCTCGTCTTTGTTTCAATCCCAGTTAAATGCATATTATGCCGACATATTCATTTAGTCTGAAGTTGGCACTATACATTGGTGCATGAGTGTATATAAGAGAGCTAATGGAGATCTGCATTGCTTATTTCAGTGTCGTTTACATGAGCTTGCAAATAAGAGAAGAATTTCAGTAACGGGGGCTTCAAAGTTACTGGCAAACATTCTATATTCCTACCGTGGAATGGGATTGTCTGTTGGGACAATGATTGCTGGATGGGACGAGAAGGTAATATATCAAATTCAGCCTCCTCCCTTGTCACCAAATATCTATGCTACTACTAAAAGTACCATAATTATAAATCTCTTTTTGGACACTAAATACCCCCATGATCTACAATAACCCATCTCAACAAGAATTCTGATTTAATGAGTTTATTTATTATGTTTCAAAGTCTAACTCCATGTATTCTAACCATTAACTTTATCTTAGTTGTACTTTTAATTGTCCTCCTCTCCTACAATGATTCTGCCAAGTCTATCCATATTCTAATGAACTATGAACTTATCAAAAAAAATATGAACTATTGTTGATAAGAAAAAAGGTGTTGCATCCCTTTGCTTTTTGCTCCCATTCATTGCCGCCTATGGCTATATAAGTTTCTTCCTAGAGACTTCCACATTGAAGACAAATGCCATTCTTTTTTATTGCTGGTTATATTTATGCTTAGAGCACAAGGGAAGAGCAGCAGAGCAAATTATCACAAAGAAGCTAGACATGAAGTGATGTCGATTGTTATTCGTGTTTGGTTAGCCTCAATTTGCTGTTTGTCACTTAGTCATTAGATTCAAAGTTTTTTCATATTTATTCTCACTCTAAATGCGGACAACCTATTATTATATAGAGCAAGTTTTTCAAATTTTCACCTCTTTAATGGAGTGTAAGGTATTAGTTCATAAATTCGATGCATTGTTTTATTTTGGCTTAAATATCAACCATATTCGAACGAGCTTGTGGCGAATGGGGTGATATGGATCATTATTCATTTCATTTTCATGAAGATTACGTTTTTATTTGTGGATGGACATTAGATTGTTTGAGGATATTTTTTTGATAGGCAAGTGTGACCTATATAAACACAAGATTATAAATAATTTGGGGAAACAATAGCCATTTATGAATATATTCAATCCTGAATGAATTCTTAGTTGTAATAATGCAATTATAACAAGTTTTATATCGAGTTTAAATAATACATACTCTATCCACGGGCAACACCTGTACTCTCAACTAGTAACTAACATTATCTGATGCTAGCCTTTCTTTGATTTGTCTCTTCTGATCCTTGTGCTTTGTGGCTTGTTAGGGCCCTGGCCTGTATTATGTGGACAGTGAAGGAGGACGACTTAAAGGAACCAAGTTCTCTGTTGGATCTGGTTCACCCTATGCTTATGGTGTACTGGATAGCGGGTGAGCTCCCTTCCACATTCACCCCCCAACCATAAAAGATACATTTATGTTTAGTTTTGTAGCTGCTCGTATGCTTTAAAGATAGTCACTAGAAATACACATCATAGTATCTGCTAGAACTTTGGGAGCATGCTTTATTCTCTTTTCCTTTACCAACCAACTTTTGTTTATTGAGGTTCCACTTTGAAAATAACACATGATGTCTTGGTTACAGCATTGGTTCTCTATGAATTCTGCTTTTTCACTCATCTAAGCAATTGTTGGAAAATGTCTAGGTGGTCTCTAGGGAACTTGATCAATATTGCAGCCTTGGTTGCGCAGCTTTCCCGTATCATTTATCATGTAACTGTGATTGCTTGCACAAGCTAATATACTTTGTGAAGTTGTTCATGTATATCTCTTTATATACTGCCCGTCCCTAAAAAAGAGTCAATAGTCTCCATTCTGGTTTGTCCCCAAAAAGAGTCGCATTTCTAAAATTTAAGCTTCAAATCTTCATACTTTTTAATTTTGTTTCCTTCTTTTCAAAGATATGAAATTTATCTAACGTGTCATGAAAAAAGGATGTAATTTAAGTGCAATTTAAAGGAAAAATAAGAAGTAAACCGATGATATTTGTAGAATGTGAGTGTCCTGAAGGATGTGATGTGTGCTGGGTAAAGTGTTTGACGTGGCACGTTGCTATCAAAGAACCTCAAAGAGTAAAGGATCGGGGTGGAAGCCAAAGAGGGCAAAGGCTGATGCCAGAGAGTTCTCTCTCTAGTACTCACTAAGTTCTCAATCAAGTGAATTCTATCAAATGATTATTGATCCTTGAATATGAGGTTTTAACCTCGATCCCAAGAGGTGGGAGAGATGGTAAGGGCACTTAGGTAAAGACCTTGAGATCCTTGGTTTCAATTCTCATATCAACAAGGGATCACACTTATCTATCAAAAAAAAAAAGAGGTTTTAACCTCTATTTAAGTATTTATAGTGAATGGAGGATGACACAAGGAATGCCAGGTGTCATAGTCCTATTGAGCATGTAATGATCATAGGAAAAATATCTCATAAGTGGGGACCACAATCAGCTCTTTCTCTCTTAGTGACCAGGTTACACGCGTCGCACGTATGTGATATCGCACGCGTGACACGTACAACGGGTGAGACTTTCTCTTGACTTCAACCACCAAACCAATAACCCTGAGGTTCCCAAAAATCGGCATGGTCTTTTGAGGGTTCATTAACCCTAGAAAACCCTAGACCTGCCGTTGCACTTAGAGTAGATCGCCTGGTAGTGCCCTAAGCCGGGTCATCCTTAACGGATGTAAGTGCTAGCAGTAAGTTGTTGCCCCTTACCTTAGGTGTAAAATTAGTTCCTCGGAACCCTAATACTCGGAGATCGGGGCTCTAGAGCCAGCTCAATTCTCATAGAGTCAGGCAAGATGTCATCCAAATGAAGCGTTTTGACTTCAGCCAGTTTGCTCGTAGAGACCATTAATAGAGCCGGGGTGCGGCCATAGAGGTTTGGGCATCATTACCCTTAGGTTAAAAGCATTCAACCTCAGCCCCCCTTTAGGCTATTTCCCAGAGCCTAGTACATTCTCGTATAGTAGTCTTAGTTCGGGGAAGACTAGGTAAATTACGTGGCAATTATCTGAAGTGACGTGGCATAACCCCTACTACAATATTAAATGCGACAGTCTTTTTTGTGGATGGAGGGTGTATTTCTGTCAACATTGTTTTGTTTTTTCTTTTGCTTTTTTTCCCTTCCTTTTTTTCTCTTGGGGGGAGGGGGGGTGGGGGGCTCATTTCCCATGTTTCTATTTCTATAATCTTTGTTGTTGATAATTTCAAATTTGACTTTTTTTTGTACATCATGTTTAATTTTTCATTGGTCAATTATATCAGGTACCGCTATGATATGACAGTGGAAGAAGCTGCGGAATTGGCTAGAAGATCTATCTATCATGCCACATTCCGTGATGGAGCTAGTGGTGGTGTTGCTAGCGGTACTCTCTCTCTCTCTCCTCTCCCCTTTTTCTGTGTGTGATCTATCCTTGACATTGGTGTGTTTGATAACTAGTTTATCACGTTGGGCCAAACGGATGGAAGAAGCTATCTGGGGACGACGTTGGAGAGCTCCACTACATGTACTATCCAGTTGAACCAACAGCCATTGAACAAGAAATGACTGAAGCAGTAACGGCCTGATTTGAGAGGACAAATCCCTGTACGTTCCTTTTCAAGTGCAATGTAATTTGCAATGTTGTTCAGAATTCAAAGGATTGTTGGACCTGTAATTCCATTAGTTTCGTGATAGCCCTTTCTTACTGGTTATGAATAGCACTTCCTGTTTTATTGCTCCTAAAACTTCAATTATTTAGGCTCATGAGCAAGGTGTCTTTTTAGGAAAGAATTGCCTGCGTCATCTTTTCAGCCAAACTTGAATTAAACACCTGTGTATGTGTGTGTGTTGTTTGTTGAATAAGAGGCTTTAGTTATTTCTAACAAGCACCAACACTTGGTTTTTCAACCAAGATGGTAAGTGCCTTTCAACAAAGGTCTGATACTTGTTCATTCCTAGTTCGGACGCATTGTACACTTTTGAGTTTCGCTCAGTGTTTTAGTTGGAAAGGTAAAATAGGCTTTTAGAGTTTTGTGCCGAGCGTTTTAGTTGAGAGGTAAAATACTCATTTAAAGTCTCTTTGAAAAAGTAAAGGGGCTAAAGCATTCCTCTTCGCCTGTGCTGACATAGTGGGTTGTTGACGATCTATTGTGTGTTAATGGGTTAAGCTGTAAGAGAGTGTGTATCGAAGTTGTTGACGATCTATTGTGTGTTAATGGGTTAAGCTGTAAGAGAGTGTGTATCGAAGGTGCTGTTGTTTCAAGATAATTTATACTTGTGGAGAGTTTGAACAAGAATATTTTGTTAATTTGTTAAATGCATCGCTCACGGAAAGTATACACTGGTGAGTGGTGATAAGTAAGCCAGCCAAATCCAGTACTAGTTTAAACTAAAAGTATGCTGATTAGGGTCAGACTCAAACTATATAAAAAGAGAAAAAGGTTAAAAGGTCCCAACCTTTTGTCATGAAGTTGTGGCATTTAGTCAAATATGGAACCTCTTAAAATAGCAACTGTATAGGGAAATGGGATATGCAAACATTATGAGACATTACTCGCTGATTGGGTACCGTACCATAGCAGCTTGGCTTTGACAAGTGCTGAGCAGTTAGTGTGGGTAATAGGACCCACATGTAACTCAGTGATGAGAGTTGAGTTAGGTTTGGCCTTCCCTTTACTACAAAGCAAAAGAAAATTGTCATTCCAATTCCAACCTTCTGCTTCAACCCCTTTCCTTTTGTCTAAGAATATATTTGTCTATAAATTAAATAACTTCTAATTTATTTTTAAAATCATAGCAATTTTATTATTTGGATAATATGTAGAATTTAATTGTAATTTTATATTATACTTAAAATAAGAGTTTAATAATAGATTAAGTATCTAGTTTAGTCTAGTGATATATGATTGTTACTTATTATGAATGACAATAGTTCAAACCTTGTTAACAACAAAATTATAAGAATTTTATATTTTTAAAATACTATGTAATAATTTATTAAAATTTAGAATTTAAATTATTAGGATTTAGGCTGGAATTAGTTTTATGGAATTGAGGCCTCATCTGGTATAACGTTTTGAAAATGCAGCTTTTTCTAAACGCAGTGTTTTTAAAACGTAATATTTTCAAAACGTAATTTTTTTTTCTTGTAAACATGTTTGGAAAACTATTTTAAAACGTTATTTTTATAAACAAAATAGTTATAAATGTAACACATTTTTAAAACGCTCCAAATTAAAGCATTTTAAAACGCTGCATATTTTAAAAACGCTGCGTTTTAAAACGCTACATTGAAACACTTTTAAAAATAAAACGTTGCGCTTTTTACCTGCGTTTTGATCAAAACGCTCCACCAAACAAACACTGAATCGTTTAAAATTCCAACTCAATTACAATTTCAAATTTTAGTTATATTCCCAAACAATGAATTGAGATATTCTAATATACCCTTAGGCTATGTTAGAGTATGGAATGCATGTCTTAGAATTGAATTCGAACGAAACTAGCTTAGAGCCTTAGAATATGAAATACATGTATGGCCTGAGAAATCAGAGTTTCATTTCTTGAATTCTATGCTCCATACGTCTTCTTAAGCTCGAAAATAAAAGGTAACTAGTGTTGTTTTATTTAATCAGATATTATAGTTATAACCAAAGTACCTAAAAAAATATAGAAACTTTTAAATCAGTGATGGATCTTCATCGACTAGATAAATAGTTTCAACGGATGGTTCCTTCTTTAGATGGCTGGGCTTGTTTGGTAGTCGGACAAGGATAAGCAGTATTATTAATCCCAGTATTATTAGTACCCTCGCTATTAATCCTCACTTGTATATCGGGGGTAGTTTTGAGATTACAAATGTTAATCCCGATTTTTTTTAATGAGGGCGCTAATAATACCACCCTCCCCCTTGGTATTAATAGTGAGAGGATAATGACTTTATCCGGATAACTCGTGCTATTAGTCCCGACCCCCTATTAAGTACCAAACATCAGACAACTCGGCTTATTAATCCTATCAGGCCTTAATCCTGGCTACCAAACGGCACCTTAGTGAATTGGCTATAACTAGAGGTGGCAAATGGGCGGGCATGGGCGGGCCTAAATGGGCGGTGGGCTCAAATGGGCGGGCAAGTAAGTGCCCATTTAATAGTATGTGCATATATGGGCGGGCACTAAATAGGCATGGACGCTCATTTACTCATTAACATGCACTTATCAAATAAATATAAAAATTACAAAAAAATAAATTTTTTTACAAAAAATTATCAAATGTTACAACTAACCATATATATATATATATATATATATATATATATATATATATATATATATATATATACAACCACAATAATTGAAAATGGCCGACATATTGCTTGTGCTAAACGTTTTATAATAATAGTAAAATGATCTTTTTTTTTTTTTTAAGTAGGGATGTAAAAATGAAGCTTAGTAAAAGTACAATGGATTATTTTGTCCATTAACCTAATGAATTAATGGAGTTTACGAGTCCCACAACGAAGAAATTTCCGCCACAGCCCCTCCATCTAGGAAATGCTATTTTGGTTTCTATTTTTATACCTCCTACATAATTATATATATATATATGTGTGTGTGTGTGTGTGGTGGGGGTGGTTAGAAGAGTGGGTGTACAATATAAATATATTAATTATGTTAAACGTCATTATTAATCTTAAGTATTTTATAATTATGTATGTAATTGATAAAACAAAATTAGAAGAGAAAGTGAATGAGTTTTAGTATGGGTGCCCAAGTAGGCCATTTATATCATAATTAATGTGCCAGTTTGTGCCCATTTATAATGCCCATTTAAAATGTGTTAAATTATTTATTGGGCGGTATGAGCGGACAAGACAAAAAATACTCTAACGCATAGATAAATAGTTTCAACTGATGGTCCCTTCTTTAAATAGCTAATTTTCTTAGTGAAATGGCTCTAACGCTCCATCCATGAGATCAATTGTATCTTAGAGATCTGTAGGATCCGTTCAAAAACCAATAAAATATTATCAAATAAGATATACATGTATCAAGTTTATATAAAATTTGTGGTTGACACATCAAGTTGGAACATTTTTTTGAATTCAAACACTTGATCTTTATTATTGTTATTGTATGAAAAAGAGTAATACAAATATCACATATAACATCCAACAAAACGGTTATACATGGACATGGTCTTCAAAGTTAATTCTCCTTATCCAGTTGGTCATATTTACCCATCAAAGTTTGGCCTCCTTGAGTCCTTGTTTAGCCATTTCCGCACATGGTGCGGCCGTTTAGTTCTCGTTAAAGCGACCGCTTATGTACTTGTACCTTAACTCAATTAAGTCTTCGTTCTAATTATTTGGGTTAGCCACGTGAATCCATCTTGTTATTTTTTCTAATTTAATGTAAGATAATTAGCAATGCATAAACATATATAGTTATGTTACTTATGTACATATACCTTTTTTTATTAGTTTGATCAGTATGATTCATTTGAGTGAGCTTGTGTACACTTCAACTTAATTTATTTATTTAGATGAGTCTAACGACGTAACCCCATCGATATATGTCTTTTCAAATGCAGGTCACAATTATTGATCCTGAATACGTGAACACAAAAATCAAACCTGAGTGAATATTTGAGTTGGACCAATATTCTATATGTACGTGTGTTCCTGCAGCCTAATTTTCACACAGTATGCGATGCCTGATCTTTTGAGAAAACAAGGGTAAAGACGGGTATCATTTTTGATTAAATTTATACTCCCTCTATTTCAGCCAAAGAGTCTATTATTTTATTTTAAGATATTTTATTTAAAGAGTCAACTTTAAAAAATTAATATACATCCATTTTATCACGAACGGGCTACTAAAATGTTATTTTTTTAAAAAATTGACTTTCAAATAAGAACTCTAACTTTATCCGAAAGGAAGGGAATATCTTGGTAATGTTTATGCATTCTTAAGCAAATTTAAAATTTTTGTAAAAATCAGAGGGTCCCATGAATAATGGCCATATGATATGAAAGAAGTGGCAGAATTTTGAGGACAGAGATAGTTTGGATTTGTCTACTTAAAACTTGTATAATCACATGCTACTCTCAGATACTACTACCAATTGACTAATAAACTCTTCTAGTAATAGTTTTTTACATTCCAATATCCAACTGCACTGCAGGATGCATACATAGACAATCAAACAATAAGCACAACCTGTAAAATAATATGCTCCTCAGTCCTCTCCCTCTCTCTCTCTCTCACACACACACATATGGTGTGTGTGTGTGTAGAGTTAGCTTCTAAGCATGTTTTCATGATTGGGAGTGAGATCTTAATCATCATGCACACACAGTCACACACCACTAAAGATTAAACAAACCAAACTCAAATAGAAAGAGAGAAATTAAAAGGGAAGTCTTCACTAGGAAGTCAAGTCTACAAAAAGACTAGTGTTAGTTTCAATATAAAAGAAAGAATTAGAAGAAATATAATTATGTCTAATGGATTACTAATGTGTGTAGTGGGGTTAGTTTAGTGAAAGGGATTGGTGTATGTATTAACTAATAAGTAATCCATTTAAGAATCTCACCCAACCATGTCTACCAAAGAAAACAAGATATACTAATGATAACATATTATATTTAGTGTTGAAAATTGCTATGTATTCGATGATGATGATGCATGATCAAGTGTAAGACATCATTGTTTGGTTTGCTTGGGAAAAATTAGAAATTATAATTTTGAAAGAAAATTGTTTTACAAGTGCTGTTATTATAGGTGATTGGTTAAACAATACTTGATATACTTTGTAAACAATAATTATAGTTAGTTGCATTATTTATTTTATGGTTAGATGACTAAGGGTAAAGATTTATGTAATACGGTTTAACAAATACTCCATCAGTTCCTAAATTATCGTCCTTCTTTCTTTTTTCGTTCGTCCCAAAATAATTGTCCACTTTGAAACTTACCTTTTTAGAACATCACTTTTACCATTTTATCCTTACTTTTTCACCCTACTTTAATTATGGGTCACATATACATGGGTTTTAAAGGAAACTACATATTAAATCAATATTAATAATCCAGTCAAATAGGTTTTCTTAAACGGTGCGCCGGATCAACCATGATAATAAATTAAGGACGGAGAGAGTATTTTTTATAAGACATATCATCTTTACCCGATTCATCATATATTAGGAATTGAGGTATGAAAAAGTGAAGCTTTGTGTTACAAATTAAAAAACATAACTACTAGACTTGAATATGTAAAGAGATTGCAATATTTCTAGAGGTTTACCTCAAAATTATTTTTAGGCCTTTCCAAGAGAATATCTCAGTATAAAATAAAAATAACAACCATCATTAAGTACTACTTCCTCCGTCCCTAAATTATCGTCCTTCTTTTCTTTTTCGTCCGTTCCAAAATAATTGTTCACTTTGAAACTTACCTTTTTAGAACATCATTTTTACTACTTTACTTTTATTTTTTTACTCTATTTTAATTATGGACCACATACATATGAGATTTAAAGAAAACTATACATTAAATCAATATAAATAATCAAGTTAATTGTTTTTTCTTAAACTATGTACCGAACCAGAACGATTATTTAGGGACGGTCGGAGTAAAAACTAAAAAGAACCCCTTCCCAAAGTTGCTTTCCTTCTACTTCTTCTCTACTATACCCTTGGCCTTGGGCAAAAGTACAATCCCTTTTGGCGGGAGGTGGGTCCTATACTCCTATGTCAATCAAATTCCCCACTCCTTCAAGTCTCTTTCTCATAAATACCTCCAACTTCCTCCCACACCCACCACCACCTCCTCCACCCCTCCCTCCCTCCACCACCACCACCTCTCTCACACACACACTTACGTACGTCCACATACATACTTACTTTATCATTGTACATAAGAGCATCCCCAATTCTATATCAACTCTTCGTACCAAACTCAACCATACCCATCTAGAATTCAGCTCATTTCTCACTAAGAATCAAAATTCAAGGATAATCTTTGGTTAAAATTTTGATTCGATCATCTGGTTCTCTCCAGAATGCTGAATCTCAACTGGGTCTTCGTGTTCCTCTTCGTTACTCTCCGTTCCGTACAATCTCTCTCGTCTGACGGCCTCTCCCTGCTCTCTCTAAAATCCGCCATTGATGGCGGCGCCGCCATCTTCTCCGACTGGAATGAAAATGACGCCAACCCCTGCCGCTGGAATGGAATCTCATGTATGAACATTTCAGGATTCCCCGACCCCCGCGTCGTCGGCATCGCCGTCTCCGGCAAGAATCTCCATGGTTACATCCCGTCTGAGCTCGGAACCCTAGTTTACCTTCGGCGACTCAATTTGCACGGAAACAACCTCTACGGTTCAATTCCCGATCAGCTCTTCAACGCTTCTTCACTCCACAGTATATTTCTCTACGGCAACAATCTCTCAGGTTCGCTGCCGCCTTCAATTTGTAACCTCCCTCGGCTCCAAAACGTCGATCTCTCCAACAACTCTCTCTCTGGAACAATCCCCAAAGACTTACGCAATTGCCGGCAGTTACAGAGGCTAATTTTATCAGAGAACAAGTTGTCCGGCGAGATTCCGGCGGGAATCTTTCCGGAGATGGCTAACGTCGTCCAGCTTGACCTTTCGGCAAATTTCTTCAACGGGTCAATTCCCAATGATATAGGAGAATTGAAATCTTTGTCAGGAACCCTCAATCTTTCTTTCAATCATTTTAGCGGGAAAATTCCGTCGTCGTTAGGGGATTTGCCGTTGACTGTTAGCTTTGACCTTCAAAACAATAATCTTAGTGGGGAGATTCCTCAAACGGGGTCGCTAGCAAATCAAGGTCCGACGGCGTTCTTAAACAACCCACTTTTGTGTGGGTTCCCACTACAAAAGTCTTGCCGGGATAATAGCCCGGATAGTTCTCCGGGAAGCCATAATTCGTCGCCGGTGTCAGACACTGGTAATTCGAGAAAAGGGCTTAAGCCGGGTGTAATCATATTGATCTCAGTTGCTGATGCGTTTGGAGTGGCATTTATCGGATTGATAATCGTTTATTTGTATTGGAAAAAGAAGGATTCCCATGGTTGTAGTTGCACCGGAAAAGAGAAATTTGGTGGCAATGAGAAGTCACATTTTTGTTCATTCCCTTGTATTAGTGGCTTTCCGAGTAACGATTCGGAAGTGGAGTCCGAAAAGGGTGGTGGTGGTGGTGCTAGTAGCGCTGGTGGTGGGGGCACTGGTGGTGATGGAGATCTCGTGGCGATTGATAAAGGGTTTAACTTTGAGTTGGATGAGTTGTTGAGAGCTTCTGCTTATGTGCTGGGGAAGAGTGGGTTGGGAATTGTGTATAAGGTTGTGCTCGGAAATGGGGTTCCAGTGGCAGTGAGGCGGTTGGGTGAAGGTGGTGAACAGCGGTATAAGGAGTTCGTGGCGGAGATTCAATTGATCGGCAGGGTGAAGCATCCGAATGTGGTCAAGTTGAGGGCTTATTATTGGGCTCCGGATGAAAAGCTTCTCATTAGTGATTTCATTTCCAATGGCAACTTGGCTGCAGCTCTTAGAGGTAATTTTATATTCTTTCACGTTTTGCCGTTATCTGTTAACTGTTCTTTCAGTTTGCTTGGTTATCGTTTCAGATAAATGCATAGTTGGATTTGTATGTGAATTTTCTCTATTGTAGAAATTGTTTTGGAACTAGCAATCAATCTGCATTACATTGAATACTTGTTCATATCTATGTATACCATTAGGGAACAAATGCAGGCAAGATTTGGGTGAAGGCGAATCTCGAAAAAGTTTGTGTCCGAGAATGCCAATTGTTATTTGCATAGATGCTGACTAGTGTTTCTGAGTTCCGTGATGTCAGTTGGCTAGTATTTATCACTGGGTTTTTTTTTTCCGGTGAAAGGAAACCTTTAGAAGGGATGATTCTTGATGGTAGCTAGTTGGGATATTTATTTTATGTTACTGAATGAATTGATTGCGGTAGGGGCAACTCCTGTCCATGTTGGGTTACACGGTGATTTTTGAACATTAAAGAATCCACATGGCTACCAATTAATGATCTGTTGATTCAAGATGGGTCACTGTATTTGGTTGCCTTAAAGGCAAGTTTGAGTTTAGTCATTAGGTGACACGCTTTTGCATCCCTCCCTCATTAGGAAAGGGATTACTCGATTGAAAAAGTTTTAAGGTTTTAGCTGTGTCTTTATGGGTCCAATGAGAGGGTATTAATCTTGAATCTAGGAGCATAAGTTGGTACATGGAAAGATCTGACTTTGAAGTAATTTAAGCTCTCTTTTTGTTTACCTTTTAGCTTCTTTTTCCTTTATATTGAGGAGATAAATAAGTGGTATTGTTGAATTCAAAAGGGTAAAGGGGACATATTGTTGGACCTCTTATTTGTCAGCATCTTGCCCGAGTCTAGACCGGGGTGGGCCAAATCAGCACAAAAAACTTCAGCGGGGCACTTGCACCACCCCAAGTGTTGTGCATAGATCCGCCCCTGAGCACAGGTCACATGGGGCAGAGTTGGTGCAAGCCATAGGTCAAGTCTTAGGTCGAACCTTGACACAATTTAGGCTAAAAATGTGTAGTAAATAAAGATATGCCTTTGCTAATTTAGGTAGCTAGTTTGTCGCAGTTCATTAGTAGAGTGTTGGCATAAAAAATTGGCCTTCGACCACCTTAACAAGCTACTTTAAGTATTTCATTTGGCGAGGCAGCCATTGGAAAGTTTCTGCGTTGCCATCTCTTTCCTCCGTAGTGATGATGTAGATGGATTTGAATGAATGAATCCATTAGTATTATTTATGGTTTGCTCTGAAAGTTATGATGATTAGCACAAACTTATGGTATTTTCCAATTGATTTTTATTATTTACAGGAAAAACTGGTCAGCCTTCATCGATGCTCTTGTGGTCAACCAGGCTGAGAATCGCAAAGGGAACAGCCCGGGGTTTAGCCTACCTCCACGAATGCAGTCCAAGAAAATACGTACATGGGGACATCAAACCCTCCAACATTCTCCTCGACAATGAATTCCAACCCTACATTTCTGATTTTGGCCTCAACCGCCTGATTACTATTACTGGCAACAATCCATCCTCCGCTGGTGGATTTATGGGCGGAGCCCTCCCCTATCTAAAGTCAACCCAACCTGAGCGAGCCAATAACTACCGAGCACCCGAGGCTCGAGCCCCTGCTAATCGACCTACTCAAAAATGGGATGTCTACTCATTTGGTGTTGTCTTACTTGAACTACTAACAGGAAAATCACCCGAGCTTTCATCTCCAACTACATCTACTTCAACAGAGGTCCTTGATCTAGTGAGGTGGGTCCGGAAGGGGTTTGAAGAGGAAAACCCGTTATCAGATATGGTTGACCCAATATTGCTTCAAGAAGTACATGCAAAGAAGGAAGTACTAGCAGTGTTTCACATAGCCCTTGCGTGCACTGAGGCTGACCCCGAGACTCGGCCCCGAATGAAAAACGTCTCCGAAAATCTCGAGAGGGTTTGAACACCGACGGTTTTCTGTCTACTCGTCACTGAGGGAAATTCTAGTTCCCAGATTTTACTGTGGGTAAATCATCACAATTCTTCTCAAGGTACAGAAAAATCTGGATGTTTTTGCTGTTTTTTCAAAGCATTACTAGTTATACATTCATTATTTTTTTGGTTTTTCCCGGAGTAATCAGGATCTACAATTGTAATTATAAGATCTCCTTTCAGGTCCTTCATTATGCGTTTGTAATAATATTGCACCCTACAAATTTCTAATCCGTTCCCGGTTTATAAATGGAAGATTTTTGCTAAGATTTTGGTAGACAATGCAGTGTAAACTTTTTCTTTGAGCTCGAATTTGTTTGAAATGAGCAATAAACACCTCATTGATCATCATAATGTGTATGAGCAGAATTGTATCAATGCCAGATAGAGAAGATGAGCAACATATGGAGTTTACACACACACACACAACACTCGACAAATTTCTAAAGAAGATGAATTTTAGGTTTGATGATATACCGAGACTACTCAGCCTTCAACGTGTTCCCCACATCGATGACGAACCGATATCTAACATCGGCTTTTGCCAAACGCTCCATGGCAGTGTTCACATAGTCCATAGGAACGACCTCAACATCTGCAGTAATCTTGTGCTTGGCTGCGAAGTCAATCATTTCTTGTGTCTCCTTCAATCCCCCCATAGTACTTCCAGCCACAATCTTCCTCCCAAAAAGTAAATCAGAGGCGAGCAGATCGAGAGGCTTGTTAGGTATACCAAGCAAGACAATTTTTCCATGATACTTCAATAGATTGATCAATGGTATGAGAGCATGAACTGCTGAGACGGTATTGATTATACCATCCATTGTCCCAGTGGCAGCCTTCATCTGATCTTCATCACGGCTGACCAAAAATGAGTCAGCACCTAGACCTTCGATTAGCTTCCTCCTTCTTTCCTGGTGAAGTACTAATAACCGTAACCCTACACCCAAAAGCCTTTGCAAACTTAACGGCTAGATGGCCTAAACCACCTAACCCCACCACGCCAATATGCATCCCTGGCTTGTCAAGGCCGAAATATTTCATCGGGCTGTAAGTTGTGATCCCGGCACATAGAAGTGGAGCACCAGCATCGAGAGGCATGTTTTCCGGCCAGTGAATCACAAAGTGCTCGTTTGTCACCATGATATCAGAGTAACCACCATAGGTAGGGGTTTCGTCATGGTAAGTAGAGCCATACGTGAGTATCATCTTAGGACAATAACTCTCAAGATTTTGAGTGCAGTTTTCGCATGAGCGGCATGAACCAACCAAGCATCCTACACCTACTTTATCTCCGACTTTAAACTTCTGCACCTTCCTTCCCACCTTTGTCACTACGCCGACAAGCTCGTGACCTGGGACAGCAGGGTATTTGGCGTTACCCCAATCATTTTTGATGTAGTGAAGGTCACTGTGACATATACCGCAGTATAATACCTTGAACATCACATCCTTCTCACCCAGTGTTCTTCTGGAAAACTTGAAGGGAGAGAGAACACCAGATTCATCCCTGGCTGCCCATCCGAAGGCCTTCTCTGGGTGTTCAACTCTAGAGCTTACCTCCATCGGGGTCTGCATAATTCTCCTTCTGAAGCCAATTTTCTCCATAATTTGTCCCATTATGCATTTTAGAAGTTCGATTAGATTCCTTATGAACTCCATTGCCGCTGCACCTTGCACATACTCAAGATGACATAACAATAGTTAGAACTTAGAACACTAGTTGCAGATTATCCATTTTGCGTCCCAACAGGTAATGTTCAAATTGTTGACCACAAAAATGGACTTTACCGAATTTCATGGACCTGTTCCAAAACAATCTTCGCCATTTTAAAACTTTTGATCAAATAACGAAACATAGAACGAGCAAACAAATCGTAATAAATTTAAAACTAAGATGAAGATAATACGTTCTCACCACAGGCGTCACCGGTAGAGAAGACAATAGGATTGAGTTCTTCCCTGGTTCAGTACTGGTTAGCGTAAATGGGTTTCCTGTTTATATTGACGAAAATAATCCGAAAAATACTTTTCTTGCATATAGACAATGAAAGAAAGAAGTAAAAAAGAATGAAAATCATCTTTTAAAGAAGATGTTATTCCGAAGATGAAAGTACACCTGACTGAACTCTGAAGATATCTTTATTTGAATCTGAAGAAAGACATATTCTTAACTGTCAGATTATCCCTGCTGTGAGAGTGTGAGTTCAGTTGCAATCGATCGTCTCTCGCTATTTTTCGCATATTTTCAAGTAACATTAGGCCTTTTGTTATCAGGATGTTCAATGCCATTCGAGTTTTTTTTTATATATCAGCAAAGACGTCGTTTTTATTAATGATAATATTAGATGATACAACTAATACACCTTGAAACGGTGAAGCTAATCCCGAAAAAAAGGTCTCCCGTTTGAGTGGTAAAGACGCTTCACAGTGGCTAAGTGAGAAATCACTATTGATCCTCTCTAAAAAAAACATTATGGGCCTAATGAATAAATATGCTACAAAGTATGTTATAACATTTAACCAAGAAAAGAAACATAATAACCACTTAAATCAACAAAACCATGGTTGTTCATAAAGAATACGGGTGAAGCTACACCTTCGACCATCCAACCTTATTTCCGTTGGAAATAGGTTGTAAATTGGTGCTTGACCAATATTTGACCAAGTTTTTAAAAAATGAAAATAAGTTATAATAATGAAATATATGTTTAGAGTATATTAAGATAATATATTTATTATCTTAAGATCAATTTCGAATGAATGAGATATTAATGCTCAAAGTATGCAACTTAATTTTGTTTATTGAGATTTTTAGAGATATGTAAAGTCATATCCCACATTGATAAAATAAAAATTTTAAGACACTTTATTAATAAGTACACTTTAGGAGCAAGCAATCAAGTGCCCTCTTACAAGTTTTAACCTAGTGGTCTTGACCTCTTTAAAGGCACACACTTTCTCCACTCTATGCGCACATAGTGTTAAGTGCTAACCATTTCCCTTTAAATCAATTTCAATAAACATATGCACACTTAAAAGTCACTTTCTCATGTAAATACTTGAAATAGCCTAAAAAGGCACATGATCAATGACATTCAGATTTCATATATTAACATTTAAGCATAATTCACTTAAGCACAATCTTACCAACATGCATCTGCAACTTCTCTTATCATGATTATTTAATGTTAGACACAAGGTAACTTACAAATCTGTTCGAAAATTACTAAGACTAGGTTTGTCCTCTTAATATTACACTCTTATGTTAGTTTGAGCTTTAAAGCATTACTACAATGAGAAAGTTGCAAGAACATATATATACAAAGTAATGATTATTTAATGTTAGACACAATTAAGGTAACTTACAAATCTGTTCGAAAACCTACTAAGACTACTAAGACAAGGTTTGTCCTCATAATATTACACTCTTCGTTTTGAATCTGATGGTTCATCATGTGCACAACTTATGTTAGTTTGAGCTTTAAAGCATTACTACAATGAGAAAGTTGCAAGAACATATATACAAATTCTGATTTATCATTTAGCTACATAAAGGAAGTGTTTAATATGTAAAACATCATCTCATAACAAAATCAAATGATCGACATGTAAAAACTCGAAAAACAAATAAGTTACTTACCTATTGCAGCAATGATCAACTGATTAACTATTGATATCTTCACATATTCTCACTTTTGTATTCCCGATTAATCGTCTGATTAGTTTATCTTCCTATAGCCATTCGTTTTTCTATCTATTTCGTTGTTTTGAAATGAGCAGCTTAAACAAAACATCCCAGTAGATTTTACTAGTATTTGTCTTACAAGAGGAACCACAGATTAATAAGAGTGACACAAGAACGTGAGTGTAAACACCCAAATTTTGTACCCCTGGTATGTGACATGGCGTAAAATATCAAGACCTGTTAAAACATTAACAAATATCAAGTTACAGGGTCAAAAATACAAAAGAACAAAGCAGGATGCGCAAAAGAACGAAATGCAGGGACCAAAGTGCGAAAAATGAAACTTATGAATAGTGTTGGCGCCACCCACACTCAATGTGGGAGTTGGCGCCCATTTATGCTATGGGTGGCGCCCATTTCCTTCAAACAGCACTGTTCCTTTGCCGTAAAGTGCAATCTCTTCGGCGTTTTGTACAATTGGTTGATGCGCGAAGAAGAAAATTTAATTCCCGATGAATCCTTTCTCCAGCCTATAAATAGAGCTTCGGGGTTCGCCTTCAGAAGACACAATTCATCTGCAAAACTCTCCACGTCTTCGTTACGCTGAAGAAATAGAGAGCGAAGTCAGATAGTGAGTGATCTCCCCAAAGCCTCAAAACCCTGCCAAACCTCCTCCAAACACAAATCCAACCGGTTAAGGTAATCCCTAACCCTTTAGTTAGGTATCCACCTTATTTCCCCGGCCCAAAAACCATAAAGTAAGCCGTTACTCTGCCCGAGTAAATAGGCTGAAAGCACCCGAAATAAGTCGTTATTTCGCCCAACCAAATAGGCCAAAACCACCACAAATAAGCCGTCATTCTGCCCAAGTGAGTAAGCCAAAAACACCACAAATAAGCCGTCACTCTGCCCAAATCACGGCGGCGGCGGCAATAAAGTCTCTCTCCCGAGAAGGGCAGGCGAGCACACTCCGCTCTAAAAGGTAATAGCCTTTAAGAGCGTTTTATTTATAAAGTTGTTATTTAAAATCCGGCCCAATGTAGCAATTATAAGCCGTTGTGCTGCCCGGATTAGATTAGGAAATATTATGTTAAAGAGCCGTTATAATGGCCAAATATTTTTAAATATATTTATAATTATTATAAGGAAATTGCTGCAAGTCCGTAAATAACGTAGCCACAGATGTATTTGTTTTATTTTCCTGTTTTTTAATGCTTTATTCATTTGCTAAATAAATATAACAAAAACATACTTTAGCCAAAAACTATTTTGAGACCGAAAGGGCGAGTTGGGTGCCTAGCACCTTCCCAACTTGTAACTTAGCCTCCGAACTCGTTTTCTATCTCTGGTTTTCTTTTTTTTTTTTTTTTTGCTTTATTTTTGCCTTAAAATAAAGATGACGACTCTAAAACTTTTTGGATCCAGTGGGGCCTCGCAGCACTCTTTTCTTGCACTTTTCCGTTTTCCCCTAAAAAAGGGAGAATGAGAATGAAAGGGTGATGTATTTTCATATCCTGGTATCCCCTAAACAAGAGATAACTTGATGCGGGGAACTCAAAGCTCTCATAGTGATCCGAAACTGGCCATAAGGCTATTTTAATAAAATCCATAGTGGGGGCGCCATAATATACTTTTTTGCACTTTTCCGTTTTTCCCTAAAAATTGAAGAATGAGAATGAAAGGATGATGTCTTCCCATATCCTGGTATCCCCTAAACAAGGGATAACTTGATGCGGGAAACCCAAAAGTTCTCATATTTGATCAAAAATCCACGAAAGGCAACCGAGGCACATTCCAACGCGCTATCTAAGACAGCACTCCTCTCGCACTTTTGATTTCGTCTTCCCAAAAAGAGGGTGAAAGCGAGGCGTGGATGTCCGCATCCGCCGTATGCGCACCCTAACAAGGGCGCGGCGGGCGCGATCCGAACCCAGTGGCGGACACCCCAATTTCGTACCCCTGGTATGTGACATGACATAAAATATCAAGACCTATTAAAACATTAACAAATGTCAAGTTACATGGTCAAAAATGCAAAAGGACAAAGCAGGATGCACAAAAGTACGAAATGTAGGGACCAAAGTGCGAAAAATGAAACTTATGAATAGTGCTGGCGCCACCCACACTCAATGTGGGAGTGGCGCCCATTTATGCTATGGGTGGCGCCCATTTCCTTCAAACGACCTTGTTCCTTTAGTAAAGTGCAATCTCTTCGGCGTTTTGTACAATCGGTTGATGCGCGAAGAAGAAAATTTAATTCCCGATGAATCCTTTCTCCAGCCTATAAATAAAGCTTCGGGGTTCGCCTTCAGAAGACACAATTCATCCGCGAAACTCTCCGCGTCCTCGTTACGCTGAAGAAATAGAGAGCGAAGTGAGATAGTGAGTGATCTCCCCAAAGCCTCAAAACCACCGAAACCTCCTCGAACACAAATCCAGCCGGTTAAGGTAATCCCTAGCCCTTTAGTTAGGTATCCACCTTATTTCCCGGCCAAAAACCATAAAAAGTGCCGTTACTGAGAGTAAATAATAATTTGAAATCACCGAAATAAGGTTATTCCGCCCAACCAAATAGACCAAAACCACCACAAATAAGCCGTCATTACGCAGTGAGTAAGCCAAAAACACCACAAATAAGCCGTCACTCTGCCCAAATCACGCGGCGGCAATAAAAGTCTCCTCTCAGAAGGACAGAGCGAGCACACTCAGCTCTAAAGGTAATAGCCTTTAAGGCGTTTTATTTATAAAGTTGTTATTTAAAATCCGGCCCAATGTAGCAATTATAAGCCGTTGTGCTGCCCGGATTAGATTAGGAAATATTATGTAAAAGAGCCGTTATAATTGCCAAATATTTTTAAATATATTTGTAATTATTATAAGGAAATGACTGTAAGTCCGTAAATAATGTATCCACGGATGTATTTGTTTTATTTTCCTGTATTTTAATGCTTTATTCATTTGCTAAATAAATATAACAAAAAGCATACTTTAGCTAAAAACTATTTTGAGACCGAAAGAGCTGAGTTGGGTGCCTAGCACCTTCCCGACTCGTAACTTAGCCTCGAACCGTTTTCTATCCACGGTTTTTTTTTTTTTTGTTTTGCTTTATTTTTGCCTTAAAATAAAGATGACGACTCTAAAACTTTTTGAATCCAGTGGGGTCTCGCAGCACTCATTTCTTGCACTTTTCTGTTTTCCCCTAAAAAATGGAGAATGAGAATGAAAGGGTGGTGTATTCTCATATCCTGGTATCCCCTAAACAAGGGATAACTTGATGCGGGAAACTCAAAGCTCCCATAGTGATCCGAAACGGGCCATAAGGCTATTTTAATAAAATCCATAGTGGGGGCGCCGCAATATCCTTTTTTGCACCTTTCCGTTTTTCCCTAAAAAAGGGAGAATGGAAATGAAAGGATGATGTCTTCCCATATCCTAGTATCCCCTAAACAAGGGATAACTTGATGCGGGAAACTCAAAAGTTCCCATATTTGATCAAAAATCCACTAAAGGCCACCGAGACGCATTCCAACGCGCTATCTAAGACAGCACTCCTCTCGCACTTTTGATTTCGTCTTTCCCTAAAAAAAGGGAGGGTGGAACGAGAGCAGTGGATGTCCCACATCCGCACGTACGCGCACCCCTAACCAAGGGCACGCGGGGCGCGAGCGCACAGTCCCGGGAACCCACAGTGAGTCGTCTAGCACGACATGTCACACAACAAATTGGCTTTTGTGTAATTTTCTGATTAAATTATTTTAATTGTGATTAAGTCTAATTAAAATAGAATAAGGTCACTTATTGGTTGCTAATTAGACTAATTATATATGATTATACCTAAGTAACACGTGTTTAGGCCTTATTAAGCGTGATCTCAATTAAGCTAAGTAAATCATATACACTTAGTTAACATACAGTTTAATTTTTACACAACTAATACTAAGGCTCGGTTTGTTTCACGGAAAATTATTTCCAGAAAATGATTTCTTGAAAATGACTTTCGAATAATCAAAAGATTTTATTTTCAGGTGTTCGGTAAATCTTTTGAAAATATGTCAGAAAACATTTACGGGTGTTTGGCAAACACACGGAAAATATTACGGAAAATAATATATGAATAAATATAAAAATATAAAATATAAAATGAACAATGTTTAGAATATCCCTAGAAAATCAATAAGGACCATCTTTTTTTAATCTCACAATTACAAATAATTTTTTTAATAATTGATATGAAAAAAAAAGTTTTAAAATAGAAAATAGACAATGTTTAAGATGTCCCTAGAAAATGTTACGGAAAACTATATATGAATAAATACAGAAAAACATATTCGAATATTAATGCACATATTGAATTTAAAATAGTGTTGAACTTTAAGTAATTGTTCTTTAGTAACCCTCAATTTATCATTAATGGTGTCAAATCAATGTCTATCTTTTTTTCAATCTCACAATTACAAATAAAAAATTTGATAATTGATATGAAAAAAAAAACATTTTAAAATAGAAAATTGACAATGGTTAGGATGTCCCTAAATAATATAATTAATACTAATTTTATAACGTAGTAAGCATTTATTAAAATTATAATTTATAAAGAGTGTACACAAACTTTATTTATATTTCTAAACCATTTATTTGTTGAGTGAAATATTGTGTGTAAGTAAATATGTGCAATTGTGAAAGGGGGGCGGAGGGTGCCCGAACATTTGGAAAATGACTTACGGAAAATGAATCTGTAAGTCATTTTCCGGAAAAGAAGCCTTCATTTTTCGTTGACTCGGAAAACCTTTTACGTTGACTACATTTTCCTAATATTACCAAACACCGAAAAATGAAGAAAACGTTTTCCAAAAATCATTTTTCGTGAAATAAACGGAGTCTAATTATCAAATCTCTCTCTCTCTCTCTATATATATATATATATATATATATATATATAAAGTTTGTGAGGAGCACTATGGTTATGCCACCTCACTATCTTTGGATAAATCTTCATTTTAAAGTATTCACGTGGAAGCTTTAAATTTTTTTGGTTTCTAGCCATTAGCTAATAATAATACATAATAATAATCAATATGATAAAAGGTATTAGTATTAGTATATATAATTTTTTCTATTGTCAATAGTAGAAGACTTATATTTAAAAAAAAATTATAACTAACATCACTTCTAACCAATGTAGGATAAAACTTTTCAAGGTGAGATATTGCTTCTAATAACTCACTTTTAACACCATACTTTAATCATTGATATCTTATTCATCCAAAATTTGATTTTGACAAATAAGTATATCATTTCGATATTATTGCCGAGTAGAACACATTTGCACAATTACTTTTGTCAACAAACAAATGACACGTAAAGAAATTTGTGTCTCAAGTTGCACAATTTCTTTCACTAAAAACACTAATTTTTTTAATAAGTATTATACTTTAAGTCTTGATATCTTATTCATCCAAAACTCGATTTGAACAAGTAAATATATCATTTTGATGCTCTCATCGAGTAGAACACATTTGTGCAATTACCTTCGCCAACAAACAAATGATACGTAAAGAAATTCGTGCCTCAAGTTGCCCAATTTCTTTCACTAAAAACACTAATTTTTCAACAATATATCTCACATTGGTTAGAAATTGATGTTGGTTTTAAAAATACTATTATTAAGTACCAATAGAAGAAATGCATCATACATTGGTTGGAAAGTGATGCTGATTTTCAAAGTCTTTTTTTTTAAAGGTTGAAGGAGACATAGACCTTACTCCAACCTTTACTTTTTATTAATATTTTAATACCTTGAAAGGCTACAATTATAGATATATGATGCCTTTAGTGTGGCTAGAACAAATGGTGCCTCTGGTGAGGCTTTGAACACTCGACCTCTCAGATAAGAGTAGTGATGTACCAGGGTGCCTCTGGTGGGGCTTGAACACTCGACCTCTCCGTTAAGATAAGCGAGTAGAGCTGTGACAGCCCGACCCGGACCCCAATGCGAGATCCCGAATCGCGCCGTCCAAATAATCAAATTAAACACATAAGCATGTACAAGTAGGATTTTAAAATTCATGTGGCGCAACATTTCAGACAATTAACAACTCGGCTACACTTGGCCGGAAAAACAACCTAATTTAAACAAGTCATCGGCGACGTTACAGCCGGAACCCAACAACTACTCCTACAAATTAACACATGCTTATAAAACCTCAACGGCCACAACATGCCGGAGACAACAACAATAATAACACTTTAAATAAGTTTCAGCGGAAGAAACTGTGATGAACCAACAACATATAAACAAGCTCGACATAAAGTCGGCATACCAAAAGAATTACAAGTACCAAATATTTAAGTTACTACAACATACAAATACCCAAGCCAAGTCTACATGACTTGCTTCCCAACGTCCTTTCCAAAATAAAAGATTAATCAGTTAATAGTCCAAAAGAGCAACCTCGCTCACAACGTCCAAGCGAGTACGCGAATCTAGCGTGGGACGTCTCCTCGGCTTTGATCTAAGGAAAACAAAGCAAACAAATAGGGTAAGTCGAAAGACTTAGTAAGTTACCAAAATATGCATGATCATGTTATAGCATGGCATTTATCACAATTATGGCATATTATCATCATTTAACACTTAGCACCCTTGTTCACATAAGTGCGTAAAGTAAAGCATACAAGTAGGATATGATAGTCACGGCCGCTTCGTAGTTCCTGCAAAACATTCTGTTACTGGTTCGTGCCATCGATGTTATGTGAATTCATCGACTATCGTCGAGTCGTACTCGATCTCAATAGCAAGCCAATGCGGCACTTAACTGATACGGCAAAGGGGCTACTTCCCCACTGCGGCCCACAGTGGAGGGGTGTGTGAAGTCCCAGGTGCGGCGATCCATAGCAAGCACGAATCCCATAATTCGTGAAGGCGATGCATCGTCCCACCTTGACTTGAAAAACAAACCATTTAATGCCAGCTGGACTCAATGCAATGCACAAGTAGATATTTACTTGACTTAAACCAATTAAGGACCGAATTCGACAAGAGCGAATTCGACCATCCAAGTAGGGGATAATCTCTACCGTAATCATATCAAGGCAATAATTTGCACAAATAACAACCTTTCATAACAACTTGTTACAATCAATTAAACCAAACTCATACTTGAGTAAACCAAGTCAATTGACGTTCAAACTTCGTAGGGATTGAAATTAGAGTCTAACACGTTCAATTCTTCCCTAGAGTCGACTCCGTTGAGTCTTTTCACTAAATTCCCAATTTTGGGGAAAATGAAGCTATATGCTTCACAACCCAACCTAAGTCACTTCTAGGTTCACAAGGGTATAAATTCACTTAAACATCTTAATATAATTCATGTCCTTCATGTGGTCCAATATCGAGGATACATCACATAACCATTTTCACAAACACCACATAGGCATAATTTAGGCATTCCCAAATAATTTCACTTTCATCAACAAACATACCACATTATTTCTAACATGTTCAAGACCTCAATTAACATGATGAAAGAGTAATTTCAACATTCAAAGGCAAGAAATCAACCTAGACATGCTTCTAGCAAAATCATACATTCAAAATCGTAGGAAGCAATTATGTGTCCCCATTGACCTCACACATCATAAACTTTGTTTCCTTAGGGTCAATGGGAACTAAAATGAAGAAGAGTAACTTACTAGTTATACACCAACGGAAGAAATAGAAGAAACTATTCGGATGGAAATGCTCCCCTTGATGAGCTCTTCAACTTTAATGAAAGGCTCTTGGGCAATGGATGAATGAATGATTGAAGATGAAGGGTTTAGCTCCAAGAAGCCATGGAAGAACCTTGAGAGGGATGAAATTCGTTTTTGGAAGAGAGGGGTGAGAATGAGGGTCAAAAATCTGAATTGGGGCTTATATTGGTCTAATTCTTGAGTGGGACATGTGTCAACCACTTGTGGTCCCTTTGAGATTCTTAGGATAAGGTTTGGATGATCAACAAGCCTTCTTAATCCATCATTAAAATTAGTTAGGGATGTTAGGACTTAAGTAGGAAGGGTTAGGGAGGTTTAGGATAGGTTTAAGTAGGGGTTTGAAGTGAACAAATCGTCAAATTCCGAAACAGGAGGAAATCAGCCCGTAGCAGCAAAACAAGTGAGGCGGGCGCCTCACCAAGGCCCATGCGGCCGCCTCAACCTCTGGGACCATTCCCAAGTTCAGTCCATTTCGCAATTGCTCCCTGTATTTGAGGCGGGCGCCTCACCTCATGCGGCGCCTCGGCTCCAGAATGTCTAAAACTTGATCTAAACTTGATCTAAATGGTCCCAAACTTTTGGACAACCATTCTAAGGTCTAACCCTACTCAAAACAAGTCGGAAACGCACCCGAACAACCCCCGGAACAAGCTAGGACAAGGCGCGAACCACGCGACAAATGAACAACGGATTAAACTCAAATCAAACACCAATCAAACTAGGATGTCTTGGGCATGAAAGAGACTTGTTTCAACTTGATTAAGACTTGAATATAAAGCTAAGAACTCAACGAACACTTCGTACGTCGAAATAGAAGCAAATACGAGCAACGAGAGGAATCGCTAAGACCAAATTCAACGCGATCAAACCGGCGATTCTACAAACAAGTTTATATGATTCTAAACATGTTAAGGACTTCTAGAATGATCTATGAATGATTCTAAAACATTTATATAACAAGTAAACATGCTAACATTCAACCATGAAAGTAAGAAGATAGGCATAGAATGCACATACAAGAATACGGGGCGTTACACTCTCCCCTCCTTTAGGAATTTAGTCCCTAAATTCTTACCAAGTTCGTCGAATAAATGTGGATGCTTCTCGCGCATCTCCGCTTCCGTCTCCCAAGTTGCTTCTTCAATGTTGTGATTCCTCCAAAGAACTTTGACTAAGGGAATTCTTTTGGTTCGTAGCACTTGCTCTTTGGTATCCAATATCTTCACGGGCTTTTCAACGTATGACATATCCGGCTCAAACGTGATCTCCTCATACTCGAGTACATGGGACTCGTCCTTCAAATACTTTCGCAACATGGAAACATGGAATACGTTATGAGTCTCCGAAAGTGAAGGTGGCAATGCAATACGATACGCTAAGGTCCCAACTCTCTCAAGAACCTCAAATGGACCAATGTACCTCGGTGTAAGCTTCCCTTTCTTGCCAAATCTCTTCGTACCTCTCCTCGGTGTTACCTTCAAGAACACATAGTCACCCACTTGGAACTCAAGATCTCGTCTTCGATTGTCCGCGTAACTCTTTTGTCGACTTTGAGCGGTGCGCAAACGATCTCTAATCAACTTCACGCTCTCAACCGACTGTTGCACTAACTCGGAACCCCAAAGTTTCGCTTCTCCAACTTCGTCCCAACAAATTGGCGATCTACACTTACGCCCATACAAAGCTTCATACGGCGCCATCTGAATACTCGACTGGTAGCTGTTATTATACGCAAACTCGGCTAAAGGTAAGTGAGAATCCCAGCTTCCCTTGAAATCCACGGCACAAGCTCGCAAAGATATCCTCCAAAATCGAATCAAACGCTGGACCGACCATCCGCTTTGCGGATGAAAAGTCTGCATCAAGTCCAATCTAGTCCCCAAAGCTTCCTGCAATGACTTCCAAAATCTAGAGGTGAATCTCGGATCTCTATCGGACACAATACTAACAGGTACGCCATGAAGTCTCACGATCTCCTGAATATACAAAGCTGCTAACTGAGTCAATGAATACGTGATAGCTATCGGAATGAAGTGTGCAGACTTAGTCAATCTGTCGACTATAACCCAAACTGCATTAAAACCTCTCCGCGTGCGCGGTAATCCTGTTACAAAATCCATAGTAATGAACTCCCACTTCCACTCGGGGAATCTCAAGTGGTTGTAGAAGTCCCGCAGCCTCTCGATGCTCGCCTTTAACTCGCCGACAAGTCAAACACCTTGACACATACTCCGCAATTTCTCTCTTCATACCCTTCCACCAAAACTGTCTTTTCAAATCTAAGTACATCTTCGTGCTCCCCGGGTGAATGGTATACTTCGTCTTATGAGCCTCATCAAGAACCAACCTCTTCAATTCCGCATTACAAGGGACACAAACTCTACCTCGAAAAGTCAAGGTACCCTCGCTATTAACCACAAAGTCTGGCGATACATTCTCAGCCAACCCATCAATAACTTTCCTCAACTCCGGATCATTCCCTTGCGCTTCTCTAATTTTCCCAAATAAAACAGTGTTGCACTTAACATTTGCAAAAATCACCCTCTATCAACAACACTAGGACTCCAATCTCATGCAAATCCTCCAACATTTTCCATTCCTTCACCATCATACACGACATATGAACTTTTCTACTCAAGGCATCCGCTACTGAACATTTGCCTTCCCTGATGATACAAGATAGTACAATCATGGTCCTTTAACTTTTCCATCCATCTACGCTGCCTCATATTCAACTCTTTTTGAGAAAACAAGTATTTCAAGCTCTTATGGTCGGTGAAGATCTCAAACTTAGACCCATACAAGTAGTGTTTCCACTTATGCAACGCGAAAATAATCGCAGCCAACTCCATATCGTGTGTCGGGTAATTCTGTTCATGAATAGACAACTTCCTCGACGCATAGGCGATAACTCTACCATTTTGCATCAAGACACAACCCAAACCTTCCTTAGAGGCATCACTGTAGATCACGAAATTATCTCCTCCACTTGGCAAAGCCAAAATAGGTGCCGATGTCAACCGACTCTTAAGCTCTTGGAAACTAGACTCACATTTCTCATTCCAAACAAACGGCACGTTCTTCTGTGTCAATTTCGTCATAGGAGTCACGATCCGAGAAAATCCCTCAATAAATCTCCGGTAATAACCCGCTAGACCCAAGAAACTCCGAACCTCGGTAACCGAACTAGGTCTCTTCCAATTCGTCACCGCTTCAACCTTAGAAGGATCAACGGCTACTCCGGCGCTAGAAATGATATGCCCCAAGAAGGACACTTCCTCAAGCCAAAAGGCACATTTGCTAAACTTCGCATAAAGCTGTTTCTCCCGAAGAATAGATAAGACAATCCTCAAGTGTTTCTCATGCTCCTCCCGAGACTTCGAATACACTAAAATATCATCAATGAAGACTACCACGAAACAATCGAGATAACTATGAAAGACACGGTTCATCAAGTCCATAAATACCGCTGGCGCATTCGTCAACCCAAACGGCATCACCACGAATTCAAAGTGCCCATATCTAGTGCGAAAGTCGCCTTCGAATGTCTTCCTCTCTAACCTTCAATTGATAGTAACCCCATCGCAAATCAAGCTTAGAATAGACGATAGACCCTTGCAATTGGTCAAAAAGATCATCAATGTGGGGTAGAGGATACTTATTCTTAATGGTCACCTTATTCAATTCGCGATAATCTATGCATAACCGCAAACTCCCATCCTTCTTCTTCACAAATAGGACCGGTGCGCCCCAAGGCGACACACTTGGCTTAATAAAACCAATCTCTAGGAGTTCCTGTAACTGAGTTTTCAACTCTCTAAGCTCCGCGGGTGCCATCCTATACGGTGCCTTAGAAATCGGTGAAGTCCCCGGAATAAGCTCAATACAAAATTCTAGTTCTCTATCGGGCGGCATAGCATGATCGGTAGAAAACACATCGGGAAACTCACATACTACCGGAACCTCCTCTAGACTCGGCGAAGACCTCTTCTTATCAACAACGCAGGCAAGATAACCCGTACACCCTTGAGACAACAATTTTCTAGCCCTCAATGCAGAAATAAAGTGCACGTCACTCGAAGCATGATCACCCACAAAAGTAAATTCAGGCACACCCGGCATATAAAAAGTAACCCTCTTCCTATGGCAGTCAACTATAGCATGATAAGCACATAACCAGTCCATGCCAAGAATCACATCAAAATCACGTATAGGGAGAACTACCAAGTCCGCATGCAAAGTGTGGTCACCCACCAAAACATCACAAGATTTGAACACTTCAGACGCGAGCATATATTCCCCGAGCGGGGTAGACACTTCAAGCAAGTATGGCAAAGATTGAGGCAATACGCAAAGGTTCTCAACAAAGTGCGAAGCAACATAAGAATGTGAAGACCCTGGATCTATGAGAATTCGAGCCCTATGATCGAATATAGAAAGAGTACCTCCTATCACTGCCGTAGACCCCTGAACCTCGCGCTGATCAAGCGCAAACACACGGCCCTGAACCTTCGGTTTACCATCTCCATCTCTCTTAGCCCCAGATTGTTGACCGGCGCTACCTGATTGATTGGCCTTGAACTTCGGACAATCTCTCTTCATGTGAGTCCCGTCTCCACAAATGTAACACTTCCCAGCCTTTGCCCAGCACCTATCATGTGCCGGACTTCCGCGAAACGAACAAATCATAGTCTCATTACGAGACCACTTGCCGCCTCGAGTAGAAGAAGTGTTGTTACCTTGCTTCCGTCTGTGCCTACCTTGGCCTCCACCTCTCCTATCACGGTTCCCTTGGTATCCCCTTCGTTACCCGAATTATTTCCGATTAGTGTGAGTAGCTGTCGCGTAGACATTCGATTACTCTTGACTCGGTGCTCCTCAATATCTTGCTCAACCTCGTAAGCTCTATCAACTGCGCAACCGATAATCGTGAGCTTAGTGCTAGAATCGCTTCCTAAATTCGGTCCTCAACCCTTTAACAAACTTATGTGTCCTCCGAGCCTCGGTAGGAATCGGAATACGTGCATACCGGCTCATCCGGTGAACTTCGCGAGAATACTCCGCCACTTACAGATCATGGTACCTTGCTCAAGATTATAGAATTCTTTCTCCTTTGGTTACAGAACCACATCCGTGCGTATTCCTCCTTGAATTCCCTCGAAAATTAGCTGAGTGATAGGGACTTGTTAAATCTCTCAGCTTTCTTTCGGCACATTCCACTGATACTCGGCGGCTCCACTTAAACTTAACGTCGCTAGTCGACTTTCTCTTCATCGACACTCCAACATAGATAAGATTTTGATCATCTCTTCCATCCACAACTCGGCCTCCCTCGGGTTTGGCTCCCCAAGAAACCTGGAGGCTTCAACTTAAGGAATCTCTACAGGAGAGTGTTATCGGTCCTCGGTCTCGGTGGTGGTGCGGCTTCCTCACTGTCGAGGTGGTGGTGGTGATCTTGCTCGGCTTGACCTCCACGGCTGCCTCGTAAAAGCCAACAACCTACGGTTGTAACTTCTGCCATATCAGGACCACCGGATTGGCGGCAGCGGTACCTCAACTTCGGGTTCGGCGGGACCTCTCTGGGCCTACCTCTGCAGCGGCCATTTCCATTCCTAGGGTTATCCATCGAACTCCTACAAGAATTCACTCGGCGTTAGAATCATCACACAAATAACCAACCCACCTAGGCCATGGAACCTATCTGACGAAACTAACCTATAGCTACGATACCAATGACCAGGCCGGACCCAATGAGATCAGAATCGTGGTCAATAATCAAATTAAACACATAAGCATGTACAAGTAGGATTTTAAAATTCATGTGGCGCAACATTTCGGACAATTAACAACTCATTTACACTTGGCGGAAAAACAACCTAATTTAAACAAGTCATCGGCGTTACAGGCGTAGGAACCAACAACTACTCCTACAAATTAACACATGCTTATAAAACCTCAACGGCCACAACATGCCAGGAGACAACAACAATAATAACACTTTAAATAAGTTTCAGGCGGAAGAAGCGTGATGAACCAACAATATATAAACAAGCTCGACATAAAATTGGCATACCAAAAAATTACAAGTACAAATATTTAAGTTACTACAACATACAAATACGAAGCCAAGTCTACATGACTTGCTTCCCAACGCCCTTTCCAAAATAAAAGATTAATCAGTTAATAGTCCAAAAGAGCAACCTCGCTCACAACGTCCAAGCGAGTACGCGAATCTAGCGTGGGACGTCTCCTCGGCTTTGATCTAAGGAAAACAAAGCAAACAAATAGGGTAAGTCGAAAGACTTAGTAAGTTACCAAAATATGCATGATCATGTTATAGCATGGCATTTATCACAATTATGGCATATTATCATCATTTAACACTTAGCACCCTTGTTCACATAAGTGCGTAAAGTAAAGCATACAAGTAGGATATGATAGTCACGGCCGCTTCGTAGTTCCTGCAAAACATTCTGTTACTGGTTCGTGCCATCGATGTTATGTGAATTCATCGACTATCGTCGAGTCGTACTCGATCTCAATAGCAAGCCAATGCGGCACTTAACTAATACGGCAAAGGGGCTACTTCCCCACTGCGGCCCACAGTGGAGGGGTGTGTGAAGTCCCAGTGCGGCGATCCATAGCAAGCACGAATCCCATAATTAGTGAAGGCGTGCATCGTCCCACCTTGACTTGAAAAACAAACCATTTAATGCCAGCTGGACTCAATGCAATGCACAAGTAGATATTTACTTGACTTAAACCAATTAAGGACCGAATTCGACAAGAGCGAATTCGACCATCCAAGTAGGGGATAATCTCTACCGTAATCATATCAAGGCAATAATTTGCACAAATAACAACCTTTCATAACAACTTGTTACAATCAATTAAACCAAACTCATACTTGAGTAAACCAAGTCAATTGACGTTCAAACTTCGTAGGGATTGAAATTAGAGTCTAACACGTTCAATTCTTCCCTAGAGTCGACTCCGTTGAGTCTTTTCACTAAATTCCCAATTTTGGGGAAAATGAAGCTATATGCTTCACAACCCAACCTAAGTCACTTCTAGGTTCACAAGGGTATAAATTCACTTAAACATCTTAACATAATTCATGTCCTTCATGTGGTCCAATATCGAGGATACATCACATAACCATTTTCACAAACACCACATAGGCATAATTTAGGCATTCCCAAATAATTTCACTTTCATCAACAAACATACCACATTATTTCTAACATGTTCAAGACCTCAATTAACATGATGAAAGAGTAATTTCAACATTCAAAGGCAAGAAATCAACCTAGACATGCTTCTAGCAAAATCATACATTCAAAATCGTAGGAAGCAATTATGTGTCCCCATTGACCTCACACATCATAAACTTTGTTTCCTTAGGGTCAATGGGAACTAAAATGAAGAAGAGTAACTTACTAGTTATACACCAACGGAAGAAATAGAAGAAACTATTCGGATGGAAATGCTCCCCTTGATGAGCTCTTCAACTTTAATGAAAGGCTCTTGGGCAATGGATGAATGAATGATTGAAGATGAAGGGTTTAGCTCCAAGAAGCCATGGAAGAACCTTGAGAGGGATGAAATTCGTTTTTGGAAGAGAGAGGGTGAGAATGAGGGTCAAAAATCTGAATTGGGGCTTATATTGGTCTAATTCTTGAGTGGGACATGTGTCAACCACTTGTGGTCCCTTTGAGATTCTTAGGATAAGGTTTGGATGATCAACAAGCCTTCTTAATCCATCATTAAAATTAGTTAGGGATGTTAGGACTTAAGTAGGAAGGGTTAGGGAGGTTTAGGATAGGTTTAAGTAGGGGTTTGAAGTGAACAAATCGTCAAATTCGAAACAGAGGAAATCAGCCGTAGTAGCAAAACAAGTGAGGCGGGCGCCTCACCAAGCCCATGCGGCCGCCTCAACCTCTGGGACCATTCCCAAGTTCACCCATTTCGCAATTGCTCCCTCAGATTTGAGGCTCACCATGCGGCCGCCTCGGCTCCGTAATGTCTAAAACTTGATCTAAACTTGATCTAAATGGTCCCAAACTTTTGGGCAACCATTCTAAGGTCTAACCCTACTCAAAACAAGTCGGAAACGCACCCGAACAACCCCCGGAACAAGCTAGGACAAGGCGCGAACCACGCGACAAATGAACAACGGATTAAACTCAAATCAAACACCAATCAAACTAGGATGTCTTGGGCATGAAAGAGACTTGTTTCAACTTGATTAAGACTTGAATATAAAGCTAAGAACTCAACGAACACTTCGTACGTCGAAATAGAAGCAAATACGAGCAACGAGAGGAATCGCTAAGACCAAATTCAACGCGATCAAACCGGCGATTCTACAAACAAGTTTATATGATTCTAAACATGTTAAGGACTTCTAGAATGATCTATGAATGATTCTAAAACATTTATATAACAAGTAAACATGCTAACATTCAACCATGAAAGTAAGAAGATAGGCATAGAATGCACATACAAGAATACGGGGCGTTACAAGAGCTAAATGAGACCTTTGGGTAAGGCTTGAACAACAATGTTGCCTCTGAAGAGGCTTGAACACCCGACCTTTCTATTGAAAGTTGTAAAGTCCAGGGAGTCGCTAGTGGGACTTGAACACCCGACCTCTCCGTTAGGAGAAGTGAGCAGTACCAGTTGAGCTAGAGCTTGTTGTAAAGTCATTTGATAAAATATTTTTACCATTATTATCAATAGAAGATGTATATCTCACATTGGTTAGAAAATGATGTTAAGTTTAAATTCTTTTATATTATTACCAATAAAAGAGATGTATAACACATTATTTAAAAAGAAAATGTTAGATTTTAAAGTCTTTAGACTAAAGACTTTCGCTTTTACAAGAGATATATCTCACATGGTTACAAAATATTTTACTATTATTATGAATAGAAAAGATGTATCACACATTTGTTAGAAATTGATGTTTGTATTAAAAATATTATTATTAATTACTAATTGAAAAGATGTATCATACATTGGTTAGAAAGTGATGTTGGTTTTCAAAGTTTTTTGATAAAAGACTTCTACAATTATTACCAATGGAAGATGTATATCTCACATTGGTTAAAAAATGATGTTGATTTTTAATTATTTTAGATTAATATGTAAAAGACTTACTATTATTAGCAATAGAAGATATATATCACACATTTGTTATAAATTGATGTTGGTTTTAAATTACTATTATTACCAATAAAAGAGATAAATCTTACATTGGTTAAAAAATGATGTTGATTTTAAAATTCTTTAAATAAAAAGACTTCTACTTTTATTATCTCATTATATAGAAAGAGATGTTGGTTTTAGATATTTTTTTAGATAAAAAACTTATATTACTATTACAAAATGATGCAATGTATTACACAGTGGTTAGAGAGTGATGTAGGTATTAAAAGTCTTTTTATAAAAGACTTAACACCAATAGAAAAAATATGTATTTCACATTAGTTAAGAAAGTGATATTGCTTTAAAATGTTTTTAGATAATGTACAACGCATTGGTTACAAAGAGATCCACATTATTTAGAAACATATATTGGTTATAAAATTCATAGATAAACGAATTTTTATGTTATATATTATCAATACAAGAGATGTATCACACATTGTTTACAAAGAGATGATGGTTTCAAAAATATTTAGATAAAATAATACTACTATTATTATTTTTATGTTATAACCAATAGAAGAGATGTATCACACATTGTTTAGAAAGAGATGTTGATTTCAAAAGTTTTTATATAAAAAAACTATTATTATTATCATAGAAGAATGTATCTCACATTTGTTAAAAATTAATGTTGGTTTTAAAAATACTATTATTACCAATAGAAAATATGTATATCACATGGTTAGAAAGAGATGTTTGTTTTAAAAGTCTTTAGATAAAAGTTTTAAACTTTTATTACCAATAGAAATAGAAAAGAAATATCTCACATTGTTATAATACTAGTATACGTATTCGTACCATAGGCTCGATGTCGGTATGAGATCAGTTCAATAAATAGTCGGGATAAACAAAACTCATAACTGACAGGGTAATTCAAACAAAACTCACAACTGAAGGTTTTATATGCAATTGTAGAGGCGTAATTCAAACATAGCTCATAACTAAGGGGTTCATTTATAACTCACATACTTATAAATCAATCTGGGCCGTCAGTTGTGTTTAACACAATTCGATCAGGACCACCACTTAAACCCTGAGCTCCTTTATAATATAGATGAAGAAAAAAAATGTATCTTACATTGTTTAGAAAAATATGTTAGTTTTAAAAGTCTTATAGTAAAGACTTTTACTTTTATCTATATAATAAAACAGCTAGGTAATTGACTAGGGCTATTCAGAGGTTGATATTAAATTATCTTTAAAAATTTAACGGTTGAGATTCACTCTTATATTCACATGTGTGAGTAGTTATCCATTTTTTACTCCTTATTTTGTCTTTCCCTATTACAAGTTACCCCTTACAATTAATATTATGAGCAGTCACCCTTTTTTTTCTCCATATGTTTTATTTTCATATTACAAAGCCACACCCTACGATTAATCTTTTGAATAGTCACTATAAAACTCAATCTTTCAACTATCACTTGAAGCAATGTACCCCTCAACTGTAACATTTTTTTAAAATCGTACATTTTATTTATGCACTGTCATTTCAATTAACGAAATCAGATATACTGACACCGTGTCATAGGCACGGGCATGAAGATCTAGTTACCAATAAAAGAGATGTATCTCACATTGTTTAAAAATAAATGTTAGCTTAACAAGTTTTTAGATTAAAGACTTTTTGTTACAAATAGAATATATGCATGAATCTCACATTGGTTACAAAGTATTCTACTATTATTATCAATAGAAAAGATGTATCACACATTGCTTATAAATTAATGTTGGTTTTAAAAATACTATTATTACCAATAGAATAGATGTATCATACATTTAGTATAGTATAATGTTTGTTTTTAAAGTCTTTAGATTTAAAACTTCTACCATTATTATCAATAGAATATGTATATCTCACATTGGTTAGAAAGTGATGTTAACTTTAATTTTAGATAAAAGACTTTTACTATTATTACTAATAGAAGAAATAACATACATTTGTTAAAAAATTGTTGGTTTTAAAAGTTTTTAGATAAAATATTTTACTTTTATCATCAATATAATAAAAGAGATGTATCACACATTATTTAGGAAGAGATATTGGTTATAAAAATTTTAAAATAAAAGAATTTTACTATTATTACCAAATGAGGATATGTATTACACATTGGTTAGAGAGTGATGCTGATTTTAAAAGTTTACAATTATTAGCAATAGAAAAGATCTAGAAGTATTTCACATTGGTTATAAAAGTGATATTGGTTTTAAAAGTTCTCATTGGTTACAAAGAAATGTATCTCACATTATTTAGATATGAGTATTTGTTATAAAAGTCATTAGATAAAGACATCTTTTGTTATTACCAATAGAAAATATGTATCCACATTGTTTAGAAATGAATGTTGGTTAAAACGTCTTTTATCTACTACTATTATTACTAATAGAAAATATGTAAACCATATGGTTAGAATGTGGTGTTGTTGGTTTTAAAGTCTTTAGATAAAAGACTTAAACTTTCATTATCAATAAAAATATAAAATAAGTATCTCACATTGTTTAAAAATGAATTATGATTTTAAAAGTTTTTAACAAAATGACTTCTAATATTATTATCAAGTTAAATGTTAATTTTAAAAGTCTTTAGATCAAAAAATATATATTATTATTATTAATACAAAATATGTATCTCACGTTAGCTAGAAACTTATATTAATTTTAAAAGTATTTAGGTAAAAAAATTATTTAATATTAGTAACAATAGAAAAAAAATATAACCATGGAAGAGATTAACAATCTAATTAGTATTGACTTGAGACTTTTCATTTTATAGTCATTAGCTAAAAATAATAATTAATAATAGTTAATATGATATTGTGATATTAATCATTTACTATTAATCTCTTCTATTGTTAATAATAATGGAAATCTTATATAGAAAGATTTTTACTACCAATATTATTTCTTAACCAATGTGGGATAATATTATTATATTGGCATTGGGTGAGTACTTTACTCTAATGACTCGCTTCTAACACCATACTTTAAGGTTCGATATCTTATTCATCCAAAACTCGATTTAAGCAAATAAATATATCAATTTGATACTCTCAACAAGTAGAACATATTTGCACAATTATCTTTGCCAACAAACAAATGACACGTAAAGAAATTAGTGCTTCAAGTTGCATAATTTTTTTCACTAAAAACACTAATTTTTCAACAAGTATTAGGTAAGTACTTTAACGATTTCTAAAATCAACATTAATTTATAACCAATGTAAGATGCATCTCTACTATAATTACCAATAAAAGTGATTTAACAAACATTGGTTGAAAATTGATGTTAATTATTTATCAATAATATATATATATATATATATATATATATATATATATATATATATATATATATATATATTCCACATTTGCTAGAAAATAATGTTGACTTTAAATTCTAACATTTAAATCATAATGCCTAAAATTTTAAAAATTATACTACTACTATTACCAAAAGAAGAAATGTATATCACATTTTATAATTATAGTAGTATTATTACCAAAGGAACCCGTGCTGAGCACGGGATCTATAACTAGTTTGAGATGATGAATAAATAACATTTGGATCAATAATATAGCGTAATGTGTGCATATTATACTAACTGATGATAATTTTTGATCAATAATAAAGCATAGCATGTGCATATCATGCTCATTGATGATGTTTAAGTGTTTCAAGGGGGTATATTTATTAATAACCTTTTCAATCCTACCAAACTCAAAACTAACATATATTTCAAAAAACATTCTTTCATAGCCTCTTTTGTGACAAATTGTCCATAATACCCTTTTGGCTTTCAAAACTAATATAGTGTGCTCAAGGTCGATCAACTCAACCTTTGGGTCGATCAACAATCGATCAATGGTTGATCAAAGGTCAAGTTAATCGACCTTGATCGACCTTAAAATCTAAAGGGTATACTTGTCTGTTATAAATGTTCTAAGATTCAACAAAGTCAACGGCCATGAAAGTATATTACATGGGCCATAAGGTTGTACTTGATAATTTCCTCTATTTCAAATAAGATGATCCAATCTAAATTAGAATTGAGATCAAGTGAGATGGATGATGTTTATAAAGCATTTGACATGTATAATGCTTATCTTCGATTCATTTCTTAATTAAGATGTGAAACGTTGATTTGATACATGGGAACAAAGTGTAGTTCAAGACAAAATGCTACAATGCACTACATATTGGGAGTCACCTCTTGAACTTGAACAAAAACATATTGAATCCTACTACATTGAGATAATGTGTTATATATATTTATATATATATAAGGGGGAAATGGTTTAACACCAGCTACGTTTAACACCAGCTACGCATAGGGCATAGAGCTAGTGATGGTTGGGGGTGGCCATAAGCCTAGCCAAACCTCACTTATCGGTCATAGTAGGAATTCACACTATCTCCTTGCTAGCTTAAGAGTCTAGATTTTAGTTGAGCTTGCCCTAACGGTTTCAGTCTGACCTTGTCGGGTCACTGTCCATTTTAAACGGTCCACTAGTATTGCAAACCTAACCCTATCGGGTCTCGGGGCTACACGGACCACTATCATGCCACAACTAAAACAATAGATACATTGAATAATTATGGGTCAGTCCCTTTTTTAGATTTATAACCGCCGAAGTACCTTTTTTAAAAAACCACAAAAGTCAAGTTTTCTTTTTTTCTTCCTAAAATGCCCCTTAGTCTTTTCGTCCTTCAATCTCTTCCTTCATTTCTTCCTTCTTTCTTCATTTATTCTTTATTTCTTCTCTTTTTCTCTCCAAAGCCAACTTTAGTCCAGAGGATCTTAAGAAAACGAAGCAAATAAAGATAAAGATCAAAAATCATAATCAGCTTTGGAGGCTCGTCAAGCTTTGGTCCTAGATGTGACAAACATAGATCTTGATCTTACAAAATCGTGTATATGTTTGCTTTTCTTTTCTTTGTTGTGTTATTTTTTCTTTCTTTCTCTCCAGAGTCAGCTTTGGTCCGTAAGATCTTAAAGACTTGTCAAGCTTTGGTCTGAGATCCAGCAAATATAGATCTTGATCTGCAAAAATTGTGTCTTGATATGCATGCTGCTACGTTTTCTTTTTCTTTGCCTTGTTGTAGTACTTTAATGTCTTGTACCCATTTCCCCTTGCTTTGTTGTCTGCATCACAAGTCCAATTTGTGCATTGGGATGCATGATTTTGAATTGCGATGCTGGATTTTCTTCAGCTTTGTGTGCTTAGTTGTCTGTGTAATACCCTGAATATATCCTTGTGTGCTTGACTTGCGTGCTATGCTCGCATTTATTCCTATTCCCTTGCATGATATGCTTGTTATGGGAGTCTAGATGTGCATGTGTAGGCTAATTAGAGGCTAATACCCTAGTAGTATATGTTTCATATCCCTTAATTAGCTAGAGCTACAAAGTGTGATTCGACGTTGGCTGAAACTTGACTCGGTCGAAAGTTTGTTTGCGTAGTTCGGGTTCATGACCTTGGTTATTCCCTAGGTATTTACATGACTTTCATGTGCAGCTTAGATGTTTTAGAATTCAAGTTTGAGGTGTTCCTAAAGATTATTGATGTTTTTTATGCTCTGACGATAACATTCGTCTTTATCGCGTAGCTTGAAATCGAGTCATGTGTGCGTCTCGTCTTTTGGAGATTCGATTCTCCTAGTTGTTGTTCAACTTCTTAGAAGTATTCAAGCCTATTTATTATCCCTTGACTTGCTTTAAGTTTCATGTTCTTACTCGTTCGATTGTTAATTCGTTCGTCGTTTTGTTTTCGAGTTGTTGTGCCTTGTTTTGATTTCGCTCCGAGTTGTTTCGGGTGTAGTTCGGGCGAGTCTCAGACTATTTTTAAGTAGATTTTTAACCTAGGATGCTTGGGGTTTGAGTCGGGGTTCATCTAATCTTAGTTTCAAGTCCATTTACCCAAAAATCAATGATGCGGTTGCATCCAGTCGTCGATGCACTCGCATGTGATACTGGGAGCAACCTGTTGTGTAGAAGAGGAGGATGCGCTCGCATTGAAGGGGCTCAATGTGACCCAGGCTCTGTTACGAGTATATTTCTGGAACTTGGGGTTTTGGACATGATTTACCTATTCCACCCTTACTGAAACCTCCTTAAACCATCCATAATCTATCCTAACTATCCTTAATTAGATCCTAACATGTTTAGTTAGTTTGTTGATGGTTGATTAAGTCTAATCTAATTTTGGATTATCTTAAACATCCACTAATTATACCCTTGAATTTTCATTTGTGCCCCTTTAGTTGGAGACCCTTATACCTCCCATTTACAGCTGAGAGCCTCCCATTTCTTCCCCCAATCTTAGCCCAAACCGTGCCCTAGAAAGCAAGACAAGTATGAGTGTTTGAAGGTGAAGATAGTATGTGTTTATCCGATCTACGAAGATTCGACCTTTGGATTGTCGATTCGATTCCAGATTCTTGAAGCCCTTATCAAATGAAGCATTTCCAATCTTGAAGCCCTTATCGAAGGGAGCATTTCCAACCAATTAATCTTCGATTTTAGTTAGGTTTGTTGCTTCAAGAGGTAAGCTAATACACCCCATTTCTCTCTTTGCACGTCCTAAAGGATTATGTGTATGTTCATCCTTCAAATATATGTTTTTAAACTAGATTGACATGTTATTCATGGGTATTTTGTGATATGTATGTTATACATGGATTATTTGAAATAGGTTTTGTGTTATTGTTAGGTTTTATTGTGTTTAGGGCTTGAAAATCAAGCCCAAATGAATTTTTTGTTTAATATGGGTCTCAATTCGGGTGTTAATTTCTGAAGTAACGAAATATGGAATTTATGAAATGTAGAGTGAAGACTCAACGAAGTCATTATAAGTTCAATAATATGGTAATGATCTTGGGGTTGATATCCTACGATGTTCGGGTTTCATTTGGTTACGTTTGTGAGGACCCGAGCATCACAAATTGTGTCCAATTGTGACACTGACGCTTTAGAGACCCTGACGACGATTATTAGTTGACGTATTACTAAATTAGAAAGTCGTATTATCGTGCTACTTGAAAATCGAGAATTGATTAGTCGGTTGGTGACTCTTGGGGTTTGACTTAGAGCGTGCTCGGAAGAGCACATAACATTAGTGACCATTCAATGGTCTCGAGTGTTATTAAGAAATTATTATTCAATGGGTTTCCATCCTATGAGAATTAGGTCGAGTGCACATATGGCACTTGTGAAATTATGACTACAAGGTAGTCTTTGTGTGTTTTAAGCACAAATTTGAGGACATTGATTATATATGACTAGTTGGGCTATGTATTAAAGTTCGATGTTATTTGTGGGAACTAAGTATTAAGTCTCATTTTGGTGAGTGTTATTAGACTAGCTTAGTAGTCTTTGACTTGGTGATGAATGAAGGATCATTGTAGACCTCATGGTATGATTAGGAATGAGCTTATATACTATTCTTGTTTGGGTTGATGACTTGGGGATCGTGAGTACCCCAATGTGTGATTTCTTGGACTAAACGTATAGTTAGTCGAGCATGATAAGTATGTGCATCTATGAGCATGGTGATTTGTGTTTTTGTAAAACATTATGTGACCTACTTGATTTGGATGAGTTTGCTCTTGTCGGACTTGATCCCTGTTTGTTTAGGCAAGTAAATATCTACTTGTATACCTTGTTTAAGTCCTGATGGCATCTTTGTGGTTGAGTTGATAATGAGACGACTCATAGCCTTTGGGTAAGCAATCACCATGAGTCGCTGTAGACACCCCAATTTCGTACCTCTGATATGTAATCTTGACATGAGATATCATGACCTGTTAAACACTAACGAATGTCAAGTTACATGGCTTAAAATGTTAAAAGTACAAAAGGAAAAACAAGATGCATAAACCGTGAAATGCAGGGCACCAAAGTGTCAAAAGGAGGAAAGAAAGGAGCCTGGCGCCACCCACAATGACTCCTGGCGCGGCGCCCACCCCCTTCATGGGTAGCGTCCAATAGTGCTCAATGCACTGTAGCATTTTATCTTCGGTGCAATTTTCTCAGTGTGCGGTACAACCGTTAAAGCTCAGTGGATAAAACTTAATCACGAAAAAAGCCAGGATTCTCGCCTATAAATTGAGGCATCCGGCACCCAGAATTCACACACCTTTTCACCGCGCAGTTTGTGAAACTCTCCCGAGAGAATGCCGAAAGAAATTTTTCTCTAACTCCGAAACTCTGTCAAATCTCCCCCAAACACTAAAACTCACTGGCCAAAGTGAAACCTAGCTGCCCTGCTAGGATTCCACACTATTTCACTGGTCCAAAAATCCCAAAAAGAGCAGTTGCCATGCCCGAATCCAGACGTCAAATCAGCAAAAAACAAGTAGTTGTTCTGCCCGATTTCCGCCGTCAGCAAGTAAACAATAGATATAGCAAACGGTTGCTCCGCCCGGTTCCTGAGGCCAGAAAGCAACTTTCGGAAGCAGTTAGTTTGTCCGAATCCCCGCAACAGCAAAACAACAGCAAAAAAAAAAAGACTCTCTCTCCCTGAAGGACAGAGTGAGCGCACCCTAAGCCTGTCAGAAGCTAGTTGGTACGGGATAAAACCCTCACGTTTCAAGAGAGTTAGGTTATTTAAAGTTTTATTATATAAAAAATGCTATTTAGACTAGCAAAATGTAAGCAAAATAAGTAGTTATGCTGCCCGAAGTTCTACAGAAAATAGCACTAAAAAGAGTCATTATTATGGTCAAATATTTATAAATATATTTATAACTCCCGAAAGGAGGTTGTAGCAAGTGTTGTAATAATATATGTACAGATATATATATTTTAAATGTTTTATTTCATCTGTTAAATAAATATAACAAAAACATATTTTAGCCAAAAAACTATTTTGAGACCGAAATGGCGAGTTGTGTGCCTAACACATTTCCACCTCATAACTTAGCCTCCGAACCCTTAACAAATCTGGTTACATTTGTTTTTTCTTTATTTTTCCTTAAAATAAAGATGACGACTATGTTTTAACATTTTGAGCCCACGATGAGGTCAAGTGTATTCTACGCGCCTTAAAGATTTTGAAACCACCCGCTTTTCATTAGCATGAGAAATGTGAAAACCGAGGCACTCACAGTGGCGACTCTGCTGGGGACGTTGTTTTTATTTTAAATAAAATAAAAATGGGAGGCTAAACTCATTTTTCTTAAAAAAAAAAGGAAAAAAAACAAGTTTTTTTCTTTTCTTTTGGCTAAATATGCTTATTATATTTATTTAATAGTTTAAATATTGCATTTTTATATATCTGTATATATATATTTGTGTATATAACCGTGAAAACTTGCAACAGCTTCATTTCGGGTACCATTGCGAATAAAAAAAAGAGAATATAGGATTTCAGGCAGGATAACAAAAAAAATCGATTTTCATTTTTTAAAAAAAATGTTCAAAAAAAAAAGAAAGGAGAAAGTTTTATTCAAAAAACAAAACAAAACAAAACAAAAATGGTTGTTTCAAAAACCAAAAAGTAAATAAAAAGAGTTAAAAGGGAAATATATATGTTTTTTTTTTCTAAAAACAAATAATAATGTTTTCCAAAAGAAATTATTTTCAAAGTTTTTTTTTTTAAAAAAAGAGCATAGTCTTTTTCTCCTTTCAAAAAAAAAGAAAAAAAAAGATGAAAATGTTAAGTGGAGTTAAATGATAAGAAAGAAACAAGAGGGGCTTAAATGACAAAAGGGGAAAAGGTGAAAGGAGTGAAGTGCATAAAAAGAAAAGTAACTATGACCATTAGCTTGGGGGCCGCGTCCAAATAGACTTTGGGCAGCGCCCACTCTGTTCCTACGTGACACGTTCCTCATTTTTAACATTTTTGTCCGATGTTGGGCCCATTTTATCCATCGGGTCGCCCATTTTTACCTTTTGGTACACCAATTTTTCATGTTACTCCACCTTTCAAAAAAAAATCAAAAAAAAAAAAAGTTTTCTTTCCTTTAAATCTTGTGTTGTGTTTATACATATTTGGATCTTTATTGTTTTCCTTTGGTACCACTAACAATTTTACAGGAGCTGAAAAATAAAATAATTGATTATTTATCACTTACTCTCCTGATAGGATTGTCAAAGGTACGTAATCGTCACATCTCATTTCAAGGATCGCAAAAAAAAAAAAAAAGGTTTTCTAATAAAAAAATTATGTGTAATACTTAGTTCTCTTTTTTTCCTTTCAAAAAAAAAATATAGTCGTTTCTTTTCGCAAAAAAAAATCATTAAAAAAATATTTCGTTCTTTCCAAGCAAAAAAAAAAACTCTACTCTTTCAAATTAAAAAAAAAAGATTAGCAAAATGAAAATTTCTCAGTCAGAGTTGAACTACGATGACATGAGCCTCGAAATGAGGAACGTAGGCAGCCTTCGGGTTCGGTCAAATACTTTAATTTACTCTTTAAAAAAAAGAGGTGTTTTTTATGTGTTTTCTTTTTGTTTTCAAAAACATTTAAAAACAGAAAATCCCCTCACTATAATACTCAATTGTCATCTCCAAATCTATCATCTCTCTTAACCTTTCATAAATGCATCACTAGTTGACTAGTGCATAGTTCCCTCTCGCTTTTTTTTTTTTAATAATTCAGTAAGTCCTATTTTAAGATGTCAAGGTCTACCACTTCTAAAAAAAAGAATGAAAAAAAAAAGAGAAAACGTGAAGGAAAAAAAAAGATCGATAGGGAGCCAGGGAAGAAAGGAAAGCTCGGAAAGCTAGAAAAGCCAGGTGACTCAAGGATCATAAGCAATAATTCAGGACTAGGAGCTTTCAAACCCAATGGGTGTCTCTTTTGCCCATATTAATGCCTACAACACATCCATGTAAGAGTATGCTCCCTAATTCATTTGGTCTCCGTTATTTCAAAAGTCCAACTAAGTCCTCAGATCGAGCTTTCCAAAGGTATTTATCTATATTCGAGTCTGGTAAAATTCTTCTTTCTCCTATATTAGCTTGTTGAGTCTTCTTCTTGATTTTTTAGCATCACCTATTGCCAAAGTGTCTGTTAAAAAAATGAATGACAAGTCGACCCATGTAAAAACATGATAAAACTACACGAGTTGATAATTAGTCATTTCAAAAATATGGACCCACAAACCATTAAAAATATAAGTTCAATAAAGCAACCTTCTGTCTTGGTGAAATGTCATCTTCGACCCATTGCGACCGAGCTATTAAATGACACACTAGGGGCTACCACCATACACCTAAGCCTAACCATCTCTAAGATCCGACTTCCCAAAACTGGGGCTGCTCCACCCTTATATATACATCCACCAAAAGTGACAACCTTCTTTTATCCCAAGAGAGAGAAGACATATATCTCTTCAAGCATTCTCCCAAATTGCTCCGAAAGGTCAACAAAAAAAAGTGAAAAAGAAAAAAAAGAGAAAAGTGCAAGGTTGAAAATTCAAAAAAAAAAAAAAGAGAGGCATATGCATAAAAAAAAGAAGAAGAAAAAAAAAGAAGCCTCTCTTGAGCGATTTCCTCAAAATCTCTCTCTTGCAGCAAAAAAAAAAAAAAAACAATCACTCTTGGACAACCCCATAACCCAAAACCAAAGCCAAAAGCCAATCTCCCAACCATACCCACAACCAGATCCAGAAACCAATTTCCTATCCAAACCCAAAGCCTAAAAGGCCAGCCAATGATCACTTTGCGATCGCCTTTCCGAAAATAACCAAATCCACAGGCCAAAATATCTTTGAGCCAGAGGTCAATTAAATCCTACACCCTAAAACCAGTCCATCCCAAGCACCACACCCTAAAGCCAATCCCTCCCCCAAAGACTTTAAACACTACAACCTAGTTGCCACATATAGCTCTATTTCAATCGGCTATAGCATGATCTGGGTCCAGGATGGAACTCCTTGCTAAAAAACATATAGAATCGTCAAAATATAAACATTAAATAGGGTCCATAAAACTTGTGATACTCGACGATAAACTCTGGATCATGACTCTTCTTTTTGTCCATTAGAGTCGTCCCACTTTCTCTGAGCATACTCATTTCTTTCTCCCACAAAAGTCTCTCCCAATTGAGTCTTTCTAGGGCTGCCTCCTTTTAATCTCTTCAGAAACTTTCCCGTCCCATTTTACAAAATTTGGTTCATCGAGTCATCCCGGGGCTTCTCCCGCCAAACTCATTGGATACATAAAGGCTCATCATCTCCAGAAACAGTTGTCATTTCCATCTCCTCATGAAGAAACGAAGAGGCTACAAAGGATTGATCCCTCAAAAATAAGTGTCTTATCTTCACATGCATTGAAAGACCGGCTCCCTATGAGGTAAAGGCTCGCTAGGTTGAAAACTTGAAAGGGCGGCATAGGCAAAAGTTAGAGCACAGAAAAAAATAACAAAAAAAAAAAAAAGAAAGAAAGAAAGAAAAAAGTGGTCCTTCTGAGGCATCGATTAGTAGGATTCACTAATCCTGATTGAAATCCTTTTTTGAATGATTCACTAGTCAAAAGACTGAAAAGTAACCTTAAACTTCACCCACCTTCATCGCAAATATCACCATCAACTCATATACTCATAACACTTCAAAGCCAACCAGAAGCCACATCTCAAGCTCTTATATTACATTTCCATCACCTTGCCTTATCTTGTCTTAACATGTTTAAGAAATTGATAGCACACATGCACATTCAAAAGTCCTTTTTTTTTTTAAGAAAATGAAAATTTCATTCGCATGCTTGCATCTTTTGTTTGCATCCTTTTTACTGCATCTTATCACGTCTTCTGCCGCATTGGCCCTTGGAAAAGTATAAATGTTCTGCCAACATCTTGTCAAGGACCACCTCCCAAAGATCCTCATCAGCATCATCAAAAGTTACACAAGCCGATCATCAACAACATTCCGGCACAAAGCTTCATAATCATCGCTTCTCCTATGATGGGATAAGCACATTTAAAAAAAAATTGTATCGCTTCTCCTATACTAGGATAAGCATATTTACGAAAAAAAAATCGCATCGCTTTTTCTATTCTGGGTTAAGCGCATTTTGAAAAGCAACATCGCTTTTCCTTTGTTGGGAAAAGCCCATTTTAAAAATATTTCTTTTCCTATTTTGGGGGAAACTCATTAAAAAAAGTTGCATCACTTTCCCTATGCTGGGAGAAACGCGTTATAAAAGTTGCATCGTTTTCCTTATTTTAGGGGAAACACGTTTTAAAAGGTTGTATCGTTTTCCCTATTCTGGGGGAAACACGTTTTAAAAGTTGCATCGTTTTCCCTATTCTGGGGGAAACACGTTTTAAAAGTTGCATCGTTTTCTCTATTCTGAGAAAAACACGTTTTGAGAAGTTGCATAGTTTTCCCTATTCTGTGGAAACGCTTTTTAAAAGGTTACATCGTTTTTCCTATTCTGGGGGAGACGCGTTTTTAAAAAATTGGCATTGTTTTCCCTATTCTGGGGGAAACTCATTTTTAAAAATCGCATCGCTTTTCCTATTTTGGGTTAAGCGCATTTTGAAAAGTAGCATCATTTTCCCTATTATGGGGGAAATTCATTTTAAACAATCGCATCATTTTTCCTATTCTTGGTTAAGCGCATTTTGAAAAGTAGCATCGTTTTCCCTATTCTGGGGGAAACGTGTTTTAAAAGTGGCATCGTTTTCCCTATGCTGAGGAAATCGCGTTTTAAAAGGTTCAATCGTTTTCACTATTCTGGGGGAGACGCATTTTTAAAAGTGGCATCGTTTTCCATATTCTGGGGGAGATGCTTTTTTTAAAAATGACATCGTTTTCCCTATTCTGGAGGGAGCACAATTTAAAATTGCATTATTTTCCCTATTCTGGGGGAAACTCATTTAAAAAAAAATCGCATCACTTTTCTTAGAAAGCCCATTTTGAAAAGCAGCATCGCTTTCCCTATTCTGGGGAAAGCCCGTTTTAAAAAGTTGCATCGCTTTCCCTATGCTGGGACAAACCCATTTTGAAAAGCAGCATCGCTTTCCCTATGCTAGGGAAAGCCCATTTTAAAAAGTTGCATCGCTTTCCCTATGCTGGGAAAAACCCATTTTGAAAGCAAAGATCGCTTCCGTCTTTGGGAAAGCCCATCTTGAAAAGCAGCATCGCTTTCCCTATGCTCGGGAAAGCCCATTTTGAAAGCAAAGACCGCTTTCCTATTGGGAAAGCCCATCTTGGCAAAGATCGCTTTCCCTATGTTAGGGAAAGCCTGTTTTGAAAAGCAGCATCGCTTTCCCTATGTTGGGGAAAGCCCGTTTTGAAAAGCAGCATCGCTTTTCCTTTGCTAGGAGAAGCGCGTTTTAAAAATATCGTTTTCCCTATTCTGGGGAAAGGGCATTTAGAAGTTGCATCAGCTTTCTCTATTCTAGGGAAAGAGCATTTAGAAGTTGCATCAGCTTTCCCTATTCTGGAAAAGGGCATTGAGGAGTTGCATCAGGTTTCCCTATTCTTGGGAAAGGGCATTGAAAAGGTGGCATCGTTTTCCCTATTCTGGGGAAAGGGCATTAAGAAGTGGCATTAGCTTTCCCTATTCTGGGGAAAGGGCATTAAGAAGTGGCATCGGCTTTCCCTATTCTGGGGAAAGGGCATTAAGAAGTGGCATCAACTTTCCCTATTCTGGGGAAAGGGTATTTAGAAGTGGCATCAGTTTTCCCTATTTTGGGGTAAAGGCATTAAGAAGTTGCATCAACTTTCCCTATACTGGGGAAAATGTGTTTTAAAAAGTGATATCGCTTTCCCTATGCTGGGGAAATCGCATTTTAAAAAGAGGCATCGCTTTCCCTATGCTGGGGAAAGCGCGTTTTAAAAAAATGGCATCGCTTTCCCTATGCTGGGAAAAGCGCGTTTTGAAAAGTGGTATCGTTTTCCCTATGCTGGGGAAAGCGCGTTTTACAAGGGGTTCCATTGCTTTCCCTATGCTGGGGAAAGCACGTTTTAAAAGGGGTTCCATCGCTTTCCCTATGCTAGGGAAAGCGTGTTTTAAAAGGGTTCCATCGCTTTCCCTATGCTGGGGAAAGCCCGTTTTAAAAAGGGTTCCATTGCTTTCCCTATGCCGGGGAAAGCGTGTTTTAAAAGGGGTTCCATCACTTTCCCTATGTGGGGAAAACGCGTTTTAAAAAGGTTCCATCGCTTTCCCTATGTTGGGGAAAACGCGTTTTGAAAAGTGGTATCGCTTTCCCTATGCTGGGGAAAGCGCATTTTAAAAGGTAGTATCGCTTTCCCTATGCTGGGGAAAACATGTTTTGAAAAGTGGTATCACTTTCCTTTATGTTGGGGAAAGCGCGTTTTAAAAGGTGGTATCGTTTTCCCTATGCTGGGGAAAGCGCATTTTGAAAAGTGGCATCGCTTTCCCTATGCTGGGGAAAGCGCGTTTTGAAAAGGTTCAATCGTTTTTCCTATGTTGGGGAAAGCCCATTTTGAAAAATTCTATCGCTTTCCCTATGCTGGGGAAAGCTCGTTTTAAAAAATTCCATCGCTTTCCCTATGCTAGGGAAAACATGTTTTGAAAAATTTCATTGCTTTCCCTATGCTGGGGAAAGCGCGCTTTGAAAAGGTTCCATCGCTTTCCCTATGCTGGGGAAAGCGCGTTTTGAAAAAAGGTCCCACCAGTTTTGCCTATGCTGAGCAAAACGTACCATTTATCCCACCTAGTGTTGTTGTTTGTTTGCTTGAGGCCGAACTACATTTGGTCTGATTCCTGAGAAAGGGATACGTAGGCAGCTTATTTCGATAGGTGCGACCATCAGAGCATTTATTTCATATCTGCTTAAAAACTACGATAACCTGCTATAGCCTACTAAATAAGTCTAGGGTATGTGAGATTTGAACTGCGTCATAAACTGTTGCATTATAACTGCTACCTCTTGCATTACTTCTCATTATAATTTTTACGAAATTTGGGAGTCTATTTCATATCAACGATGTTCGTTTACGTGGTAAGCTTCGGGTTACCCATAAACTCCATCGTTGATGGGCTCTGTAGACACCCCAATTTTGTACCTTTGATATGTAATCTTGACATGAGATATCAAGACATGTTAAAACACTAACGAATGTCAAGTTACAGGGTTTAAAATGTTAAAAGTGTAAAAGAAAAGGCATGATGCATAAACAGTGAAATATAGGGGGCCAAAGTGTCAAAAGGAGGAAGGAAAGGAGCCTGGCGCCACCCACAATGACTCTTGGCACGACGCCCACCCCCTCCATAGGTGGCGCCCAATAGTGCTCAATGCATTGTAGCATTTTTGTCTTCGGTGCAATTTTCTCAACGCGCGGTACAAGCCGTTAAAGCTTAATGGATAAAACTTAATCACGAAGAAAGCCAGGATTCTCGCTTATAAATTGAGGCATCCGGCACCCATAATTCACGCACCTTTTCACCGCGCAGTTTGTGAAACTCTCCCGAGAGAATACCGAGATAAATTTTCCTCTAGCTCCGAAGCTCTGCCAAATCTCTCCCAAACACTAAAACTCACCGGCTAAAGTGAAACCTAGTTGTCCTGCTAGGATTCCACCCTATTTCACTGGTCCAAAAATCCCAAAAAAGAGCAGTTGGCCTGCCCGAATCCAGACGCCAAATCAGCAAAAAGCAAGCAATTGCTCTGCCCGATTTCCGTCGTCAGCAAGCAAACAACATATAAAACAAGTAGTTGCTCCGCCCGGTTCCCGAGGCCAACAAGCAACTTTCGGAAGCAGTTACTCTGCCCGAATCCCCGCAACAGCAAAACAACAGCAAAAAAAAGACTCCCTTTCCCTGAAGGACAGAGCGAGCGCACCCTAAGCCTGCCATAAACTAGTTGGTACGAAATAAAACCCCTACGCTTCAAGAGGTAGGTTATTTAAAGTTTTATTATATAAAAAGTGCTATTTAGACTAGCAAAATGTAAGCAAAATAAGTAGTTATGCTGCCCGAAGTTCTACAGAAAATAGCACTAAAATGAGCCATTATTATTGTCAAATATTTATAAATGTATTTGTAACTCCCGAAAGGAGGCTGTAGCAAGTGTTGTAATAATATATGGACAGATATATATATATATATATATATATATATATATATATTTATTTATTTATTTATTTATTTATTTATATTAAATGCTTTATTTCAGCTGTTAAATAAATATAACAAAATCATATTTTAGCCAAAAAACTATTTTGAGACCGAAAGGGCGAGTTGTGTACCTAACACCTTTCCACCTCGTAACTTAGCTTCCGAACCCTTAACAAATCTGGTTACATTTGGTTTTTCTTTATTTTTCCTTAAAATAAAGATGGCGACTCTGTTTTAACATTTTGAGCCTACGATGAGGCCAAGCGTATTCCACGCGCCTTAAAGGTTTTGAAACCACCCGCTTTTCATTAGCAGGGGAAATGTGAAAACCGGGGCATTCACAGTCACCGTATTGGTTCCCGTTTCTCCTCACTATTTGGCCAATAGTTGGATGCGGTTCTCGTATTAGCGGCACATAGCCTGATAGCGAGCTCCTATTTTTTCATCCTAGGTTGGATGAAAGACAACGTATACTCATTACGAAAAACGAATGAGATTGGATTACTCACTAAGGGAAATCATTGAGAAGATATTGGTCATGATATTGGTTCAGTTATTGGCCTGAGCACGAGGCCCAGTTCGATTGCAATTCGACATGTGTACAGCAGCAGCGGCACGGACAAACAGACAGTCAGAATTTTATATCATGTTATATGTGTTTATTTACAAGGACTTATGTGAAAAACAACGTGCTATATGATTTACATGAGATTATGTGGTACTTGATATGCTTTTGGTATACTATTATGATGTCATGTTATATTTATATGACTAAGTTTTATGTCGTGTCATATAGTTGCATGTAGTAGCTTACTAGGTCTTTATGACTAATCTCATGCCTTTGTATTCCTTAGTATGTGCAGTGAGCATAGTACGTGTTACAGCTGCGGGTTCGCGGTTGATAGCAGGTGGTCTTCCGGGTAATAGCTTGGAGTTATTTATATTATGTATTATTATTTTTCCCTGTGAAGACTCGGATGTAAAGTTGTGTAAACTTTACTTAGGTAGACTGTATTAGTTATATTGTTGTATATTTTTGGGTCGACTAGTATGATCGAGCTATTGTATCTATTCAAGAAGTGTATTTCCATTGTTTTCCCAAACATGTATTAGCTTGTGGGTTCTAGTGTAGTAGTTGTTGTTGTTATCTTCGACACGTTTAGCCATTGAGATTGTTGTTTAGTTCAGAGTATCAGACTCGTGCCCTTTTAGTTGGTTTTCCCTCTGTCATGTTTTAGCTATCAAGTGGTTGTCGTACATGTTGGGATCTTATAGTTTCGTCGGCCTTAGGTTTACTGATGGTTTGTTGCCCGTGCGCAATATTGCGTCATGCGCGTCGTAGATTTGTCGAGAGATAGACGTCTCTCAGCCTTGTGTTCTGTTGTTTGAAATTGAAGGCTTGGGCTCCACTTTATCTTATGCTTCCGCAAGGTTTGTGTTTTGTTATCATGTATCGCCGTTATTGCTTTACTTTCATTCTTAGAGTTTGTTGGCTCGACTTTTGACTCGCGTCATTGTGCTTAGCATGTGTTTGTCCGCTTTATTAAGTTGTTTTCATGGCACGACCTTGAGATTTCGTATAAAAGTTCGGTTCAGATCGTGACAGTCTGCATTGCAATCTTAATTTGTGCATCAGAATATTTGACTTTGGAAATCAAAATAAACCATTCTGTTTTCCTCCAAAAAAGAGAAATAAATTATCAGTCTCTTTCTCCATCTTCCTAGTTTTATTCTTGATTTTGAATTGCGACGTATGCATCACAATCTTAATTTGGGCATCAGATGCATGATTTTGAAAAAAATCATAATAAACCATCTCGCTTTTTCTTCATCTTTCCATATTAATCTTTTGTCATTTCTAATACTAGTTTGCCACATTCTTATTTTATCTCGGTCTCTCTCTCCATCTTCCTAGTTTTATCTTTGGATTTAAAATTGATGCATCTAAATTCCTAATTGATGCATCATAATTCCTAATTGACGCATCATTACATACAAATGGGGGGAATTTTCACATTTGGCTCTTTGTTAAACAAGGAATCCTAAAGGAATGCTAGCGATGTGAAAGGAAAAAAACTCCATATTTTGGGTGAAGAAAAAAAAAACAAGAACCACAAAAGAAACTGAGAATAGATATATATTGTTTTGTAATCTACATTTGTTATTTGTTGTAGTTTATTCTTTGTAGGGGTGACAAAATGGGTGTTATGGATAAATAGGTGTTAGGCTATTATCCATTGTTATCCATGGAAAATAATCTAACACCCATTTATCCATAACACTCATTTTGCCACCCCTAATTCTTTGTATTGGCTTGTAATTCACTTAGTATTTGGCAATACATATGTTTCATTATTAACTATCTATCTACTTAATTTGTTCATAATTTATATATCGCAATATATTTGGTGGCAGAATACAATTTATGCACTGTGATGCTTGATTTTAAACATATTTGGTGGCAAACTTCAATTTATGCACTGCGATGCCCAATTTTGGATGAAAGTTTTTATGCGTGCGTCTTTTATTCATTAAGGGTATCTTCGTCATTTTTCCCACAGAAGTGTAGTTTAGCGGTTATATAAAAATATCTTGGACTTTAGCACTTATAATTTCACCAAAAGGGACCGACCCGAATTTCTCCCTAGATAAATATGTATTTAAATCTAAACTCAACACAATGCAAAAAATAATAATAATAATAATAAAAATGCAACAACATCGGATAAGATCATATAATTCATTTATTTTATAACTATTACTAATTAATAAGTATTTACCTGATTTATGTACGATTCATAAATGAAGTAAAAAATTAATCAGCAAGTTCTTAAACATATTAATGCACACATATAACAATAACATGCTCAATGGTTGTTACATGTTAGTTTGTTTTTTTAACTATTTTCTTTTTGCATGAGTTACAATATTACATGTTTGTCTTGTCTCCATATATTTTGCACAAAATATCCTAAACAATTTTAGCATTTCAAACACTTTAAGTCAGTGGAGGCGATTCAAACACACATGATGAAGATTTAACTATACTCGCTACAAGGGGGATTGCCAAGACATTATATCACAATGAAATTTTAAATCTCTTTCAGACATTATTTTACAAAAGAAAAAAATATTTTAGAAAATAAAAATCTTAATTAAGAAAATAAACAATAATAATTAATTTACAAGCCAACCTTTATAGGCCATGACCCTAGCGGTTCAACCAAAAAAGCCTTGAGCTTAAACTGGTCAAAATTTTCCAATCCTAACCCTACATGACACATGTGACTAAGGTTGTAATGGACTAAGGTTGTCATGAGAGTTTATCCCATGATTATGATCGATGATGATATGAATTACTTTCAGTGGCAAACATGCTTGAATTGGGGTGATAACGTCGAAATGGTCGAGAGGTGTACCTCGACTCCCGTATCCTTTATTAAATGTAGATAATTGACTACATTTATTTGTGTTTGGTTTGAAGTGATTATAATGCTTATGTTTCGATCTTGTTATTCATGTTTACTATGCACATGCTCTATATAAGTTTTAATTATATTGAAGTTTCTTTTTGGGTCACCGTGAATTACCCTTTTGTTACTTGTTTTCCTTAGTTGATAGGAATATAGGTGGAGAACATTAGAGAAGGAAAGGAGCAATAGTTGGAAAGGAGCAATAGTTGAAGTTGTTAATTGTCTCGTGTGATAATAATGTAGTTAGACGTGTAAGAATTGTGAATTAGTTTTATATTACACAGCAAAATAGAAAAAGTGGTGGAATGAATGTAAATATATTTACTTTTATCAATAATGAGGTTTTATATTACTTTAGTTATGGTTACATTTTATTTAGTAAGTAACTAGTTTTTTTTAACACGTGCGTTAAACGCACGTTAACTAAATCGTACATAAATAAAATAAGGAGGATCGGTTTATTAACAATTACACATAAAATATCACTAATCATTATAGATTCTAAAAAAATTATTTATACACAACATTTGTTGTCTTATTAGTTAATTTTTCGTATTCACCGCATATCAATATCTTTAAACCAAAATAATTTGTTACTCTAGAAACTACGACATATAACTATCCATGGCTAAATACTGAGTTTTTTTTAAAAAGAGACATACATGCAATTATTGGCATTAACACTTGTGAATTGTCATTACATATAATATCAGTAATGAAAATTGTCTTAAAATCCGAACTGTCTTAAAAACAGTCTTACAAACTTGTCTAAAATATGAGGCCCAAGACCGATTAAATCGAGGCCCAAGGCCGATTAAATTGTTTGTGAACATTTTTTTTCTATTTTTTAAAAATTAAAGAAACAAATATTTTAGTATATAGTATACATTGTTGTTTTATAATTAGACTTGCAAAAATTAAAGAAACAAATACTTTTTTAATATTATTTGGGTCTAAGTCGGTAAAAATACAAGTTTTGAGTCTTAATTTACAAATATAATGGTTCTAGTTATTATAATTTTGTAGTTTAGGGCTTATTATTATTATTAATATTACGAAGGGTAATTTTTCATACAAGTTTTGGTCTTAATTTACAAATATAATGCCGAAAAATTGGGTATTTTTAATTTTGGTTTAGGGCTTATTATTATTATTAATATTACGAAGGGTAATTTTCAAATTTTGGGCCCGAAAAATTGGGTATTTTTTGGGGGACCAGGGTCATGGTCTCACATGTCTTGCAGCTGGGGTGGCCATGCTTACATCAGATAAAGTTAATGACAATCTTGAGATAAAAACATTTTCTCCAACATTGCTTCGTTTCAAAAATTTTGTTTCAACTTTCAACAATGTGATCTCTAAGATTTATAATGATTAGTCTTGTTCCATTGAACAACCCCGCAGCATGGTTAATATTTTTCAATAACATTAATGGAACACTAATTTTAAGTGTCAATTCATGGCCGGACAATCCCGAACACTTTATACTATTCAAAAACTTTGTAAGATTAATGTTTTCGAACAAACTTAAATTTTTTCCGCCTTACAAATAGAATCCGAACTCAAATAATTTCTTCCTTTTAAGTGATTACTTTTATTAAATTATATTTGTATTTTTTGAATAAAGATATTTCTGAGAAGAAAATAAGTTAAAATTAAAATAACGAAATTATTTTTACCGTCAACTATTATTTTTGTTTTGTAAAGTATTTTGATTTTAATAACTTCCATTATATTTTTTTTGTTTTATTGACTTCATAACTATTATTTTTGTTTTATTTTTAAGAATTAGTTTTACTGAAAAATGTTGTTCCATAATTTTTTTTATTATTTTGCTAACCTCAGTTTAAATTGTTTTGTTTTACTGACTTTGTAACTATTATTTTTGTTCCATCAAATATTTTTATTTCACTAACGTATTTTTATTTTACATAACTATTTTTAAAATTTTGTTTTAAACTTTTGTTCCATAAATTATTTTGATAATTTTACTAACTTCAGTTTAAATTATTTTTGTTTTATTGACTCCGTAACTATTATGTTTGTTCCATCAAATATTTCTATTTAACTAATGTATTTTTGTTTTACATAGATATTTTTAAGAGTTTGTTTTAAACTTTTGTTCCATAAATTATTTTTATTATTTTAGTAACCTCAGTTTAAATTATTTTTTTATTGACTTTGTAACTATTATTTGTGTTCTATCAAATATTTTTATTGTACTAAAGTATTTTTGTTTTACATTTATATTTTTATGAATTTATTTTAAACTTTTGTTCCGTAAATTATTTTATTTTACTAACCTCCGCATTAAATTACGAGCCAACCTTTATGGGCCATGACCCTAGCAGTTCAACCAAAAAAGCCTTGAGCTTAAATTGGTCAAAATTTTCCAATCCTAAGTTCCTAACCCTACCTGACACATGTGACTAAGGTTGTAAAGGATTAAGGTTGTCATGAGAGCTTATCCCAGGATTGTGATCGATGATGATATGAATTACTTTCAGTGGCAAACATGCTTGAATTGGGGTGATAAGGTCGAAATGGTCGAGAGGTGTACCTCGACTCCCGTATCCTTTATTAAATGTAGATAATTGACTACATTTATTTGTCTTTGGTTTGAAGTGATTATAATGCTTATGTTTCGATCTTGTTATTCATGTTTACTATGCACAAGCTCTATATAAGTTTTAATTCTATTGTAGTTTCTTTTTGGGTCACCGTGAATTATCCTTTTGTTATTTGTTTTCCTTAGTTGATAGGAATATAAGTGGAGAACGTTAGAGAAGGAAAGGAGAAATAGTTGAAGTTGTTGATTGTCACGTGTGATGATAATGTAGTTAGACGTATAAGAATTGTGAATTAGTTTTATGTTACACAACGAAATAGAAAAAGTGGTGAAATGAATGTAAAGATATTTACTTTTATCAATAATGAGGTTTTATATTACTTTAGTTATGGTCACATTTTCTTTAGTTAGTAATTTGTGGAAAATATTGGAGTAGATGGTTCACGTCTTGAAGAGGTTTTCGTCTATTCGGGGTTTGACAAAGGGTGTAATTGATGAGTGAAACTGTTTCCAAAACTTAAGTTATTATTAACTACAGGGTTAAGTTGTTCGAATTAGCGTAATCCAAAGTCAAATCAAACCGGCCAATATGATCCGATTTCAGGCGTCGATGGTTTACTTAGGGGCATTTACACAAATGGCCAAGTCAAAGATGACTTGGTCATTTATAACCTCACTTAAAAAAATATACTTTTATAGCCACTTTAATCTAAAAATACCATCAATACCCTTCCCTACCATTTGCGTGTTCATGCCTCCGGCTACGGCACCAACCACTCCTAATGCCGCAGCACCTACGACTCCTACTACACCAGCCTCCCGTGGCGGCCCCGACTTCTAAGCACCACCTAACGCTATTTCTACTCCCCGCGGCTCCGACGACACCACTCTATCGTTTTTACTCCCGTTTCCACTTACGCCGTCGGATCTCTTCCTTCACGAGATGGAAGACGAAGATGAAACACGCGGTCGACTAGGCGACCACCCAAACCGAACGAACGAGACGCCGGACGCCATTGTCGCCGGAGATGAAGAAGACGAAGATGAAACACAGTGGTCGACTAGACGACCACCCAAACCGAACGAACCAGACGCCGGACGCCATTGTCGCCGGAGATGAAGAAGACGAAGATGAAACACAGTGGTCGACTAGACGACCACCCAAACCGAACGAACCAGACGCCGGACGCCATTGTCGCCGGAGATGAAGAAGACGAAGATGAAACACAAGTTGGTCGACTAGGACGACCACCAATTATTGGGTCGCTTCTTGACCAATCGCGTGGTCGCTTAATTAAGGGTTATTTCGCCGATCCCTTTTTGGTTAGTCAAAGGCTATATATGTTCATCGTTCGGGTCAAATGACTATATTTGATAAATGCCACGGTTTTACTTACCCGGACCCGAACGAAGTGGTAAGTACCAAGTAGTTTTAAGAAGAACTGTTGTGGCGGTAAAGTGAATTAACCCTAACCATTTCTAAGTTTTCTGAAGAAGCGCAAAGCGTCGGGAGCGCTTTTTCTGGTTGCTGGACAAATTTGTGAGCAAAAGCGCACAACGCACAACGCACGACCGCACGCAGAAAATCTCGCAGGTTGCCGGCGAATCAAGCTTCGATTCCCGTCCAATTGCTCTAGGGCTCGAAACACGCACAGAACAGAGAGACACCGTCCGACATTTAGAAAGAGTGGGATTAAATCCGGCTCAATTCGAGCGGCGGCAAATTAGCTTCGTGGGCGTGTCAATTCGGCTATTCCGATTGCGTTAGAACTCCATCCTCAACTCACTTCGACATGGAGGTTAGTTTTTTAGTGCCCTAATCCGGAAAGTTAGCTTCATTGATGATGTTATTCTTTGTTCACTAATTAATACAATATCTATTTTTGATCTTCATATGAATTGAATTAACCAGGAACAAAGGGGGGACGCGATTGACCTTGACAAGACCACAGAGGTGTTAGAGCCGGAAGCCTCATCATCTGGTGGTTTATTAGTTCCTGCTAAAGATAGAGTCGTCTTCAGACCTCCCGACCGGAAGTCACTTCTAGGTATACTTACATAGCAATTTTTATTTTTTTTGACGTTCGAAAGACAATTTATTGGCAAATAAGTCGGGAGTCGATCGAACTGTGGATGAATGCGAAGTGTATTAGTGTTTTTTTTAATGCTTGTAAGCTTGTGAGGCCTATACGAACTTAGCTCGGTGGTGTTTGTTAGAATGATGTATATTGTCTATATTACGTGTTGCCATGAAAGATAAAGTTGGTTTTTGTTTAGTATTGGCGTTGAACAGAATTTGAATTTTGTTTATTTAATTGTCAACTGTTTAAAATTTACAGGGCTTCTTATCACCTTGTGAGTCATAATCTGGTAGGATGTGGATTTTCATGCCCACAAAGGAATTCTGGGGGTTTATCTTTGGAGAGTTTTGTGTCTTATAATTTTGGTAGATCATCTTGTGGTGGTATATCTAAGTATCTTCTTGATCTTGCTTTACCTTGTTCTGTTCTCAAGTACTGCTTGTTTGGATTTAGATACAAAAGGTATCTTTGGGCAACTTCTTAAGAAATATATGTTTGACTGTAAAAAACAGGGCTAGATGTTCTTGCAAATGTGAAACGAGCGGAATCCCAGGTAGAAGGCTCGTTTAAGGTTCCTAAAGAAAGAGTTACTTCCTTTATGACATCTTTGAATGAAGAAGACGAGAAGTCTGCTACCTCAGGATTGGATGAAGTAGGAAGTGGAGTATCTAGCAGCGGAAGGAATCACATGAGTAGGCGGTATCGTGATCCTAGTTCAAGTAGAGCATCTGATCCGGGTACGTTGTTTTTTTTTATTCACATTTTTTGGGCTAGCTTGGAGTTGTATATATTACATATAAGAATGTCTACTTTAAATTCCGTGTCTCACCTACTTACCTACGTTCATAGTCATCATGCTAATGCTGCTACACTTGAAGTAAGTCTAAAATCTTGAGAAATTCGTATAGTTTCTGCATGATCGAATAACTTTATTAGTAAAGCTACAAATTCCTTTAGGTTCTGCGTGAGTGACATACCTTGTGATATGTGAATGTGAGCTATACTGCATAAAAACTAGAGTTAGTATCATAAGACGATGCGTTTACAAAAACTATAGAAGAGAATTAACAGGGAAACTAACAAATGTATTCCACCAGGTAAGATGTTATTTCAGTTCTGATGTTAAGGAAGCCCCAGATGTTAGGTAAAAGAATCCGTTGTTCTAAGTATCAAAGATCTTGACGTGCACATGGAAGACGGGATTTGAATCAACAGTGAAGTTTGGAGCTACCATCTTGGCCCCTAAAACTTGTACTCCCTCTGCCCCAAATGATGATGTACGCTTTTCTTTTATAGTTTGTCCCAGATTAGGAGGTTAGTTACCTTTCCGAGAACCTTTTCGTTGGTATAAATTGGGTATGAGTTTGTGGATGAGAATAACCATGTCATATCAACCAAAGCAAGTTGAAATTGTAGCGACATAGTGATATGTGTAATTGTGGGAGTTAAATGTTTTTTAACCATTTTTTAATCTGTGCAATAAGCCGACGCACGTCTCTTTATTAGAGACACAGGGGTAACAAACATCAAACGTGATGGAGTGGGAAAAATTCATAATGCCAGAAAATTGAGATGGGATTAATACATAAAGGGTACAAAGGTAAAAAATCAACATAAATTACACAAATGGTTTTTACATTGGACAATTAAAAACCCCAATTAGCACCTATGAAACTAATGTATTTGCCTACATGATGCAGGACGTAAAGGACAAAATGCAATTAGACTTAAATTGTTATTGGATTATATTAACCTCAAGGGTGGGAGAAATGGCAAGGGCACTCGGCAAAGACGTTGAGGTCCTTGGTTCCAATCCCCATACCAAGGGCCCATACTTAACGGTCAATTTTTTTTTTGTTATTGGGTTATATTGTTTTATTTTTTGGGGATAAATTGATGTAATGTATCCAATAATTTAGTTGGGGATTATTGTTATTATTTAATTTATACGAGTCCAATTAGGATTTGTATTAGAGTTTTCCTAGTTTAATTATATTATTAGTCCTTTGGTATTTTTTTCCCTAGAAAAATTAGGACTTTATTTTCTATTAATCAACCCTAGTCCTAGTAGGTTAAAGATTTACTTTTTGTCTTATAAATATTGATGTAATCCCCCGTCGTCTAATTAGAGCTGATTAATAATGTTTGAGTTGAGGCTCTGCCACTGCGACCATTGGACATGGCTGATCCCTTGCAAGGGAGGGTAAGCGGTCATCTTCTCTTTTTTCGTTCAATCCCCTTTTTTTCGTTCAATCCCCTTTTTTCGTTCAATCCCCTTTTTTTTTATAAGCAAAAGGTATATAAATGAAAGCGTCAAAATAGGTGACGCGTCCTATGTACAAAAGCAATATATAACCAACCACTTCTAGCCAACAAAAATGCTATCCACAAATTCTACAAAGGGATTAGATCCCTGTGGAACCGCCTCATCGCACCAAAAAAAACATAGTCCGAATAATCTGATTTTTAATCCACATCTCAAAATCGGTTACTCCATGCCCAGGGCACCGTAGCTTCTAATTCAAGTGCTGTAGAAAAATAGATAACAGGTTATAAACAAATAGATGCAATTCGGATAAAAAAACACATCATTCACTACATAATTAAACCCTGTAGGCTCTAAGAGGCTAACATGTTGGACATTTTCGGCCAAGTATACAGACTTGGGTGAGTTGAGTTGAGTGAAGCCATTTTAGTAACACTAGTATTTGTTCCTTTTAACTTATCAAAAAAAAAGTATTTGTTCCTTTTAATAATTTAGTACGTACATACTTTTTAGCAGACCCCTTCTTGTGGCATAACCTTATCCTGTGGATTAACATCTCAGTGGTAGAGCAGAATCGGGGTTCTGTGTCTGTGTTAAAGAATAAAGAATAATGAGACTGGCTCGCGGTCTATACGGATCTCAGATTCAATTATGATGTGTTAAGCATATAACCAGCGCTTTTTACAAATTCTCGGGATTTGGCCACGAAAAATGAAAAAATTCTGGAAAATGTTTAGCCCACGCCAATAAGGTGCTAAAAGATCTACTACTTTGATTCCGCTTTCCAAAAGAAAGAATTTTCTATCCAACAGTATAAAGACAGGTGCAGATCGATGTGCATAAGTGAAGAAGGGAAAGCTAAAGTGCACTCGATCCAGTGCGGTAGGAAGCTCGGTTCAGTCCGTGCATATCTTGAGTCACTCACTTCAAGAGTGGAATCCGCAACTCTAGTTTCAGGGGTCGTTCTCATTATGAATATGAATAGTAAAGGCTACTATTTGCGGAAAGGGAAACGACTAATTGGCTCGATCGAGCAGCATCTATACCCTCTTGCTTGAAGCTCTTTGAGGATCGGATCCAATTCTAGGAGTGATGTCGGACCAGTAAACCAAGCCTTGCTATGTTTTTTATCTAGGAGCTTTGGTTTAAAGACGTTGTATTAAAAAGTGTCCTTTTTCTCAATAGGAGGTGTGGTTCCGTTTTTCCTCTTTATTTTATGCAGCTTAAAGGTTGAACTGGACATTTCCCCCGTGGTAGGCTTACTCTACTAAGAATTCGAGGAAGTGAACTGGTGCTGGCTCCACAGTGATTAGAATATTGACTGACCTATGGAAGAACTGCATTTAGCTTTATCTTTTGGATGTATATTTGTATCCACACTTAATATTTTAACTACCAGATTATTATTATGATTCTTGTGGATGGCTCTTAGAACAACCCCCCCACCCCAAAGTGAGAGAATCAGAGCATCAATATTTCTAGAGAAAGCATCTACCATAATAGTCTCTTTTAATGTAGTTAGGAATTGAGCATCAAGCTGAGCTTGCATGTACTTCACATATAAAACTACATATAATGAAGTTCATTGCCTTTGTGCTTTATTTCGTAGGAAAATATAGAAGAGCACAAAGTGAAAGAAAATAAAAGTTTTTGCCCCCCATTTTACGCACCAGGAAATGGAATAGGGGCCAACCAATCTGTAGCTCAAGCTGGAGTGGGCAGTAATCGATAGAGACCAAAGGGAACTGTAGGGAACGATCACCCTCTAAAGGCATAGCAGCTTTGAAAGGCCGGCTTTAGCGTGGGAAGACTAAGGGCATGCTTGTTAAAACTGAAAATTAAGATCTGAAAACTGAGGTCTGAAAAAATAGAGCTGAAAACATTAAGCTACTGGATTTTAAGTACTTAAAAATCAATTGTAGTGATCTTAAAATTAAGTGCTGAAATGAAATATTCTGTTTTATAATGACAAGCCTCTTTTATCTGAATATGATTGAAATCCCAACTTTACCCTCAATAATTCTATGTAAACCTTTTCAAAGAACGATAAAATAAAATGTATGAAAACTTGATGTGTCCATCGCCATTGTTACAGCCAATGTTTTTATTATAATATCTTTGTTTTACTTGCTAACACAACACCTAATTAAAAATAATTCCAACAAAATAAAAAATTTATAATCAATCAAAACACGATTAATACCCAACTTTTTTTTACTTGAATCAAACTTTTAAAAAAATAATGGAACACATCTTTCAATACCCATAGACACGTGGAAGGGATTCCTGAATCAATTCTTGATCAACAAATGAACAACAAACGAAGAATACTAATCAACAAATAGCAGCAAAGACAAGGGCGTTATTCAGTATCTAAAATTCACTATACTTGAGCAGTACAATTGATTTTACAAACTTCAGTAATTGATTCAATTCAATTTATTAGTATTTTTCTTACAATGATTAATATTCTTCAGTAATTGATTTTACAAAATTCATTACAATTGATCACTATTGATTTCCAGAACCTTCAATCTAGTTACCAAATAGCAGCAAAGACAAGGGTGTTGGATCTCTAACCGACACCGGCCGATATACCTTGAGAAACGCAAGGAGCCATGAAATCGGTCGGAGTTGCTCAAGAGCGCAGTGATTTCAAGGTTGGATGTGTAGGCGCATAGGTACTCCATCAGAGCTCCGGGTAGGAGGATTTCAAGTTCATCTAGGGCTTCAAGCCTAGATTACACAGTGGAGCCCAACCAGATTAAACTTCAAAAGTAGGGTTCCTTTGATCAATGCCCTGCTCTCTTCTCCACAAACTTAGAATATACATGAACACGTGTGTGATTATGTGTGAATTGAGGATTTTGGAGGCTAGAGAGAGAGAGAGAGAGAGAGAGAGAGAGAGGAGAAACGAGGGTTTAGGAGGAATTGAAGTGAAAGAAATGGCCATGGTATTAGCTCGGAGAGAGGGATATTGTCACATGCACATGCCTATTCAATTGGGTATTTTGGTCTCAATTGGAAAAAAATATTAAACCCATCCTCTTTCCGTCTTCAACTTTAAGACTTGAGGCATTATCTTTTGACTTACAATTTTGATCATTTTTTAAGAGATGCTTAATTTATTAAGTGATTTCATATTACATTATCAAACAATCTTATTTTTAAATTCACTTAAAATTTTCCTAATTAAGCTCTTAATTAGGTTAACAAACATGCCCTAAGTAGTCCAGCACTGCACGCGTCGGGCATATCACACATTAGGTTGGTCGGTCGTCGTCTAGTATGGTGACTCAAACTCTGCAAGTCACATCTATTTATTTTAAGTCTTCCAAATTACCTAGATAGTTAAACAATTTCTAGATTGCATCTTCAAGTTACAGAAGAGCCCATACTTTGTACATCAAGAATGTTCTTGCACATGACGATGGTACTTCGGCGTGTAGTCCCATAGCCTAGTACGTTGCGAATTTTGAACTAGCTTGTGGATGAACCCTAAGCTCATACTCCATGTCCATATTCATATACGAGATACGTTTGCAAAAATCGAAATTTCTCTTGATCCATGGAGAGATATTACGCACACAAACATATATATATATGTGTGTGTGTGTGTGTGTGTGTTCTTCTTTTGCTGCAATTTAGTACATCAATTTACTAAAACAGAGGAAAAAATGAAATGTGTTTTTTTGAATAGATTTATACTGGCTTGTTCTTTAATCATATCTTATTATGTGCATGGTGAATTTTTGCATTTGCAACCTTCATGAATATAAGCATAATATAAATCAAATAGGTACATTTGATGGGAATGGACAACTCATGTCAAGACTCAGAGACTGACCTGTCCATTATCTGTGCAACTGATACCTGGTACATCGTTTATTCGAACTGTGAAGCCATTATAAGAAGTGGTTAAGTGATAAATATGTGCAATGATAATTTGTTCTCATCTTATTCAATTGGTTAGTCGTGCTTTTTTAAGCTAGCTATTGCATTTTACATTTGTGATTGCTTTCCGGTGAAGTATATCCTTTTTTTTTTATTAGAGTAATATTAGTATAAATACGTGTCAAAACAGGTGACGCAGCCTATGTATACAACCAAAGAGCACCAACAAAAAAACTATACAATAGTGAATCTATCTAAGAACTCAACAAAAGAACTGTCCACTCTCTGAGCTCCGTCTGTACACCAGAACCTGATTGTTTCTTCAATGCTTTCCTTCGATCTATCTACATTCAACTCTGAGTTCTCAAAGACTCGACCATTCGCAGAACATTTTTCACTGTCCTGGGCATTACCTATGCTATGTTGAACAAGCTAAAGATGTAAGACCACAAGTCCCTAGCCACAGAACAGTGTAACAACAAATGATTCACTGTTTCTTCATCTTTCTTGCACATGTAGCACCAATTCACATATACCTTCTTTCTTTTTCTTAAGTTATCTCCGGTCAAAGAGCTTCTAATGCTGCCTCCCATGCAAAAACGCCACCCTCCTAGGCGCCTTTGACTCCAAATGATCTCCCACGTGAAATCACGAATTTGTCTCTTCGATAAGGCTTCATAGTAGGATTTCACTGCATATTGTTCTCTCCCACAAGACCCTATCATCCCTGTCAAGATCAACATGAGTACCATACAAAATTTTAAAACTGCTCTATTTTTCTAAGCTCCAAGTCTTGCACATGCCTCCTAAATAAAGGGTTCCTGATTTTATCTCCTGAAACTTGGACCATCAAACTAACCATCCCATCCACATCCTCGGCAAAGGGAAATCTTCGACTCAATTCCCCCTACACCATTTATCCTTCCAGAACCTAATCAAATTTCCTTTACCAACCTCAAAAGAAATGATTTTTCGTAGTGCCTACACCCTTTGCTTATCCCCTTCCACATGCTAGTCCCGTATGGGTTCAAAAACTAGCTTATGAA
>CM028377.1:156130659-156271496 GCA_013146195.2 Codonopsis lanceolata | reverse complement strand
TGAACCCTGACCTGAATCTCGTGATTCTGTAAGTGTGGGTAAACAATCTATTAAAAATCTTTGGGATAAACTTGAGGAAATTTATTTTGAGAAGAATTTGCCTAATAAGACATATCTTTTAGAAAAATTCTTTAGTTTTAAATTAGACCTCAATAAGGATATCGAAGATAATGTTGATGCTTTTACCAAGTTAGTTCAAGAAATAAAACAAATGGGTGATGAACACATAGATAACTACACTTCTATTGTCCTATTAAATGCTATACCAGAATCTTACTATGATGTTAAGTCTGCGATCAAATATGGTAGAGACCAAGTTAAACTTGATACGATGATTAACGTTGAAGAGTAAGGAGTTAGATTTAAAGGTCAATAAAGGGAAGTCTAGTATGATGAGGTTAATATGGTTAGGTAGATCTCTCCATAGAACAATGGAAAATCTCATCAAAATCAAAATCAAGGTCAAAATCAAAATTCGGCAAGAGCAAATGGAGAAGGTAAAAGTAGGTCGAGCCTCAAAGCTAAAGACATAGAACTTGTTACAATTGTGGTGAAGTGGGTCATTTTAAAAAGGAGTGCCCTAATCCGAAAAGGAAAAATCAAAATCATGAACAAAGCCAAGGTGATTATAATTTAGCTTCTGGTAGTAATGTTTTCGCTGGTGTGTTTATGGTTACTGATTCTTGTGATGATGTTGTGAATTTTGTGCATTCTGCTTGTGTTAGTGAACGACTTATAGATTCTGGTTACACTTATCACATGACACCATTGAAATCATTGTTTACTACTTATAGAGAAGTTAATGTTGGTTCTATTTCTCTGGCTAACGAGAAAAAATGTGATATACTTGGTATTGGTGATATTGATTTGAAATGTAATTCTGGCTATGTTTTAACTTTGGAAAATGTGAGACATGTGCCTGAATTATGTAGCAATTTGATTTCATGTGCCTCATTAAAGGATGATGGTTTGGAAGGAAAATAGGGTAAGGGTGTTATGACAATACTAAAGGGGTCTTTAGTTATTGCAAAATGTGAAAAACGTCGGAACTTATATGTTTGTTGTGCTTCACCTATGTCTACTTCTGAGATTTATGCTAATGTCGTTAAAGAGGATAAAACGATTTTGTGGCATAAGAGACTAGGTCACATAAGTAATAATGGGTTAGAAATTTTGCAAAAAACGGGTGTTTTTTGAAATGAAAAAAATTTCTGGTTTACCTTTTTGTGATACTTGTGTTAAGAGCAAACATCATAAAGTGAGTTTTCCACCCCCCCCCTTCCCTAGGAAAGCATTCTAGCAAGAAATTCCTTGACTACATACATGCCGATGTATGTGGGCCTTCTAGTGTGCCCACTCAAGGTGGCAATAGGTATTTTCTATCCATCGTTTATGACTTTTCATGAAAAATATGGGTTTTCTTAATGAGACACAAATCAAATTCGTTTGAGAAATTTAAAACTTGGAAAGTTTTTATTGAAAATCAAACAGGAAAGAAAATCAAAATGCTTAGGACCGATAATGGATTAGAATTCTGTAATCACGAGTTTGATGAATTTTGTGTTATTCATGGTATTGGTCAACATAAAACTGTTCCCTATAACCCGCAACAGAATGGTGTTGCCGAGCGTATGAACAGGACTCTTTTGGAAAGAGTGAGAGTTATGCTCAATACTTCGGGTCTCTCCAAACGTTTTTGGGGAGAGGCAATTGTAAGCCGCCTATATCATCAATAGGTCCCCTCTGCCTTTGCATGGTAGATGCCCTGCGGTCTTTACGCAAAGAGATTGATATCTCGCATATGAGGGTGTTCGGTTATGCGGCTTATGCACATCAAAGACATGACAAACTTGAACCTGTGGTGCTAGGTGTGTGTTTTTAGGGTACCCTGAGGGTGTGAAGGGGTATAGACTTTGGTTAAAAAAGGAAAATGGTTTTAAGACCATAATTAGTAGGGATGTTGTTTTCAATGAACTTGAATTTCCTTGCTTGATTCCTGCTCAACCTATATCTCAGAAATGATGTTCCCCTCCCCGGCTCCAATCAAGCGGTGGAGCAACCCCATGTTATTGATGATGTGCCAACCGAAAGTGTGGAAATTGATCATGAGAATGTTGAAATTGAACGCAATAAAGATGATGAAAATGTAGAGGATGAGCATGTCCCAGAAATAGAAAATCTAGATGACTACCAACTTGCTAGGGACCGACCTAGACGGGAAGTTAGGATACCATCTAGACTTAATGATTTTCATATGACATCTTTTGTGTTTAGTGTGTTTGATTCTCTTGACAATTGTGATGAACCTAAATCATACCATGATACTTTAAAGTCTTCTCATTCTGCTAATTGGTTAAATGCTATGAAAGATGAAATGAACTCGTTGCATGTTAACCAAACATGGACCTTGGTCCCTAAACCTAAAACATGTTCTTTTGTTGCTTGCAAATGGTTGTTTAAGGTTAAGACTGAGAATGAGAATGTTAGATTTAAAGAGCGGTTGGTTGCTAAAGGATTTACTCAAAAAGAGGAGATAGATTACAAATAAATTTTTGCTCCGGTTGTCAAATTTACTACGGTAAGAGTCATGCTCAGTTTAATTGGGAATTAAAACAAATGGATGTGAAAACGACGTTTTTACATGGTGACTTGGATGAAAAAAATTTCATGAGACAACCCGAAGGTTTTGTTGATAAGAGAAATCCCGACTATGTGTGCTTATTGAAAAAATCTTTGTATGACTTGAAACAATCTCCTAGAATGTGGAACAAGAAGTTTGATATGTGTATGTTGTCTTTAAAATTCACTCGTAGCTCTTATGATCATTGCTTGTATTTTAAAGCCAACTCTTCCACTCCTGTGTTCATATTGATTTATGTTGATGATATGCTTATTATCAGTCCTTGTATTAAATCAATTGAAAATGTGCAAAATTGTCTTAGTGCGAATTTTGACATGAAAGATCTTGGAGGTGCTAAAAAGATTTTGAGAATGAACATTGTTAGGGATAGAAAGAATTCCACTATTTCTCTTAATCAAATTTCTTATGTGCAAAAGATTTTGAGTAAATTTAGGATGAATGATGCTAAATATGTTGATGTACCTCTAGGAAGACATTTCATCCTTAGTAAAAATCAGGCTCCCCAAATTGATTTTGATAAAAAACAAATGGAGAAAGTGTCTTATTCTAATGCGATTGGTTCCATTATGTATCTTATGGTTAGCACTAGATCTGATATAGCTTATGCTATTAGTTGCTTGAGTAGATACATGTCTAACCCGGGTATACCTCATTGGGAAGCGGCCAAATGGCTTCTCAAATATCTTGGTTATTCTGTGAATTATGGCTTGAAATTCTCCAAATGCAATGAAGGTGTTGTATTGAAAGGTTATGTGGATTCTAACTATGCTAATGATAGAGATAGTAGGAAGTCTACTACCTCTTATGTGTTCACTTTGTGTGGTTCATGTGTTAGTTGGAAATCTCAATTACAACCCATTGTTGCATTGTCTACTACCGAGTCTGAGTTTGTTGCTATAACTGAAGCTTTTAAAGAAGCGACTTGGTTGAAAGGATTAATAACTGAAATTGGTTTTATAAAGGAGAAAGTTGTGGTTTATTCTGACAGTCAGTCAGGAATTTAACTTTGCAAAAACCCTGTTTTTCATGATAGAACGAAATATATTGATGTTCATTTTCATTACTTGAGAGATTTAATTGAAAAATGTTTTATTTTACTATAAAAAAATTACATCTCAGTATAATCCTGCGGATATGAATACGAAATGCTTACCTGTATTAAAATTTCAAACATGCTTGAAAATTTTGAATTTTGATACCAATGGTTGAATGCATGCTTCGTGTCCTTGTTTCCCTACTTCGTGTTTGGATAGTGAGTTTTCTCCCTTCTACAGTTTTTCTTTGTGAAAATCTGTCTCCTGTTCTTGTTTTCTTCTTTGTGTTGGATCAAGTTCGGGATAGGCTATGATGTTCCCCACATATGTCCATGAGTTCAATATGATGGTCCCGATACTTGTTCCAAGGTGGAGATTGTGAGTGTAGGCTTGGCCCTAATTGGGCAACCCACTTATGAACCCAGCAACCCAAACCCACTACCCACTTACCTCCTCTTCCCCATTGACTTTTGTGCCTTTCCTTCGGCTGATGGTTTATTTTGGGGGAAATCTTTGATTACCCAAAATTTTCGGTCCATTCCTTTCTGCTTCGCAATCAGCCGCGTCCTATGCTCTTTGGCTGATTCTCCGGGCTGATTGGTGGTCTTGGCTGGTTATATATACTCCCTTAGTCCGCCTCCTTCTAATGCAATACACATATAATATATAATCAACCTATTCTATCTCTCATTCTCTGCTCTCTCTTCTTCGTCTCTTCTCCTATAATGTGAGACGTGGGTTTTCAAAGGGATACACAGTGAGTTTGAAGCTTTGTGATAGAGTGTTCTGTGAGGGGGTAATTTCGAGTATTGTGGGTTTCTGTTGGAAGGCTAGTTCTTGTCTCCATAGTTGTGAAATCCTTGGTAACATTGTCCCTTCGGTTGTGAACTCTTTGGTTGGACTGCTATACTTTGTGTATAGGCAGTGGGGATCTGAGCCTAGGCATTATAAGCCCTAGACAGATTCGAGTTAGGCTCCATTGAGCCGAGGATACTCAAAATACTACTTTATCGTTTTATATTGTTTTGTTATATATTGCTTGTTGCTGGTGATTCATTGGCAATATAGGAGTGTTAGCGATTTATTAGTGTGTCTTTCGACTTTGGTATATTGTAAGTTTACTGTCAAAGTCAAAGACGGATATTTATTCAAAGTCTCATATTATAATTTGTTGTGGCTCCGGTTTTCGTTCGGTAAGTATCTTTATTTTTACGTTACAAGTATTATACTTTAAGTCTTGATATCTTATTATCCAAAACTCGATTTGGACAAATAAATATATCATTTTGATGCTCTCACCGAGTAGAACACATTTGTGCAATTACCTTCGCCAACAAACAAATGATACATAAAGAAATTCGTGCCTCAAGTTGCATAATTTCTTTCACTAAAAACACTAATTTTTCAACAATAGAAAAGATGTATCACACATTGGTTAAAAATTGATGTTGGTTTTAAAAATACTATTATTAAGTACCAATAGAAGAAATGCATCATACATTGGTTAGACAGTGATGTTGATTTTCAAAGTCATTTGATAAAAGACTTTTACCATTATTACCAATAGAAGATGTATATATCACATTGGTTAGAAAATGATGTTGAATTTAAATTATTTTATATTATTACCAATAAAAGAGATGTATAACACATTGTTTAAAAAGAAAATGTTAGATTTTAAAGTCTTTAGACTAAAGACTTTCACTTTTATAAGAGATGTATCTCACATGGTTACAAAATATTTTACTATTATTACGAATAGAAAAGATGTATCACACATTTGTTATAAATTGATGTTTGAATTAAAAATACTATTATTAATTACTAATTGAAAAGATGTATCATACATTGGTTAGAAAGTGATGTTGGTTTTCAAAATTTTTTGATAAAAGACTTCTACCATTAATTATTACCAATAGAAGATGTATATCTTACATTGGTTAAAAAATGATGTTGATTTTTAATTATTTTATATTATGTAAAAGACTTACTATTATTAGCAATAGAAGATATATATCACACATTTGTTGACCTTAAACTTCACTCACCTTCATCTCAAATATTACCATCAACTCATATATTCATAGCCCTTCAAAGCCAACTAGAAGCCACATCTCAAGCTCATATATTACATTTCCATCGTCTTGCCTTATCTTGTCTTAACATGTTTAAGAAACTGATAACACGCATGCACATTCAAAAGTCCTTTTTTTTAAGAAAAAGAAAGTTTCATTCACATGCTTGTATCTTTTATTTGCATCCTTTTACTGCATCTTATCAGGTCTTCTGCCGCATTGACCCTTGGAAAAGTATAAATGTTCTGCCAGCATCTTGCCAAGGACCACCTCCCAAAGATTCTCATCAGCATCATCAAAAGTTACACAAGCCGATCATCAACAGTATTTCGCCACAACGCTTCATAATCATCGCTTCTCCTATGCTGGAATAAGCACTTTTTTAAAAAAAATTTGCATCGCTTCTCCTAAGCTAGGATAAGCACATTTACGAAGAAAAAAAAAATCGCATCGCTTTTCCTATTCTGGGTTTAGCGCATTTTGAAAAGCAGCATCGTTTTTCCTTTGCTGGGAAAAACCCGTTTTAAAAATATTTCCTTCCCTATTCTGGGGGAAACTCATTAAAAAAAACTGCATCGCTTTCCCTATGCTGGGAGAAACGCATTATAAAAGTCGCATCATTTTCCCTATTCTGGGGGAAACACGTTTTAAAAGGTTGTATCGTTTTCCCTATTCTGGGGGAAACGCGTTTTAAACGTTGCATCGTTTTCCCTATTATGGGGGAAACACGTTTTAATAGTTGCATCGTTTTCCCTATTCTGGGATAAACGCGTTTTGAGAAGTTGCATCGTTTTCCCTATTCTTGGGAAACGCGTTTTAAGGTTGCATCGTTTTCCCTATTCTGGGGGAGATGTGTTTTTAAAAAATTGGCATCGTTTTCCATATTTTGGGGGAAACTCATTTTTAAAAATCACATCACTTTTCCTATTCTAGGTTAAGCGCATTTTGAAAAGTAGCATCATTTTCCCTATTATGGGGGAAACTCATTTTAAAAAATCGCATCGCTTTTCCTATTATGGGTTAAGCACATTTTGAAAAGTAGCATCATTTTCCCTATTGTGGGGGAGACGCGTTTTAAATGTGGCATCGTTTTCCCTATGCTGGGGAAAGCGTGTTTTAAAAGGTTCCATCGTTTTCACTATTTTGGGGGAGATGCATTTTGAAAGGAGGCATTGTTTTACCTATTCTGGGGGAGACACGTTTTGAAAAGTGGCATTGTTTTCCCTATTCTGGGGGAGACGCGTTTTAAAATGTGGTATCGTTTTCCCTATTCTGGGGGGAGCACAGTTTAAAATTGCATTGTTTTCCTTATTTTGGGGGAAACTCATTTTAAAAAAATTGCATCACTTTTCCTATTTTGGGGAAAGCCCATTTTGAAAAGCAATATCGCTTTCCCTATGCTGGGGAAAACTCATTTTAAAAAGTTGCATCGCTTTCCCTATGTTGGGGAAAACCCATTTTGAAAAGCAACATCGTTTTCTCTATGTTGGGGAAAGCCCGTTTTAAAAATTTGCATCGCTTTCCCTATGCTGGGGAAAGCCCATCTTGAAAAGCAGCATCGCTTTCCCTATGTTGGGGAAAACCCATCTTGAAAAACAGCACCGCTTTCCCTATGCTGGGGAAAGCCCATCTTGAAAAGCAGCATCGCTTTCCCTATGCTGAGGAAAGCCCGTTTTGAAAAGCAGTATCGCTTTTCCTTTACTAGGAGAAACGCGTTTTAAAAATATCGTTTTCCCTATTCTGGGGAAAGGGTATTTAGAAGTTGCATCAGCTTTCCCTATTCTGGGGAAAGAGCATTTAGAAGTTGCATCAGCTTTCCCTATTCTGGGGAAAGGGCATTGAAAAGGTGGCATCGTTTTCTCTATTCTGGGGAAAGGGCATTAAGAAGTGGCATCAGCTTTCCCTATTCTGGGGAAAGGGCATTAAGAAGTGGCATCAGCTTTCCCTATTATGGGGAAAGGGCATTAAAAAGTGGCATCAGCTTTCCCTATTCTGGGGAAAGGGTATTTAGAAGTGGCATGAGCTTTCCCTATTCTGGGGAAAGGGTATTTAGAATTGGCATTAGCTTTCCCTATTTTGGGAAAAGGGCATTGAGAAGTTGCATCAGCTTTCCCTATGCTAGGGAAAATGCGTTTTAAAAAGTGGCATCGATTTCCCTATGCTATGGAAAACGCGTTTTAAAAAAGTGGCATCGTTTTCCCTATGCTGGGAAAAACGCGTTTTGAAAAGTGGTATCGCATTTCCTATGCTGGGTAAATCGCGTTTTAAAAGGGTTCCATCACTTTCCCTATGCTAGGGAAATCATGTTTTAAAAGGGGTTCCATCGCTTTCCCTATGCTGGGGAAAGCGCGTTTTAAAAGGGGGTTCCATCGCTTTCCCTATGCTGGGGAAAGCGCGTTTTAAAAGGGGTTCTATAGTTTTCCCTATGCTGGGGAAAACGTGTTTTAAAAGGGGTTTAATCACTTTCCCTATGCTGGGGAAAGCCCGTTTTGAAAAATTCCATCGCTTTCCCTATGCTGGGGAAAACACATTTTAAAAAGGTGGTATCGTTTTCCATATGCTGGGGAAAGTGCGTTTTGAAAAGTGGCATCGCTTTTCCTATGCTGGGGAAAACGCGTTTTGAAAAGGTTCCATCGCTTTCCCTATGTTGGGGAAAACCCGTTTTGAAAAATTCTATCATTTTCCCTATGTTGGGGAAAGCCCGTTTTGAAAAATTCAATCGCTTTCCCTATGTTGGGGAAAGCCCGTTTTGAAAAATTTCATCGCTTTCCCTATGCTGGGGAAAGCGCGTTTTGAAAAGATTACATCGCTTTCCCTATGCTGGGGAAAACACGTTTTGAAAAAGGTCCCGCCAGTTTTGCCTATGCTGGGCAAAACGCACCATCTATCCCACCCAGTGTTGTTGTTTGTTTGCTTGAGGCCAAACTACGTTTGGTCTGATTCCTGAGAAAAGGATACGTAGGCAGCCTATTTCGATAGGTGCGACCATCATAGCATTTTATTGCATATCTGCTTAAAAACTACGATAACCTGTTATAACCGAATATTAAGTCTAGGGTATTTGAGATTTGAACTGCATCATAAACTGTTGCATTATAACTGCTACCTCTTGCATTACTCCCCATTATAATTTTCACGAAATTTGAGAGTCTATTTCTTATCAACGATGTTCATTTACTTGGTAAGCTTCGGGTTACCCGTAAACTCCATCGTTGAGGGGTTCTGTAGACACACCAATTTTGTACCTCTGATATGTAATATTGACATGAGATATCAAGACCTGTTAAAATACTAACGAATGTCAAGTTACAGGGTTTAAAATACAGTGAAATACAGGGGGCCAAAGTGTTAAAAAGAGGAAGGAAAGGAGCCTGGCGACACCCACAACGACTCTTGGCGCGGTGCCCACCCCCTCCATGGGTAGAGCCGTCAAAATGGGCCAAACCCGTTGGGTTGGTCCGCCCCGTCATATTAAAAAGGTGGGTTGGGTTTTTAAAACATCACCCCGCCAAAAGGCAGGCTTAATGGGCTAGACCCAAACGGGTTGCGGGTTAAGCAGGGCAGGGCGGGTTGGTCCGCATTTTTTTAATTATACATTTATATTACAAACCCTATCTGACTATCCCTCTCCCTTATCTTTTTCTTCGCGTCACTCTCTCTCCTCCCTTTCATAGTTTCATTTCCAACCGTCACCAATTTCCCCCCTCTCTACATCAGAAACATCACTTCTTCTCTCTCTCTCTCACACACACAAATCCCCACATGCCCATAGATCATGAGAATAAAGTGAAGAAAGAGAGTCCCAACCATAGTTCAAGCTTCCTTCGATTTATCAATCGAGGAGGTTCAGATTTCAGACCCTTGGAGACACGGACCGAGGATAGGACGCAAAGATCATGAAGAAAGAGAGAGAATAAAGTGTCATAGAAGGAAGAATCTCAGCGGGAGGCAAGATCAGGCCCATACTCATGAAGCACACTATCCTTATGAGATCCGCCAAGTGACTCAAAGAATGGTAGTCACTGTATAATTAATTGTTAAATTGTAGTCTCCATATAAATTATAATTATCAATGGCGGATGCAACTTCCTTCTTATTGATCTATTCTGTTAGTGTTTAGCTCCCTTCCCCTCTTGATCTGGCAAGTAGCTTCTTCATTCATAGATATATTTTGAATTTGGTTGTATTATAATTTTTTTTTAGCGGGTTAGTTGCAAACCCATTCACAAGTCGCCAAGTATTGGGTGGCCATCCATGGGTGGCACCAATAGGTTCAAATAGCATTTTGTCTTCGGTGCAATTTTTCTCTCGTTAAAGCTCGAAACCTAGCTGGATAAAACTTAATCACGAAGAAAGCCAAGATTCTCGCCTATAATTATTGAGGCATCCGACACCCATAATTCACACACCTTTTCACCGCTTCGGTTTGTGAAACTCTCAGAAGGCGTCGAGAGAAATTTCCTCGACAGCGTTTCGAGCTCGCCAAATCTCCCCAAAGTAAAACTCACCGTAATTATTTGGCCTACTTCTAGGATTCTACCCTATTTCACCTGCTTTTACATTAAAGGTTTTGAAACCACCCGTTTTTCATTAGCATGTGAAACTCAGTACGAAATACTCATAGTGGGATGCGGTTCTCGTATTAGCGCCACATAGCCCGATAGCGAGCTCCTATTTACGATGCTTTAGCGAGATTGGATTACTCTACCATGTTATATTTATTCATGTTATTGGTGTCGGTTATTACGAGGCCGGTTCGTAGCGTGTTACATGTGGGCTTATGATTAATATCATGTTATATGTGTTTATTTACAAGCACTTATGTGAAAAACAACGTGCTATATGATTTACATGAGATTATGTGTACCCGAGATTATGTGGTACTTGATATGCTTTTGTATACTATTATGATGTATGTTATATTTATAATATTGTCTTCTAAAAGCGGCTTACGTTGAATACGGAAAGACATCACTCTTTCCATTCCATCCTCCCTTGTTTAAGGGAAGACGAAATAAAAAGTGCAGAAAGAATATTGCTAAAAGCGCGTTGAATACGCCTCAGTCACCTGAGTAAGCTTTTGGTTCATTATGAGAGTTTTGAGTTTCTTCGTATCTCACCCTCCCTTGTTGAGGGAAAAATAAGATACAGAAAATGCATCACTCTTTTCATTCACATCGTCCCTTGTTTAGGGGAAAACGGAAAAGTGCAAAAAAAAAAAAAAAAGATGTTGCGAGGGCGTGTGGGAACACGTTCTGCCTCACTATGGACTTTTTTAAAAATCGCCTTAGGTTATTATGAGTGTCTGGGGTTTCTCCGTATCTCACCCTCCCTTGTTTAGGGGAAGACAAGGCACAGAAAATGCATCATCCTTTTCATTCTCATCGTGCCTTGTTTAGGGGAAAACGGGAAAGTGCAAATAAAGGATGTTGTGAGCCTCACCATGACCTTAGGCTTATTTTGGATCGCTATGAGTGCTTTAGGTTTCCCTGTATCTCATCCTCCCTTATTTAGGAGAAAACAAGATGCAGGAAATGCATCACCCTTTCATTTTCATTCTCCCTTGTTTAGGGGAAAACAAAAAAGTGTAGTAAAGGATGTTGCGGGCCTCATTGTGATCCAAAATGTTTTAATAGAGTCGTCATCTTTATTTTAAGGAGAAATAAAGAAAAACCAAAAATAAACCAGAGTTTGTAAAAAGGGTTTGGAGGCTAAGTTACGAGGTGAGAAGGTGTTAGGCACCCAACTCGCCCTTTCGGTCTCAAAACAGTTTTTCGCTAAAATATGTTTTTTGTTATATTTATTTAGCAAATGAAATAAAGCATTAAAAAGAAAACAGATATATTTGTATTTATATTATTTACAAACTTGCAGACGCCTCTTTCCAGTAATTACAAATACATTTAAAAATATTTGGCTATAATAATGGCTCTTTTTTAATGCTATTTTCTACATAAATCCGGGCAGCACAACAGCTTATATTTTTTACATTGGACCGGATGAAAATATCATTTTCAATATAAAAACCCTTAAAAGTTTACCTTTAAGAGCGTTAGGTGCCGCTACGTCGCCAGGAGAGGGAGTCTTTTTTTCTTCTTTGTTGTGGTTCGAGAATAAGCGCTTCCGAAAGTTGCTTACGGGCACCGTCAAGCGGGCGAACAAGCTTACATTTTTGTTGTTGTTTGCTTCTTCTTTGGCGGAAATCGGGCGGAAAGCAACGCTTGCTTGACGGTTTGGCCTTTGGATTCGAGGCGAGGCTTTTTAGGATTTTGGCCAGGGAAATAGGGTGGAAACCTAGCTGGGGGGCTAAGGCTCACTTTGACCGGTTGGTTTTGTGTTTGGAGGAGATTTGACAGAGTTTCGAGGCTTTATAGGAGGATGGATCTCTTACTATCTCACAATCGCTTTCTACAGCGTAAAATAAACGCACATCGTTTAAGTGAGAAAAATTTTCGGCCCCTAAAACTGAAGCCGGGCACCTCTATTTATAGGTGAGAGGAAGGATACTGATGTTTTTAAAATTTCTTCTCTGTGCTTCATCAGCTTGTACTGTGCGCTTGAGTGCTTGTACTAATTCTCAAATCGTAAAGCACTATTTGGGCTTGGGTGCCGAACCCATATGATCTAGCCGCCGCTCCCTCCTTGCATGTTGGCGGCACTGAGCCCTGACCTCCTTTTGACACTCGACCCTACATTTTGTTTTCAGCGCATGCTTTGTCTTTTGCATTTTTAAAACCCTGTAACTTGACATTTATTAAGTTTCAATAGGTCTTGATATCGCATGTCATGTTACATACCAGGGGGTACGAAATTGGGGTGTCTACAGTATTATTATTTTTCCCTGTGAGGGCTCGGATGTAAAGTTATGTAAACTTTACTTAGGTAGACTGTATTAGTTATATTGTTGTATATTTTTGGGTCGACTAGTATGATCGAGCTATTGTATCTATTCAAGAGGTGTATTTCCATTGTTTTCCCGAGCATGCATTAGCTCGTGGGTTCTAGTGTAGTTGTTGTTGTTGTTATCTCCGGCACGTTTAGCCGTTGAGATTGTTGTTTAGTTCAGAGTATCAGACTTGTGCCCTTTTAGTTGGGTTTCCCTCCGTCATGTTTTAGCTATCAAGTGGTTGTCATACAGGTTGGGATCTTATAGTTTCGTTGGCCTTAGGTTTGCTGATAGTTTATTGCCCGTGCGCAATGTTACGTCATGCGCGTCGTAGATTTGTCGAGAGATAGACGTCTCTCAGCCTTGTGTTCTGTTGTTTGAAATTGAAGGCTTGGGCTCCACTTTATCTTATGCTTCTGCAAGGTTTGTTTTTGTTATCCTGTATCACCGTTATGGTTTTACTTTCATGCTTAGAGCTTGTTGGCTCGACTGTTGACTCGCGTCATTGTGCTTGTCCGTTTTATTAGGTTGTTTTCATGGCACGACCTTGGGATTTCGTATAAGAGTTCGGGTCAGGCCGTGACAGTCTGCATCGCAATCTTAATTTGTGCATCAGAATGTTTGACTTTGGAAATCAAAATAAACCATTCTTTTTTCCTCCAAAAAAGAGAAATAAATTATCAGTATCTTTCTCCATCTTTCTAGTTTTATTCTTGATTTTGAATTGCGATGTATGCATCACAATCTTAATTTGGGCATCAGATGCATGATTTTGAAAAAAATCATAATAAACCATCTCGCTTTTTCTTCATCTTTCCACATTAATCTTTTGTTATTTCTAATACTAGTTTGCCACATTCTTATTTTATCTCTGTCTCTCTCTCCATCTTCCTAGTTTTATCTTTGGATTTACAATCGATGCATCTAAATTCCTAATTGATGCATCATAATTCCTAATTGACGCATCATTACATACAAATGGGGGGAATTTTCACATTTGGCTCTTTGTTAAACAAGGAATCCTAAAGGAATGCTAGCAAGGTGAAAGGAAAAAAACTCCATATTTTGGGCGAAGAAGAAAAAAAACAAGAACCACAAAAGAAACTTAGAATAGATATATATTGTTTTGTAAATCTACATTTGTTATTTGTTGTCGTTTATTCTTTGTTTTGGCTTGTAATTCACTTAGAATTTGGCAATACATACGTTTCATTATTAACTATCTATCTACTTAATTTGTTCATAATTTATATATCGCAATATATTTGGTGGCAAAATTCAATTTATGCATTGTGATACTTGATTTTAAACATATTTGGTGGCAGACTTCAATTTATGCATTGCGATGCTCAATTTTGGACGAAAGTTTTTATGTGTGTCTTTTATTCATTAAGGGTATCTTCGTCATTTTTTCCCACATAAGCGTACTTTTGCCGGTTATATAAAAATATCTTGGACTTCAGCACTTATAATTTCACCTAAAGGGACCGACCCGAATTTCTCCCTAGATAAATATGTATTTAAATCTAAAATAAACACAATCCAAAATAATAATAATAATAATAATAATAATAATAATAATTATGCAACAACATCAGATAAGAGCATATAATTCATTTATTTTATAACTATTACTAATTAATAAGTATTTACCCGATTTATGTACGATTCATAAATGAAGTAAAAAATTAATCAGCAAGTTCTTAACTAATATTAATGCACACATATAACAATAACATGCTCAATGGTTGTTACATGTTAGTTTGTTATTTTCTTTTATTCTTTTTGCATGAGTTACAATATTTCATGTTTGCCTTGTCTCCGTATATTTTGCACAAAAATATCCTAAACAATTTTAGCATTTCAAACACTTTAAATAAGTGGAGGCGATTCAAACACACATGATGAAGATTTAACTATACTCGCTATAAAGAGGATTACCAAGACATTATATCACAGTGAAATTTTAAATCTCTTTCAGACATTATTTAACAAAAGTAAAAAAATACTTTTAAAAATAAAATTTTAAAATAAGAAAATAAACAGTAATAATTAATTTACGAGCCAACCTTTATGGGCCATAACCCTAGCGGTTCAGCCAAAAAAGTCTTGAGCTTAAACGTCAAAATTTTCCAATTCTAACCCTACCTGACACATGTGACTAAGGTTGTAAGGGGCTAAGGTTGTCATGAGAGCTTATCCCAGGATTGTGATCGATGATGATATAAATTACTTTCTGTGGCAAACATGCTTGAATTGGGGTGATAAGGTCGAAATGGTCGAGAGGTGTACCTTGAGTCCCGTATCCTTTATTGAATGTAGATAATTGACTACGTTTATTTGTCTTTGGTTTGAAGTGATTATAATGCTTATGTTTCGATCTTGTTATTCATGTTTACTATGTACAAGCTCTATATAAGTTTTAATTCTATCGTAGTTTCTTTTTGGGTCACCGTGAATTACCCTTTTGTTATTTGTTTTCCTTAGTTGATAGGAATATAGGTGGAGAACGCTAGAGAAGGTAAGGAGCAATAGTTGAAGTTGTCGATTGTCCCGTGCGATGATAATGTAGTTAGACATGTAAGAATTGTGAATTAGTTTTATGTTACATAACGAAATAGAAAAAGTGGTGAAATGAATGTAAAGATATTTACTTTTATCAACAATGAGGTTTTATATTACTTTAGCTATGGTTACATTTTCTTTAGTTAGTAATTCGTGGAAAATATTGGAGTAGATGGTTCACGTCTTGAAGAGGTTTTCGTTTATTCGGGGTTTGACAAAGGGTGTAATTGATGAGTGAAACTGTTTCCAAAACTTAAGTTATTATTAACTACAGGGTTAAGTTGACCGAATTAGCGTAATCCAAAGCCAGATCAAACCGGCCAATATGATCCGATTTCAGGCGTCGATGGTTTACTTGAGCTGTAAGTACTAAGTAGTTTTAAGAAGAACTGCTGGGGCGGTAAAGTGAATTAACCCTTACCATTTCTAAGTTTTCTGAAGAAGCGCAAAGCGTCGGGAGCGCTTTTTCTGGTTGCTGGACAAATTTGTGAGCAAAAGCGCACAACGCACGACCGCACGCAGAAAATCTCGTAGGCGGCCGGCGAATCAGGCTTCGATTCCCGTCCAATTGCTCTAGGGCTCGAAACACGCACAGAACAGAGAGACACCGTCCGACATTTAGAAAGAGTGGGACTAAATCCGACTCAATTCGAGCGGCGGCAAATTAGCTTCGTGGGCGTGTCAATTCGGCTATTCCGATTGCGTTAGAACTCCATCCTAAACTCACTTCGACATGGAGGTTAGTTTTTTAGTGCCCTAATCCGGAAAGTTAGCTTCATTGATGATGTTATTCTTTGTACACTAATTAATACAATATCTATTTTTGATCTTCGTATGAATTGAATTAACCAGGAACAAAGGGGGGACGCGATTGACCTTGACAGGACCACAGAGGTGTTAGAGCCGGAAGCCTCATCATCTGGTGGTTTATTAGTTCCTGATAAAGATAGAGTCGTCTTCAGACCTCCCGACCGGAAGTCACTTCTAGGTATACTTACATAGCAATTTTTATTTTTTTTTTGACGTTCGTAAGACAATTTATTGGCAAATAAGTCGGGAGTCGATCGAACTGTGGATGAATGCGAAGTGTATTAGTGTTTTTTTTAATGCTTGTAAGCTTGTGAGGCCTATACGAACTTAGCTCGGTGGTGTTTGTTAGAATGATGTATATTGTCTATATTACGTGTTGCCATGAAAGATAAAGTTGGTTTTTGTTCAGTATTGGGGTATTTAATGTTGAACAGAATTTGAATTTTGTTTATTTAATTGTCAGCTGTTTAAAATTTACAGGGCTTCTTATCACCTTGTGAGTCATAATCTGGTTGGATGTGGATTTTCATTCCCACAAAGGAATTCTGGGGGTTTATCTTTGGAGAATTTTGTGTCTTATAATTTTGGTAGATCATCTTGTGGTGGTATATCTAACTATCTAAGTATCTTCTTGATCTTGCTTTACCTTGTTCTGTTCTCAAGTACTGCTTGTTTGGATTTAGATACAAAAGGTATCTTTGGGCAACTTCTTACGAAATATATGTTTGACTGTAAAAAACAGGGCTAGATGTTCTTGCAAATGTGAAACGAGCGGAATCCCAGGTAGAAGGCTCGTTTAAGGTTCCTAAAGAAAGAGTTACTTCCTTTATGACATCTTTGAATGAAGAAGACGAGAAGTCTGCTACCTCAGGATTGGATGAAGTAGGAAGTGGAGTATCTAGCAGCGGAAGGAATCACACGAGTAGGCGGTATCGTGATCCTAGTTCAAGCAGAGCATCTGATCCGGGTACGTTGTTTTTTTTTATTCACATTTTTTGGGCTAGCTTGGAGTTGTATATATTACATATAAGAATGTCTACTTTAAATTCCGTGTCTCACCTACTTACCTACGTTCATAGTCATCATGCTAATGCTGCTACACTTGAAGTAAGTCTAAAATCTTGAGAAATTCGTATAGGTTCTGCATGATCGAATAACTTTATTAGTAAAGCTACAAATTCCTTTAGGTTCTGCATGAGTGACATACCTTGTGATATGTGAATGTGAGCTATACTGCATAAAAACTAGAGTTAGTATCATAAGACGATGCGTTTACAAAAACTATAGATGAGAATTAACAGGGAAACTAACAAATGTATTCCACCAGGTAAGATGTTATTTCAGTTCTGATGTTAAGGAAGCCTCAGATGTTAGGTAAAAGAATCCGTTGTTCTAAGTATCAAAGATCTTGACGTGCACATGGAAGACAGGGGATTTGAATCAACAGTGAAGTTTGGAGCTACCATCTTGGCCCCTAAAACTTGTACTCCCTCTGCCCCAAATGATGATGTACACTTTTCTTTTATAGTTTGTCCCAGATTAGGAGGTTAGTTACCTTTCCGAGAACCTTTTCATTGGTATAAATTGGGTATGAGTTTGTGGATGAGAATAACCATGTCATATCAACCAAAGCAAGTTGAAATTGTAGCGACATAGTGATATGTGTAATTGTGAGAGTTAAATGTTTTTTAACCATTTTTTAATCTGTGCAATAAGCCGACGTACGTCTCTTTATTAGAGACACAGGGGTAACAAACATCAAACGCGATGGAGTGGGAAAAATTCATAATGCCAGAAAATTGAGATGGGATTAATACATAAAGGGTACAAAGGTAAAAAATCAACATAAATTACACAAATGGTTTTTACATTGGACAATTAAAAACCCCAATTAGCACCAATGAAACTAATGTATTTGCCTACATGATGCAGGACGTAAAGGACAAAATGCAATTAGACTTAAATTGTTATTGGATTATATTAACCTCAAGGGTGGGAGAAATGGTAAGGGCACTCGGCAAAGACGTTGAGGTCCTTGGTTCCAATCTCCATACCAAGGGGCCATACTTAACGGTCAATTTTTTTTTTGTTATTGGGTTATATTGTTTTATTTTTTGGGGATAAATTGATGTAATGTATCCAATAATTTAGTTGGGGATTATTGTTATTATTTAATTTATACGAGTCCAATTAGGATTTGTATTAGAGTTTTCCTAGTTTAATTATATTATTAGTCCTTTGGTATTTTTTTCCCTAGAAAAATTAGGACTTTATTTTCTATTAATCAACCCTAGTCCTAGTAGGTTAAAGATTTACTTTTTGTCTTATAAATATCGATGTAATCCCCCGTCGTCTAATTAGAGCTGATTAATAATGTTTGAGTTGAGGCTCTGCCACTGCGACCATTGGACATGGCTGATCCCTTGCAAGGGAGGGTAAGCGGTCATCTTCTCTTTTTTCGTTCAATCCCCTTTTTTTCGTTCAATCCCCTTTTTTCGTTCAATCCCCTTTTTTTTGATAAGTAAAAGGTATATAAATGAAAGTGTCAAAATAGGTGACGCGTCCTATGTACAAAAGCAATATATAACCAACCACTTCTAGCCAACAAAAATGCTATCCACAAATTCTACAAAGGGATTAGATCCCTGTGGAACCGCCTCATCGCACCAAAAAAACATAGTCCGAATAATCTGATTTTTAATCCACATCTCAAAATCGGTTACTCCATGCCCAGGGCACTGTAGCTTCTAATTCAAGTGCTGTAGAAAAATAGATAACAGGTTATAAACAAATAGATGCAATTCGGATAAAAAAACACATCATTCACTACATAATTAAACCCTGTAGGCTCTAAGAGGCTAACATGTTGGACATTTTCGGCCAAGTATACAGACTTGGGTGAGTTGAGTTGAGTGAAGCCATTTTAGTAACACTAGTATTTGTTCCTTTTAACTTATAAAAAAAAAAGTATTTGTTCCTTTTAATAATTTAGTACGTACATACTTTAGCAGACCCCTTCTTGTGGCATAACCTTATCCTGTGGATTAACATCTCAGTGGTAGAGCAGAATCGGGGTTCTGTGTCTGTGTTAAAGAATAAAGAATAATGAGACTGGCTCGCGGTCTATACGGATCTCAGATTCAATTATGATGTGTTAAGCATATAACCAGCGCTTTTACAAATTCTCGGATTTGGCCACGAAAAATGAAAAAAATCTGGAAAATGTTTAGCCCACGCCAATAAGGTGCTAAAAGATCTACTACTTTGATTCCGCTTTCCAAAAGAAAAAATTTTCTATCCAACAGTATAAAGACAGGTGCAGATCGATGTGCATAAGTGAAGAAGGGAAAGCTAAAGTGCACTCGATCCAGTGCGGTAGGAAGCTCGGTTCAGTCCGTGCATATCTTGAGTCACTTCAAGAGTGGAATCCGCAACTCTAGTTTCAGGGGTCGTTCTCATTATGAATATGAATAGTAAAGGCTACTATTTGCGGAAAGGGAAACGACTAATTGGCTCGATCGAGCAGCATCTATACCCTCTTGCTTGAAGCTCTTTGAGGATCGGATCCAATTCTAGGAGTGATGTCGGACCAGTAAACCAAGCCTTGCTATGTTTTTTATCTAGGAGCTTTGGTTTAAAGACGTTGTATTAAAAGTGTCCTTTTTCTCAATAGGAGGTGTGGTTCCGTTTTTCCTCTTTATTTTATGCAGCTTAAAGGTTGAACTGGACATTTCCCCCGTGGTAGGCTTACTCTACTAAGAATTCGAGGAAGTGAACTGGTGCTGGCTCCACAGTGATTAGAATATTGACTGACCTATGGAAGAACTGCATTTAGCTTTATCTTTTGGATGTATATTTGTATCCACACTTAATATTTTAACTACCAGATTATTATTATGATTCTTGTGGATGGCTCTTAGAACAAACCCCCCCACCCCAAAGTGAGAGAATCAGAGCATCAATATTTCTAGAGAAAGCATCCACCATAATAGTCTCTTTTAATGTAGTTAGGAATTGAGCATCAAGCTGAGCTTGCATGTACTTCACATATAAAACTACATATAATGAAGTTCATTGCCTTTGTGCTTTATTTCGTAGGAAAATATAGAAGAGCACAAAGTGAAAGAAAATAAAAGTTTTTGCCCCCCATTTTACGCACCAGGAAATGGAATAGGGGCCAACCAATCTGTAGCTCAAGCTGGAGTGGGCAGTAATCGATAGAGACCAAAGGGAACTGTAGGGAACGATCACCCTCTAAAGGCATAGCAGCTTTGAGAGGCCGGCTTTAGCGTGGGAAGACTAAGGGCATGCTTGTTAAAACTGAAAATTAAGATCTGAAAACTGAGGTCTGAAAAAATAGAGCTGAAAACATTAAGCTACTGGATTTTAAGTACTTAAAAATCAATTGTAGTGATCTTAAAATTAAGTGCTGAAATGAAATATTCTGTTTTATAATGACAAGCCTCTTTTATCTGAATATGATTGAAATCCCAACTTTGCCCTCAATAATTCTATGTAAACCTTTTCAAAGAACGATAAAATAAAATGTATGAAAACTTGATGTGTCCATCGCCATTGTTACAGCCAATGTTTTTATTATAATTTCTTTGTTTTACTTGCTAACACAACACCTAATTAAAAATAATTCCAACAAAATAAAAAAATTATAATCAATCAAAACACGATTAATACCCAACTTTTTTTACTTGAATCAAACTTTTAAAAAAATAATGGAACACATCTTTCAAGACCCATAGACACGTGGAAGGGATTCCTGAATCAATTCTTGATCAACAAATGAACAACAAACGAAGAATACTAATCAACAAATAGCAGCAAAGACAAGGGCGTTATTCAGTATCTAAAATTCACTATACTTGAGCAGTACAATTGATTTTACAAACTTCAGTAATTGATTCAATTCAATTTATTAGTATTTTTCTTACAATGATTAATATTCTTCAGTAATTGATTTTACAAAATTCATTACAATTGATCTCTATTGATTAGTATACTCAATACTCCAGAACCTTCAATCTAGTTACCAAATAGCAGCAAAGACAAGGGTGCTGGATCTCTAACCGACACCTGCCGATATACCTTGAGAAACGCAAGGAGCCACGAAATCGGTCAGAGTTGCTCAAGAGCGCAGTGATTTCAAGGTTGGATGTGTAGGCGCATAGGTACTCCATCAGAGCTCCGGGTAGGAGGATTTCAAGTTCATCTAGGGCTTCAAGCCTAGATTACACAGTGGAGCCCAACCAGATTAAGCTTCAAACGTAGGGTTCCTTTGATCAATGCCCTGCTCTCTTCTCCACAAACTTAGAATATACATGAACACGTGTGTGATTATGTGTGAATTGAGGATTTTGGAGGCTAGAGAGAGAGAGAGAGAGAGAGAGAGAGAGAGAGAGAGAGAGGTGAAATGAGGGTTTAGGAGGAATTGAAGTGAAAGAAATGGCCATGGTATTAGCTCGGAGAGAGGGAGATTGTCACATGCACATGCCTATTCAATTGGGTATTTTGGTCTCAATTGGAAAAAAATATTAAACCCATCCTCTTTCCGTCTTCAACTTTAAGACTTGAGGCATTATCTTTTGACTTACAATTTTGATCATTTTTTAAGAGATGCTTAATTTATTAAGTGATTTCATATTACATTATCAAACAATCTTATTTTTAAATTCACTTAAATTTTTCCTAATTAAGCTCTTAATTAGGTTAACAAACATGCCCTAAGTAGTCCAGCACTGCACACGTCGGGCATATCACACATTAGGTTGGTCGGTCGTCGTCTAGTATGGTGACTCAAACTCTGCAAGTCACATCTATTTATTTTAAGTCTTCCAAATTACCTAGATAGTTAAACAATTTCTAGATAGCATCTTCAAGTTACAGAAGAGCCCATACTTTGTACATCAAGAATGTTCTTGCACATAACGATGGTACTCCGGCGTGTAGTCCCATAGCCTAGTACGTTGCGAATTTTGAACTAGCTTGTAATGAACCCTAAGCTCATACTCCATGTCCATATTCATATACGAGATACGTTTGCAAAAATCGAAATTTCTCTTGATCCATGGAGAGATATTACGCACACAAACATATATATATGTGTGTGTGTGTGTGTTCTTCTTTTGCTGCAATTTAGTACATCAATTTACTAAAACAGAGGAAAAAATGAAATGTGCTTTTTTGAATAGATTTATACTGGCTTGTTCTTTAATCATATCTTATTATGTGCATGGTGAATTTTTGCATTTGCAACCTTCATGAATATAAGCATAATATAAATCAAATAGGTACATTTGATGGGAATGGACAACTCATGTCAAGACTCAGAGACTGACCTGTCCATTATCTGTGCAACTGATACCTGGTACATAGTTTATTCGAACTGTGAAGCCATTATAAGAAGTGGTTAAGTGATAAATATGTGCAATGATAATTTGTTCTCATCTTATTCAATTGGTTAGTCGTGCTTTTTTAAGCTAGCTATTGCATTTTACATTTGTGATTGCTTTCCGGTGAAGTATATCCTTTTTTTTTATATAAGAGTAATATTAGTATAAATACGCGTCAAAACAGGTGACGCAGGCTATGTATACAACCAAAGAGCACCAACAAAAAAACTATACAATAGTGAATCTATCTAAGAACTCAACAAAAGAACTGTCCACTCTCTGAGCTCCGTCTGTACACCAGAACCTGATTGTTTCTACAATGCTTTCCTTCGATCTATCTACATTCAACTCTGAGTTCTCAAAGACTCGACCATTCGCAGAACATTTCTTTCACTGTCCTGGGCATTACCTAGGCTATGTTGAACAAGCTAAAGATGTAAGACCACAAGTCCCTAGCCACAGAACAGTGTAACAACAAATGATTCACTGTTTCTTCATCTTTCTTGCACATGTAGCACCAATTCACATATACCTTCTTTCTTTTTCTTAAGTTATCTCCGGTCAAAAGAGCTTCTAATGCTGCCTCCCATGCAAAAAACGCCACCCTCCTAGGCGCCTTTGACTTCCAAATGATCTCCCACGTGAAATCACGAATTTGTCTCTTCGATAAGGCTTCATAGTAGGATTTCACTGCATATTGTTCTCTCCCACAAGACCCTATCATCCCTGTCAAGATCAACATGAGTACCATACAAAATTTTTAAAAACTGCTCTATTTTTCTAAGCTCCAAGTCTTGCACATGCCTCCTAAATAAAGGGTTCCTGATTTTATCTCCTGAAACTTGGACCATCAAACTAACCATCCCATCCACATCCTCGGCAAAGGGAAATCTTCGACTCAATTCCCTACGCTCACACCATTTATCCTTCCAGAACCTAATCAAATTTCCTTTACCAACCTCAAAAGAAATGATTTTTCGTAAGTGCCTACACCCTTTGCTTATCCCCTTCCACATGCTAGTCCCGTATGGGTTCAAAACTAGCTTATGAAACCAATGATGCTCTTCTTCTCTGTACTTATCTATCACAACTCTTCTCCATAAAGCTTCGGGCTCTAACATGAATTTCCATAACCATTTTCCCATCAGCGCGCCTCATTGAAGATTTTTAATCTCTTGATCCCCAACCCCCCCTCTCTTACACAAGAACAAACCATGTCCCAATTCACTAAGTGAGACTTCCTGTCCTCCCCATTCCCTTCCCACAAAAAATCTTGTTCCAACTTTTTTAGCCTTTTAGCAACCGGGGAAGGAATCGTAAAAATAGACATGAAGTACGTAGGAAGACTAGACAAAGTGCTCCTAATCAGAGTGAGTCTACCACCTTTAGAAAGAAGCTGTCTCCTCCATCCCGCCAAATGCCTTTCAAATCTTTCGATAATAGAATTCCAAACTGCTGCATTTTTAAATTGCGCACCAAGTGGTAATCGCAAATACTTAGTCGAAGACTCTCAGATTTGCAGCCAAAGGAGGAAGCTAGCAGCTCTATGTTGTCCACATTACCCACCAGGATGATTTCAAATTTCGATATGTTGATCCTCAAACCTGAAACTGCCCGAAAGAATAGAAGAGTAAGACGAAGATACCCAAGCTGTTCCGTATTCACCTCGCAAAACACCATAGTATCATCGACAAACAGCAAATGAGACACCTCCAATGCTGAAACACTGTCTGATCTCGCCTTGAAACCTCGAATAAACCCCCCTGCAACTGCCTTCTCTAGAAGTTGACTCATCTCCTCCATAACCACTATAAATAGCAAAGGAGAAAGAGGGTCCCTCAGCCTCAAACCTCTCGAACTAGCGAAGAAACCAGTAGGCTCCCCATTAACCAACACTGAAAATCTAACCGTGGAAATGCAGAGTCCAATCCATCGCCTCCACTTCTCCTCAAAACCCATCCTCTCTAACAGTTGGATCAAGAACTCCCTGTTTACATGATCATAGGCCTTCTCAATATCTAATTTGCAAAGTAAACCCTTTATCCCGCTTCTGTCCCTCTCATCAACTATCTCATTAGCTATCAATGCCGCATCCAAGATTTGCCGACCTCCCACAAAAGCGTGCTGTGAGTTTGACACCACTTTACCCACAACCTTCCTCAACCGCATGGCTAAGACTTTCGTGACAATCTTATACATTCCTCCAATCAAACTAATAGGTCTGAAATCTTTTAACTCGTGTAGTCCTGCCCTTTTCGGGATAAGAGAAATGAAGGTAGCATTTAAATTTTTCTCAAAGCCCTCGCTGGATTGAAAAGAGTGAAATACCTCCATAATATCCTTCTTGACCACATCCCGAAGAATGCCAATGTGAACCCATCAGGACCGGGAGCTTTGTCTCCTTGCAAATTTCGCACCGCTGCCCAAACTTCCTCCTCTGTAAACACCCCTTCTAAAAAGATGTTATCCTTAAGACTAAGGGATTTAAAAGATATACCATCCCCTGGCCTCCACCCTTCCTCCTCCTAATGCAAATCAGTATAAAATCTTTCAATCTCTTGTTTGATAGCAGTCAGATCTTTCGTCGCTGAGCCATTCACCTTTAATGAACTGATGTGATTTCCCATCTTATGGACACTTGCCATCCGATGAAAGTACCTTGTATTTTTGTCTCCCTCCTTAAGCCAAAGGACCCACGATTTTTGTCTCTGGTTGATTTCTTCACAAGTGAGAAGTCTTTTAATCTCCATCCTCCCCTCTCTATCCAACTCCCCTGGACTCTCGATTTCATCCAACCGGCGAACCTCTTCAAGAGATTCTTTCAACCTATTGTCAATATTCCCGAAAATGTCCTTAATCCACACTTTAAGATCCTCCTTTAACAACTTCAATTTCTTCACAATCCTGAAACACGGTTTCCCCCTACATTGTAGGATCCCCATCGCACTTTGATCCAATTCAAGAAACCCGGCTCCGACAGCCATATTATTCTCAAACCTAAAAGGAGTCTTCCCTTTGCAAATCTGACCGCAATGGAGCAAAATCGGAACGTGATGAGATATCACCCTCGGCACACAACTCTGCAAAGGACCCCCAAATACCTCTGCCCAATCTGAGGAAACCAGGAACCTATCTATTTTGGAGTATTGTAAACTATCCCCACCCCTATACCAAGTGTACTCTCCCCTGCTAAAGGCAAATCTATTAAAGCCTCTTCGTTAATGAAATCTTTGAAAACCTCCATATCTTGAGAAATCAGCCTTGACCCCCTTCTATCATTCGGAAAACGGACCACATTTAAGTCCCCCCCTATACACCAAGGATACTGCCAAGCCTGCCTAACTGACTGAAGTTCTTCCCACAGAGAGCTACGGGAAGCATCTGAACTTGGCCCGTAAACTCCAGAAAAAATCCAGACTGTGTCCTCCCCCTCCCCCTCCCCCTTAAACAAGCATGACACCAAGTGCAAGCCATACCTCACCCCCAAGTTAGAAAGGAATCGTTTATCCCATAAAATTAACACTCCCCCTGCCACAGCCTCTAAATGCTCCCAATCTGCCCAACTGTTGCCTCCCACACTATTAACAACCTTCCTGTCCACCTTTTCCATTTTAGTTTCTTGGAAGCAAACAACATGAGGCTTCCATCGCCTTATTAAAGCCTTGATAATCTTCCGTTTATTCAAATCATTAAAGCCACAGACATTCCAGCTAATAATCTTTAAATCCATATTAAGACACATTTCTTTTTCTCCTACCCTGTTCGTTCACTCCCTCATCTGCCTTCCAATTCAAGTTACGGCCTAGTTGTTTCAGCTCCCTTAACCCCTTTGTTCTGCTATTTTTGGGTCCATTGCTTTTAACTTTCCCCACTGAGCTTCTGCTCTTTTCTATCTCCATCGGCAGTTCCATGATTTTCTCCTCGAATCCATCGCAGGAGACTCCCAGAAACCTTCTGAAACTCTTAGCCCTTTTTTCACCCATTCTGAAATATCAATACACTCCTCTTTGTGGATCACCAATTCCTTTCCTACTGACTCTTCTGGTCTAATCATTCTCAAGGGGAAACGGTCAATAGGTTCTCCCCCAAATTTTCTCAAATTCAGCATAGGTAAATTCGCCAACTGCAATAGGTCTGAAGCGAAACAATATCCTCCATTGGCTTCTTCAATGCACTGTCCAGTTCTATCCTTCTCCGAGAAACAACCCTCCATTCCTTCGTCACTTACACCCACACCAGTCTGCGAAGTATAACCTTTCTGCCTGGCTTTTCCAACTTCATGTATTATAGCAGCATGCTCGATGGATGTCTGTAGATTTTGTGCATAGTTTTTCAGTCGGGCTTCAGCTCTGGTAGTGGATACTCCTAGTGTACAAAGGACGCGTCACCTGTTTTGACGCTTATGGTTATATATACATATTTACTTATAAAAAATAATGCATTTATACTACTCATGGGTGATAGCATATAAGCTGATGGCAGGCTTTCACTACACAAAGTTCAAAACAACCTAAAGGAGAAGGAAAAAAAAGTTTGAAAATAATTAAGAGGTCAAAAAGAATAAATGATATGCTGGGTTTTGTTAGTTTGTTCTTTGTATTGTTAATACTTCAATCCTTTTTATATTAATAAAGCAATGTGATTTCCACTCTTAAATATGGTGTTTTGGATATTGCAGATAGTTACATCACTGAAGAAGGACAGGTCAATGATACTCCTGGGAGGAGTAATTCAGATAGTCATAGGCGTTATGAGGTAAGCTTGGCTGTGTCCTAATTCTTCTTTTTGTTGCTATAGCTATCTAAGCAATAATTATGTATGAAATTTGTACTGGTTTTGTATGGAAATAATAATAATAATAATAGTAGTGGTAGTGGTAGTCGTAGGGATTTTTTTGTTGTTTTTCTTTGTTATGTCGGATGTTTTCCTTTTTATGTGAAGCCTGATTTGTTCACCACTCCTATCAGATGCCTAACATTTTACTTTGATTAGCAAAATGTGCCTTATCAAGGTCACAACTTGGAATCACAACCATTGAAGTTTCTATTCTCGATTTGTGTTCACAGCACTCCATGTAACATCTCGATCCCACATCGGATAAATGAATGAAGTGCGTCTTATAACGCACCATTTACTACCTCTAGGCACCAATATCATCCATAGACTTTTGGGTGAGTCTAATTGACCCAAGTGTTGAGTGGGCAAGTGCGTGGGCCATGGGTAGTGGACCAGACTTTTGGGCTAGGGTCGTTATGGATGGTATTATAGCGAAACTGAACGAAGGGATGTACAGTATAAATTGCTACACCGCGGGGGGCTTGTTGAGAGCCGCCTTTGAATCTTCATTGTTTGAAGCTATGGCGTTGGTGGCTATTGACTTGACGAGGACATCAATGATTTAAGTGGGAAGATTGTAACACTGGACTTTTGGGTGACTCTAGTTGATCCAAGTGTTTAGTGGGCAAGTGCATGGGCCATGGATATCAGATTGGGCTCTCAGGGCTGTGGTTGGTATAGATGGTATTAAAGCGAAACTGATCGAAGTGATGTGCGGGACAAATTGCTACACCCACGGGAGGCGCGATGATAGCCACCTCTTGAATCCTACATTGTCCGGAGCTACGATCTTGGTGACTATTGACTTGATGAGGACATCAATGATTTAAGTTCGGGAAGATTATAACACCTCAATCCCACGATGGAATAGATGAGGGAAAGATAGTGGGCTTATCAGTAGCCACCTATGTACCAACTAGAACTAAATTATCCATGGACTTTTGAGTGGGCATGTGGTACACGTAGTTCACCTAGATGCTCGTTGGGCCAGTGGGTGGGCATGCGTGGCAGGTCGGCGCTCATCGTGACACTGCACAAGCTAGGATGCGCTCTCGCTCTTTGTTCTCATTTGGAGGCTTCTAGATTCTAGTCTCCAAGCCTAAACTGTGTCTATTGCTTATCCTGTGGGTTTGGGTTTGGTCTTGTAATGGTCTTTTAAGTTGAAATGTGTTACACAGGTGATTTTCCAGGTTTTACCATGTTTCATGGTTTATCTGACTACATCTGCATGGCATTTTTAGGAAAATAAATTTCTTCAACATTCATGTACTTATTATGTTTTTCTTGACCTCCTTTTGGCTGAAAGGTTGAAATATGTTGAGGAAATAATCACTATTGTTTTGGTTAATCGGCTTTCCTTATTGCTTCTTTTGTTATGCTACTTCTCGGGTCTTTACTTTCATCTAGTTTTCTAGTGGTATGGATATTATTAGATCTTGTGCAAGAGCAAGTCTTATATATTGCTGATATAAAACTGTAATTTATATCCCTGTTTTGACTTTGTGATCTTAGGTTTCATCCAGATCAACTGTAAGCTCCCGGAGTGGTCGATATCACAGTTCAAGTGATGATGCGGATAAGCATTATAGACATAGAAGCGATTCCAGGGACTCCAGAGATTGCAGAGAACATGGAAGTAAAAGAAGCAGATATGAAAGTGATGGTTCCAGGAGATATGAAGGTTCCAGGAGGACACCTGGTATGTGCTTACCTAGTAATTCTGGTCGAGTTAGTTTTCATATGTTAAGATTTGTAAACATATACAGAAATTATTCTGAAAATCTCCACCATACAACCTGTTTTGTGGTATAACACTGTAAGTTGAGGGCTGTTTTAGTTAATGTGACTCCTCAAAAGTTGGAACGCTTAGAAATATGTCATATAATCCCCAGTTTTGCAATTTAATGAAGAAACATTCTCATTCTAATGCTATTAGTTTGTTTGCTCTTTTAACAGTAGTGATTCTAAACACTTCAAAATCATTTAAATGTGTGGGTTTTCCAGGCAGATCAGACTGGGATGATGGGAGATGGGAATGGGAAGATTCACCACGTCGGGACAATCGATCAAGCAGTAGCAGACACCATCAACCTTCACCATCCCCAATGTTAGTTGGGGCTTCTCCTGATGCTCGATTGGTTTCCCCATGGTTGGGGGGAAATACTCCTCAGTCTGCAGGTATCTTTTTATCTATGGGATGTCCCAACTGAGATGCATGTTTTCAAAATTTAAGCTGTATACTTTTGGGTTCATTATGTTAGTCTAAGAACATGAATTTAACCATCAAGCTGAATAAATGCAGGACGTTCTGCTTCTCCCTGGGACAGTGTAGCTCCTTCTCCAGTTCCGATAAGGGCATCTGGATCATCTTCTAGATCTTCAAGTTCACGATATGGCAGCAGGTCACAGCAACTCCCTTCTCCTGCAGAAAAAGCATCGCATCCAGAGGTATCACAAATTATATCAATTGGAGGATGCACATATTTGAAAGAGTTCATACTTATTTAAGTTACATTTTATCTGTCATCCAACTCTAGTTTGTGGTTTTCTTATTCTGTTATTGTGGTTGTATACAGAATGAAGAGGATGAGAAGAGTTATTTTGATAAAAATAGCAATCAAGATATCACTGAAAGTATGCAAATGGAGATGGAATACAATTCTGATCGTGCATGGTAATTTATCCTAATCCAGAATTGTTATTACAAGTTATTGATGTTGACAGACTGCTAAAACTTGAGACTTGGAAATGGTAAGATACCTAGTTTAGCTACTTAAAATATGGAAAGAAAAATCTAAAAAAGACTTGATCATCATCTAATTGCCTTCATGCCTTGACAATGGATTTTGTTAAGCTGTGTTGTGTATTACTTGTAAAATTTTGTAAAGACAGATTTATAAGTCAGAATTTATGTTGTGTCAGCAACACCACTTGCTTTACTTATGATTAGTACCTGAATTTTGTAAAGACAGATTTATTAGTCAGAATTTATGTTGTGTCAGCAACACCACTTGCTTTACTTATGATTAGTACCTGAATGATTGTTGTTTTAGTAGTTTAGATCTTCAAACTGTAAGTTCTAGGTATTTGTAAGTGCAATGTTACACGTAAACAACAATTTCTTAAAATAACAAAATTAAATAATGGTTTAAGGTTACTTTGTCACTCAAAATGTTGTAATTGGATTGAATTCTGTTTCAACCCACATAGAGAAATTATATGTATATAGTATTTGTAGGTTCAAATGGCTTCTGATAAAATTGCAAACAATTGTGCAGTCTCAATTTTAAGTTGGATGCTCATATTGATTGCAAAGAATATCTCAATCATATATCTGCATGTCAGTGTCTAAGATCTAGTCTTGTGATTGCTGTAACAGGTATGATAGAGAAGAAGGAAATACTATGTTTGATGCTGATAGCTCATCATTTTATCTTGGCGATGATGCTTCTTTCCAAAAGAAAGAAGCAGAGGTGACCAAAAGACTGGTACGTGTAAAAATAAAGAAGTAAGGTTCTTTATGGGGGTTCTCTTTTTTTCCTTTTTAGAAATGAATCTTGCAAGTTACTAGTCAGTTTCTGTCTTCATTTAGCTTAATTTTTTTGTTTTTTCCCAAAGTTCTATGAAAAATTAGAATGTAGAAGGGCTTTTGTACCCTATTATTCAGTTGGTTGCTGCTAAAGCAGAAAGATTAAGGAAATGCGCTCCTGGTAACAATTAAGAGAACTCTTAGATATTTTATTCAGAATTATATAAGTAGCTGAAACTAATGGCACTCCCATCCAATTATTTTCTTTTGATTGATTGGGGACTTTGTTCCCCGAGTTAAATCTTTTCATACTGAGTGCATATCCTTTTTTTAAGAAACTGGTATCTGTGAAGGTTTATCTTTGTCAACTTCCAACTACACATACCTGAATTTGATGTTATGTGCTAGTTGGCAGGTATCTGTGCTGAGTAGCATTGTTGACCATAATGTTTGCATCAGCTTTTTAGAAATAATTATATTTATAGGGGAAAGCTAACCTCCAAAAGCTAACCTTCCCCCTTTACTTGTTGGAGGTTAGCCTCCTCCCCATATTTCTGTTGACAAATCTACCCATATAAAATCTCCTTCTGTAAAGAATCTAGGGGGCTATTTAGTCCTTTTCCTCAAATTCCCTAAATTTCTAGTTTCTTCTTCTCGTATTCCTTTCCCAGATTATTCATTGCTCGCTGAAGATGTCCCCAAACTTATCAATGGCAATCATGTGAAGTTTGCATGCACCAATTAACCATTGGATATCCTATTAAGCATGAATTTAAATTTCATTCATCTTCTTCTATGTATTCATATTATGGTCATGCTCTCGAGCACACACACCGGCTGGGGAAGAGTAATTCGCGGTACTATTTGCCTAATGTTAAAAAACATAGTACCTTATATTCATGGCTGCTGTATTGAAAGATTCCCAAGTTCCCCAATCTTTTACTTCAATTTGACTTGTTAGAATGCTGCCTTTTGAATGTAAGCATCTCAAAAACAAAGACACAAATGTCACGGCCAAGTTTGATATAACACTTGCTGTTCAGATGAGAGATCTGGTAAATATTAAAAATATTAGGTTAAGAGCTTTGTTTTCCTGATATCTAAGGTCAGTTGATTAGGGAAGAAGAAGCTATAAGAGCGAATTGAGAAGAAACTCAGTCTGGTGCTCATTCTGAGGGCATGTGAAGAGATTATCGGGGATTTGATCAAAAGTCTAAACTGTCTCAAAATTCTTTAAGAAACTATATATATATATATATATATATAGAGAGAGAGAGAGAGAGAGAGAGAGAGGAGTGCAAATTTTTTATTTGAACATCTATGTCGCGTTAATTTTATATTTGGTTCATGTTTTTTTGAAGGAAAATGAAAATGAATCCACGTTGTACCTTTTGGTCTCCATAAAAATGTGACAAGGATGGAGGCAGCAGCATATGGAAATGGGAAATATAGCTTTACATTACTTATCAAAAGAACGAGGAATTTTACTTTTACACCTCCTTTTTCCATTCCTTTTGGTAACATTTGACATCGATGACATACAATCTTCATGAATTCCTTTACGTGTCGGAACAAACTCTATTCTAGGAAAAACAGTAACGTCATTTTTATATGCCTTGCATTTACTTTTTATCAAAGTCTTGAGCTGAAATCTGGGATATTAATTAGGCTGTGCGTAGCTCTGCAAGTTAGGTTAAATAATATATATATATATATATATTTATTTATTTATATATATATATTTTTTGATAGGTAAATGTGACCCCTTGTTGGTATGGAGTTAGGTTAAATAATATTTGTTGGTAGTCTTTGTGGAAGGAATGGGTAGATCTATATGCACCATTGCCGGCTCTTAAAAACTTAACGCTCTTTTAGCATAGCAATCTTTGTAGTTCCGGAGTCCGTGGTGTTATACACTTATAACAATGTTTTCATGGAACGAGTGGAAAAGGGGCTGCTATTCTGATGTTGTGCACACTTGGGTGATTTTATTACTTGGTTTCTTACAATGTGATCCAAATCTCTTATTAGTTACCATGTCTACATCATAGGTTCGGAGGGATGGGACGCAGATGACACTTGCTCAGAGCAAAAAGCTATCACAGCTCACTGCGGATAATGCTCAATGGGAGGATCGACAACTGCTTAGATCTGGAGCAGTCAGAGGCACTGAGGTGCAGACAGATTTTGATGAGGAGGAAGAAAAGAGGGTTATTCTCCTCGTTCATGGTATGGAATTTTTACCACTCTTCACGATCAGCTGATTGGAATGTGGTATAATTTATGCCCCTGCCTTCTAGTTGCTATTTTCTGATTGAAATTTCTTTTGTTTCAGATACTAAGCCTCCATTTTTGGACGGGAGGATTGTTTTCACAAAGCAAGCTGAACCAATTATGCCAATAAAAGATCCAACATCAGATATGGCTATAATATCACGGAAAGGTTCCAACCTTGTTCGAGAAATTCATGAGAAACAAAGTATGAACAAATCGCGTCAACGTTTTTGGGAACTTGCTGGCTCAAAACTTGGTGATATCCTTGGTGTTGAGAAGACAGCGGAACAGGTATTTTACGTTGATATATATAATAAATTTGATCTGCTATCCAGTTGAAGTGGTAAGGATCTAAAAAAATTTTGGTTTTTCCAAAAAATGTTAGATTGATGCTGATACTGCGGTAGTAGGTGAAGATGGTGAGGTTGATTTCAAAGAAGAGGCCAAATTTGCGCAGCACTTAAAAAAGGGGGAAGCAGTAAGTGATTTTGCGAAGTCAAAATCATTATCACAGCAAAGGCAATATCTACCAATATATTCTGTACGAGAAGAGCTTTTGCAGGTTCGATGCGATATCACTTTTTCATTTACTCTTAAATAGAGATATTATTAGTTACATCCACATTTGTCTTTCTAAATTGCAAATCCTCCAATATTCGCTTTATCATTGCTGGTGTCCATCTTGAATACTATGTCGTCTCCATTTCTAAATCTACCTCTCATGCACTAAACCTTCCACATCCTCGCCAACAGTCTGAAGTAGGCCAAATTTGTAATCGACTTTACCAATTGGCGGATGGAGACATCATTTATCCCTTTCTTTACATTGACAGCTTCTAATTTGTTAAAATTGTTTTCATTTTCCCCTGATTCATCTAATACTTTTGTTGAAATAGGTAATTCGCGAGAATCAGGTGATTGTGGTTGTGGGAGAAACTGGTTCTGGAAAGACGACACAGCTGACACAGGTACCGTCTAAACTGAAATGACATCATCTCACAATGAATCATTGTTGTTTTGATGCTTTATGCACAGTTGTATAGCTCTATCTTTGTTGCCTAATCTCTGGAACTTGTTGACAGTATCTGCATGAAGACGGCTACACAACAAATGGTATTGTTGGTTGCACCCAACCAAGGCGTGTAGCCGCAATGAGTGTTGCCAAAAGAGTCAGCGAGGAGATGGAAACTGAACTTGGGGATAAAGTGGGCTATGCTATTCGTTTTGAGGATGTGACTGGGCCAAACACTGTTATTAAGGTAATTTGTTGTTCTTTTATAACTTCTCCAACTTCTTCGGAAATAGGACTGCAATTTATGTTATTTATTCCAATTCGAATTATGTTTTTTTTTTTTGGAAATTCTGTCGGCATGATTTTGCTCCTTCCACAGCTTTTGAGTTGATAACTGATGTTTTTTTTCCTTTCAAAATCTTGCTGCATCATCAGTATGGAGACGTGTTCTTGTGAGTTTTTATTTAACCTTTTAGGTAAACTAATCGATGACAAGTTGTCTTGTTTCTTTGCAGTACATGACCGATGGTGTACTTCTTCGTGAGACATTGAAAGATTCTGACCTCGACAAGTATCGGTAAGAGCTTTAGAAATATTGTTCAAATCATGCATATAGACCAAGTGTCTCTGTCTGATTGGAGCCAATTAACATTGGTACATTATATTGCAGTGTGGTTGTAATGGATGAAGCCCACGAAAGATCATTAAGTACAGATGTGCTGTTTGGGATCCTAAAGAAAGTTGTTGCCCGGCGTCTAGATTTCAAGCTGATTGTCACATCTGCCACTTTGAATGCACAGAAATTCTCAAATTTCTTCGGAAGGTATTATTATTCGTTGAAGTAGATCATTCCAATGTAGTTTGCGTTGCTCCTTATATAGTCGATTAATAATTTTCTTTCTGCAGTGTCCCAATATTCCACATTCCTGGAAGAACATTTCCTGTGCAAACTTTATATAGTAAAACCCCATGTGAAGATTACGTTGAAGCTGCCGTGAAGCAGGCCATGACAATTCACATCACCAGCGCTCCAGGTGACATACTCATCTTTATGACCGGTCAAGATGAGATTGAGGCAACCTGTTATGCCCTTTCTGAACGCATGGAGCAGCTTGTTTCTTCAACTAGGCAGACAGTCTCTAAGCTCTTGATTCTTCCCATATACTCCCAGCTGCCAGCTGACTTGCAAGCAAAAATATTCCAGAAAGCCGAAGAGGGGGCCCGCAAATGCATTGTTGCTACCAACATTGCCGAGACATCTTTGACAGTGGATGGAATTTATTATGTCATTGACACGGGTTATGGTAAAATGAAAGTATACAACCCACGCATGGGTATGGATGCCCTCCAAGTGTTCCCCGTAAGCCGTGCTGCTGCTGACCAGCGGGCAGGGAGAGCAGGTAGAACTGGCCCGGGCACTTGCTATCGGCTTTATACAGAGAGTGCGTACCAAAATGAAATGCTTCAGAGTCCAGTACCAGAAATCCAGAGGACCAATCTAGGTAATGTGGTTCTGTTGCTCAAGTCTCTGAAGATTGAGAACTTGCTGGACTTTGATTTTATGGACCCACCACCTCAAGATAACATTCTTAATTCCATGTACCAGTTGTGGGTTTTGGGTGCGCTTAACAATGTCGGGAGCTTGACTGACCTTGGATGGAAAATGGTTGAGTTCCCATTGGACCCACCTCTCGCAAAGATGCTCTTGATGGGTGAACATTTGGAATGCTTGAACGAGGTTCTCACCATCGTGTCTATGCTTTCTGTGCCATCAGTGTTTTTTAGGCCCAAAGATAGGGCAGAGGAGAGTGATGCTGCAAGGGAAAAATTCTTTGTTCCCGAGTCAGATCATTTAACGTTACTTAATGTCTACCAACAATGGAAAGCTAACCAGTATCGAGGAGACTGGTGTAATGATCATTTTCTGCAAGTAAAGGGGCTTCGAAAGGCTCGAGAGGTGAGATCACAATTGCTAGATATTCTCAAGACACTAAAAATCCCACTTACCTCTTGTGGGCCAGATTGGGACATTGTGCGAAAAGCTATCTGTTCAGCATACTTTCACAATGCTGCAAGGCTTAAAGGGGTGGGTGAGTACGTAAACTGCAGGAACGGAATGCCTTGTCACTTGCATCCAAGCAGTGCCCTGTATGGGTTAGGTTACACCCCAGATTACGTGGTTTATCATGAGCTGATACTGACGACAAAGGAATACATGCAGTGTGCAACTTCAGTCGAGCCCCAGTGGTTGTCTGAGCTGGGACCCATGTTTTTCTCGGTGAAAGACTCAGATACGTCCATGTTGGAGCACAAGAAGAGGCAGAAAGAAGAGAAATCAGCTATGGAACAGGAGATGGAGAATCTAAGGAAAGTACAAGCAGAGACTGAAAGAAGGAACAAAGAAAAGGAAAGAGAGAAGAGAGCTAAGCAGCAGCAACAAGTCTCTACCCCTGGGTTGAAACAGGGCTCTTCGACTTACCTGAGACCCAAGAGGTTTGGCTTGTGATTTGTGATTTGTGAATGTAAATTTCATCTTCTAACTTATGTCTGATACAATTTTTCGGACTCCCATTCACCAATCACCAATCTACAACTATAAATGTTGGAGGCTCAGGCTCTCATATCTTACCTTATTGGCAAGTTAGTACACTTTATATTAGATACTCCTTGCCACGTAATCCACAGTAGTAGACTAGTCGATCTTGTACACGAAGCTCCTTCGTTACCTAGACTTGGTCAGTACACTTAGATGAAGATAGAACAATTTGAATTCTCTCATTTCCGATTCTAAAGCTTTGAATGAACAATGCCTAAAAAGGAAAGTTGCAACGCCTATAAAGTAAAGATGGACTCTTTTAGAAACGGAGCAAGTATATTATTGAACCCATCAATGCAAGTGTTATCCTTTTCTGAGTGATTAACTATAATTTCGTATTTCTATGTAATAGTGTTTACAAGTTAAAACAATTCTAATTAATGTAGAAAAGATGGATAAATAGAATAGGCTTGTTCTTATTAAAACAGAAGTGCTCTAATTCATTAAGCCTAAAGCCTTGATGGGGCTGCAGCCTGGAGACTGAAGTCTATGCAATGGGTGTCCTAATTAAAATTGCTAGCTGCAACTGCAAATATATTCATAGCTTGTGAAATATTTGTGCTCAGTAAAAACGAAGAGTTTTCATTCATCATGTTGTCAAATTTTGTGAGTCGTATACAAGCACTAATCAGGAGTGTGATATACCTGAACTTTATATATAGATGGACACTAAATATATATATATACTCAAAAAAGCATTACACTCGGGTACTTGAAGTTGTTAAAGCATAACAAGAAAGCTCGAGCACATCAAGCCGATATCAAAGCTGTAGGAGTTTTGAAACCTACGCGATAACAAGCAATGACATAGAATGTGACCTTATGCTTAAACCTTCTTAAAACGACAACCCTTTCTTCTCCCCAGTGAAAGATGGATAGTATAATCTTCTTTATCGGTTTCTTGATCTGGCCGGTTGGTTTGTTGGGAACTTCTTCCCTAGTCTTGACTTTGCTTTCTTCTTCGTCGTCTTCTCTGCCCCAATGAAGCGGGTAGCTCCTCAAGAAAACTCTTCTGTTCATGTAGTCTTCGTCGCGAAAACTCCTAGTTCGTAGACCATCTTCCTCCAATTCAAAGGGATCCATTTGTGGAGGTATTTGTGATTGTTGGGCAGGGCTATATTACTTATACTTGTTTGAGGGACTGTGTGTGTGTGTGTGTGTTTGAATTATATCGATTGTGATGTTCTCTTTGTTGATCTTTCCGTTTTGTACTTCTGTTGTCTTTTGCACTTGTTGGGGATTTTATTTTAAGAATTCCCTCCGTTGGAGCATCGTAACGTGTCCGGATGTTTTATCTTATTATAATTAGATTTCTCATTATCTCCATGTTACCTAGATTCCACTTTGGTCCGCCCTGTCAAAATTTTAAGTTTTTTTTACTAAATAATAACTAATGAATATATTAATGTCGTCAAAGTCGATAGTGTACACAGACATAATTTTTTGAAGGAAACTATTACGAAAATAGAATAGTATTGGACTCTTAAGATATTGTATCATATCTCAAAGCCTTTTTAATTTAATTTTAGTTTTTATGTTTATTTCTCAACATTAAGCTTGGTTCTTAACACCAAACGCAAGCTGATATTGCAATTTTTTTGGATTATGTCAATGTATAGGCAAATAAAATAAAGTACAGTATATCCTCCTCAGTTTCTCCTAACAAGAGCCAAGGAATTTGTTTTTTCTTGTGTCCTGCTCATGAATGCTTGATTATTGATTGAACCATAAGGGGGTGGCTCAGTGGTAGACATGAAGCTTCACAAAGTGTGAGGTCTCAGATTCGATCCCTTCCCATGCCCCCCTTAGAAAAAAAAAAAGCTTGATTATTGATTTATCTAACAAAGTCTCTCTCTTAATAAGAGTGGGAAACAAAGCTACATTGGGCCATCTATGATATTAAGCCATCCTAAAAACTCCATAATTGTCTTTGGGTAACAAATCTAGACAAAGCTAAAAACGTAGCTCGTATGAACCGACCCTGTAACATGTGGATTTTAGTTTACCACACTCTCTCATCTTACTTTGACCATTGGACTACATCTCGTAGACAGTGTCGTAACAAGCTAGATGTGCATAAATATGAAGCAACTACTTAATGTATACGTTGCGAATTCTAGGCGAAGGTATCAAACTTCATTATTTGTTATTTATCATCAAATGTTTAAATGAAGTTGAGGGAAAATTTTCTTTTCCATTTAAGTATACTAGTTATTTAGAACGTGTTCTGCACGGGTATATATATATTTGTAATAATAATATAATTTTTGGACATTATAATTAGATTGTTAATCTCTTCCATGGTTATAATATTTTTTTTTCTATTGTTACTAATATTCAACGATTTTTTTACCAAAATACTTTTAAAATTAACATAAGTTTCTAACGAACGTGTGATACATATTTTGTATTAGTAATAATAGTAAAAATCTTTTATCTAAAGACTTTTAAAATTAATATCTAACTTGATAATAAATTAATAATATTAGAAGTCTTTTTGTTAAAAACTTTTATAATCATAATTCATTTTTAAAAAAATGTGGAATACTTATTTTTTTATTTCTATTGGTAATGAAAGTTTAAGTCTTTTATCTAAAGACTTTTAAAACCAACACCACATTATAACCATGTTGTATACATATTTTCTATTAGTAATAATAGTAGTAGATAAAAAACTTTTTAACCAACATTCATTTCTAAACAATGTGAGATACATATTTTCTATTGGTAATAACATAAAAATGTTTTTATCTAATGACTTATAACAAATACTCATTTCTAAATAATGTGATATACATTTCTTTGTAACCAATGTGAGATATATCATCTAAAAAGTTTTTAAACCAATATCATTTTTCTAACCAATGTGAAATACTTCTCTTCTAATAATGGTAGACTTTTAAAATCATCACCACTCTATAATCAATGTGGGGTACATATCCTTATTGCCATTTGGTAATAATACTAGAAGTCTTTTATTTTAAAAAAATTATAACCAACATCTATTTCTAAATAATGTGAGATATATCTATTTTATTATATTGATGATAAAACTAAAAATCTTTTATAAAAAGACTTTTAAAACCAACATCATTTTTTAAGAAATGCAGGATATCTCTTCTATTAGTAATTATAGTAAAAGTCTTTTATCTAAAATTAAAATCAATATCACTTTCTAACCAATGTGAGATATAGATCTTCTATTGGTTATAATGGTAGAAGTCTTATATCTAAAAACTTTGGAAACCAGCATTACCCTCTACCAAATGTATGATACATATATTCTATTGGTAATAATAGTATTTTTTAACCAACATTAATTTTTAACCAATGTAGGATACATCTCTTTTATTAATAATAATAGTAGAATACTTTGTAAGCAATGTGAGATACATGCATCTATTCTATTTGTCACAAAAAGTCTTTAATCTAAAAACTTTTTAAACCAACATTTATTTTTAAACAATGTGATATACATATATTTTATTGGTAGTAAGAATAGAAGCCTTTAATATAAACTTTTAAAACTAACATCTCTTTCTAAACAATGTAAGAAACATCTATTCTATGGTGATAAAAGTAAAAATATTTTATCAAAATACTTTCAAAACTAACATCAATTTATAACAAATGTAAGATACATCTTTTCTATTGGTAATATTAGTATATATGTATTTTATATTGGTTATAAATTGATTTTGGTTTTAAAAGTTATTAGATTAGAAATTTAACATTTTATTACTAATAGAAGAGTTATATCCCATATTGGTTTGAAAATAATGTTGGTTGTAAATATATATATATATATATATATATATATATATATATATATATATATATATATATATATATATATATAATAATAATAGCAATAGTAATAGTATAATAATAAAAATAATATTGTAAAATTCTTATCATCATTGTCATAAATGAAAAGAAAAATAAAATTTCGTCCAAATGAAAGCTTTTAACATATCTGCATTAGTTGACACATTAAATTTTGGACTTTGTGGTATTAAAATATTTATTTTAAGACTTTTAAAATCATTATTCATATTCTAAGAATGTGAGATACTTCTTTTCTATTTCTATTGGTAGTAAAAGTTTAAGACTTTTATCTAAAAACTTTTAAAACAAACTTCTCTTTCTAACCATATGATATACATCTTTTCGATTGATAATAATAGTATTTTTTAAACCAACACTAATTTCTAACAAATGTGGGATACATTATTCTATAGTAATGATAATAGTTTTTTATATAAAAAAAATTTGAAATCAACATCTCTTTCTAAACAGTGTGGGATACATCTCTTCTATTGGTTATAACATACAAATAATAATAGTAGGAGTATTTTATCCAAAATAGTTTTGAAACTAACATCTATTTCTAAACAATGTGTGATACATCTCTTGTATTGATAATAATATAAAAATTCTTTTTATTTAAAGACTTTTATAACCAATATATGTTTCTAAATAACGTGGATCTCTTTGTAACCAATGTGAGATACATTATCTAAAAACATTTTAAACCAATATCATTTTACTAACCAATGTGAAATACATATTTTTTTCTATTAGTATTAAGTATTTTATAAAAAGACTTTTAATACATGCATCACTCTCTAACTAATGTGGAATACATCGCATCATTTGATAATAATAGTAGAAGTTTTTTATTTAAAAAAAATCTAAAACCAACATATCTTTCTGTATAATAGGATACATCTCTTTTTTTTTTCTCTTTTATTGATGATAAAAGTAGAAGTCTTTTTTATTTAAAGACTTTTAAAAATAAACATCACTTTTTTAACCAATGTAAAATTTATCTATGTATGTATGTATGTATGTATGTATGTATGTATGTATGTATGTATGTATGTATGTATGTATGTAATATTTATTTATTTATCTATTTTTTGATAGGTAAGTGTGGCCCTTGGTCTTGCCATCTCTCCCACCCCTTGGGTCAGATATATATTTATTTTCTTATAAATTTGTCAATTATTTGTTAAATCTAACCTTAGCCTATGTCTGATCTATAGATTTCATATATAAAATTGCTTGAATTTTTATCAGTATTCGGCGGTACGTTAAATACAAAATATTTGAATGACAATAGGAGTAATGCATATTATGATACTTTATATAATAATTATTTTTCTGGACTATCACCATTATCGGTGGCAAGTAAATGTTAAGAGTAAATTTATTGTAGATACTCGATTACTAATTTATCTTTTCTATTTACTAATTGATATGAAATTGTCTGTAAATTTCATAATATATCATAATTATGTACGTTTATATTACTGTTGTATGGAGTAAATTATTTGAAATATGTCTGTTATATAATTTATTGATATTATTGATATATAAACTTGTTATAAAATATAGAAAACAGTTTTTAAAAATAATGAAAATACCTAAGCACCTCGAACAACAAACTGATTCTAAAAATCTAGAATCAAAAATTTATAAGAATGAATAAAAATTAAACTTTTCATAAAACTACTCATAAATTAAGCTTCAAAACATCTAAACAAAATGATTTGTTTCAAAATATTTATTACATTTAGTTTATACACTTCATACGGTTGCAAATAACTATGGTTGACAATCATTTTATATACTCCTTGAAGAAGCATTAATTTAATACATGTGTTCTTTTACCAATTTGTCTTTGTCTTTGTCTATTAACAAATTTATCTGGCATCCATATTTTATATTTCTTATTATATCGATGAATAACTTTTAAATAAAGTTAGTTAAAATATTAAAGGTTCCATGAGGTGATAATATTCTATGTTAAACAATACATATTTAGTAAGCCTGCTAATGTAATTCGTTTTTTACTAAACGAACAAAATATTATCATTATTTTGGATGTTTATAAAAAATATTTCTTTAATAAACTATTAACTAATTCATTAGTGATGGGAATTAATTATGTTAATTTGATTTATGGTTTTAAACTGGTTTGAATAATATTGCATTTAATTATTTGTCAAGACTATTATTAATAACGATGACAAATAATTTATATTGAATCAATTGTTTCATCATTTCATCTTATTTATGGGAGTTTATATTACTGTGGTGAAGATTTAGAAGTCAATATGTCAATTACAAATGCAAAAAAAAATATTAAAATTAAAAAAAGAAATGTGAAATCGGATATAGAATAAATTATTCAATATTTGATATTATTTTGATATTGTATTTCTTGCCATTTCGTAAATCATATTAAACTATGTTAAATGTTATACAATTTGTTTACATTAAGTGCATTAAAGATATTTGTAAAGTCATTTGAATCTGAAGAGTTGTTGTCAACTTCATTAATTGATTTTCACTTTAATATCCAAAAAAATATGACAAATATACAAATTATAAATGTTTCTAAATTTGAAAAGTCACTTTTGACGGGATATTTTAATTATTTACTCATCTCCTTTTATATCTATATATATATATATATATATATATATATATATATATATATAGATTATGTATTATTATTATTAGTTGATGGCTAGAAAACTAAAAATTTGTAAAGCTTCCACACACACACACACACACACACACATATATATATATATATATATATATATTGTAATTACCAATAAAATCTATATTAATTTAAGTACTTTGAATGAATAATTAGTCACGCGTTGGCACGTATATAGGAACGCATCTTTCTTGGCATGAGAAAAAGTGAAAAACTGAAAAAGGCCATCTTGAGATTAGCCGACAGCCGTGGTAATAGACTTCTTCTACTTTTACGAGACTAGCCCAAAAAAATACATAAAGGAAAATATTTTTTGTTTTATAGTTAGATTTAGTTTATTTTTACGGAAAATAATTCTTAGAAATATTTTTCTTATTTTTTGGTGTATGCCAATGTTAGGAGAGTATGGTCAATATAAAATATTTAAGCTCAACTAAAAATAAACAATATACTTGGGAAATGATTTATGTAGATACCCTTTTGACGCAGCGAAACAATTAAAAATGAACTCTTTCAACGAGAAATTCTTTAGAACAAGGCTTTCAACGAGAAATTCCTTAGAACAAGCCTATGACGGCTTAGGGCTCAAGCACAAAGCAAGAAAACTCGAATTTTTTTTAAAACTGTCGAAATAAGGTTTAAAGGGGTTATTTATATCCCCTAGCAATCCAAACCCTAAAAGGAAAATAATAAATAAAAAAGACGAAAAAGCCTAAAAACTTTCAAAGGCCCGTAACGGTACTTAAACGACGCTTTTTGGGCTAAAAACGAACTGTTCACATGGTAAACCTAGTGAGTCTTGTAGATCTCGTCGAGAGCTTCGATTTGATATGCTGTGGGTCCCGTAACTCATCCGGACGCGAAAGTTATGCTCCGTTAAAGTTCGCCGAGCTTCTACTATCGCTTAACCAAACTAACGAAGAAGCTGCCAGACCCAATTTTCAGAAACTTCCACTGGACCCCCTGAACTTCGAACTCTTCCCAAATGCCTTGCTTAAGTACATCTCGACTACTTGTTCTACATCACCTTTGTAAGTTATTTTCCATAATGACGCTTCAAGACTTATCAAAGAGTTTGAAACAATAAACTCTAATTCAATTACTAACAGCGATGCACTTGTCACGGGCACCGCCCCATCCACCCCCATACCACATACAAGCATGCTTGTCACACTGTCACATTTCCCCCTTCTCTCTCATTCACACCATCTGGATTTTTATTTTTCTAAATTACAAGTGATTAAAACACATCTACTATATATATTTTATACGGAGTAGTAACATTTAACAAAAAATAAAAATTATATAAATTCATGATTGTTTTCCGTCACCTTTTCAATGCATTCACCAAATACTTTTTCCATTAATTTTATTTTACCAACACTTGAGAGTAAAATATTACGGAGTATAATCTTCGGTTTCTAAAAACCATATTTAGGTTAATTGATCCCTTCTAGAAGACTAGAACCATGTCCCAACTCCCACCGAATCTAGATCTCCTGTACCACTTGTGTACATCACATTGCATCTTAACCATTGCATCTTAATCATTACATCTCAACCAATAATTGAGATGAAAAATAATACACCAGTGATACACACAAGTGGTATAGAAGATATAGACTCGCTCCCACCCTAATAAGTCAAAGCAAATGATCTAAACAAAAAACGACAGGGAATAAAGGGAATAGTTTGCCGTTGAGGTGAGCAAATCCATAACAAAAAAATGTCAATTTCAATCGCCACGTACGGCCAAGGCACGTTGAAAACTATGCCAAACCTTATCAAAACGTCAATTTCAAAGAATTTTTTGTAGACCGTTGTTATATGCTTTCTTTTTCCTAATTGCTTCAAGGTAAGGTAAGAAGTAGTTGTAGAATCTATAATACATGGTATTGGTATGGTGAACCACTTCATTTGTCAATATGGCATGTTGAAAATATGTCATGTGCATATATAGCTTTTTTCCATCATATAGTCTGGATTAAACCGACTCAAAATCTTCTATCTCAATCCCTTATCACACACTCGTCTTATTAGATTTAAACTATCCACGTGTCGTGTTATTCTATCCAACTTTATAAAAACAAGTAAACGTGTAGGACTAATATTCAATAGGACAGGAAGTGTGACATAAATTGAGAAATAGATGATTTTATGCTAATTAAGTCAGAGGCTTTAAGATTTAAAAAACTCTTTTCCCCTTGAATTTGGAATGTTTTCCCTTGTAGTTCCAATATCTTCCTCTCTATTTCTTTCTCACTTTTCTTTAATCATTTCAAAGAAATCCTAAAAGCACATAAATAGTTGTTCAACTCAAACTTGTTAATTGTTTTAAATGTTTATTGAAACTCTTTAAAAGACAAATCAATTTCAACTATTACTAATATACAACTATTATTATAAGAATGATCTTTTGATATAACTTTTATGTCGTTGTTTGTTCAACTATATAACACGCGATAGAAAGAATATAATTCGACTTTAATTTAAATTACTTGAAAACAATTCTATAAATCACATTGTGGAGAGGATATATAAACTATTAAGTACTCGTTTGTTACAGTTTATTTGGAGTGATTTTTGATTTTTGACTTTTGAAAAGTCATATTTAGAGTGCTTGTTTCAGCTTATAAGTCAAAAGTCATAACATTCTTTATGTATTGAAAAGTCAAAGCTAAAAAGCCAAAATTCTAAGTTTTTTTGATTTTCTTTTTAAAACATGAAAACAACTATTCATTAATAAATATTTTATTATCTCAATTTCATCCTTTTATGAAATATTCATAAAAATATGAATACTAATTTTCAAGTTTTTTAACAAATAATTATAACAACTCATAAGCAGCTTTTCAACATCGGTAACAAACAGTCTATCATGCAATCAACCACAAGCTTAAGCTATTAATTAAAGTCATAAATCATCAGCCACAATAAATAAGCCCTAAATGACTAGAAATAATAGAAAAATGGAGAGAAGTGACTAAAATAAGGGGAAGTAAATATTTTAAATACCGGTAGCGTACCTCAAGTAGGTGATGGCATTCCTCGTATTGCAAGTGTAGTATAAAAATGGAGCTTAAGAATGAAAACCCCATTTCTCAAAAGAAAGAAAAGAGTGGGTGGAGGGATTGTGGAATGTGGATATGGTGTGTGAAGCACACAAGTGATCATACATGTATTTTGTTACTTTCTTACTTCTTCCGTCTCAAAATAAAAAATGTTTTAGAGAAGAAAAAAAATGTCCTAAAATAAATATCGTTATACGATTTTAAGAAAAAATTGCCCACATTTTACCAAAATTACATTTATTAATTACTCTCTAATTGAATGTTATATTGAGAGGAAAGAAAAAAATTAATTACGCAACTTGTTCACAATAATTGCACTTAAATATGAGTAGATCATTCTTTTTGTTAATTTTTTTAATATGTGTGAAAATTTCTAAAACGTCATTTTTTTTGAGAAGGAGAGAGTAATACTTAATGTTGAAATATAAACGATATTTGAAGTGATATGTTGGATTGGGCATACATTTCACAATAACAAGCATTAGTTTGAGTAATAGGTCTCGACATATGTGATGTAGGACAAGAGTCGATTAATTTTAAAAATAAATTTGTAATTCCAAAATCTAATGTATCCTCAAAATTATCTTACATCTCGATGTTTACCAGCCAACAACACAACAACACCCCACAGAACAACACCGGCAGCATCTCGCAGGGTACAAAATACTCAAAAGAATTCGTTGAGTACAAGGAAGAAGATAGATGCAAGATAATTGCACAAGAATTAGAGGAAAATCTAAATTTGCTTGAGCTTGTGTTTGGAAACATGCATGATATGTTGATCAATTATTTGTCGAGCGAGATATTTATGAGAAATATAATTTTGGGGATACAGACTATATAGTAGATTCTGGAATTGCAAATTTATTTGATGAGGATGATATGGGTGCGTCCGTGACTGATAAGGTGTCCTCACGCGTTATGCCAAACAAGTTTGTGTCTGGTTCTCCTAGTTTCTTTCAAGTTTTTGAGTCCTTTTTTAATTTCAGATTTGTTCAAAGATTTTGAAGACTTAAGGTTTCAAGAAAATCTATACTACTCAAAATATCTCTTTGTTTGGCATGGACAATTTCAAGTTTCGAGTATAAACTCGAGGACGAGTTCTTTTCAAGAGTGGGTGAATAATGTAGGACAAGAGTCGATTAGTTTTAATTATAAGTTTGAGTATTTTTATTTTAATTTAATTTTTGAATTTAATTTTAATAGGGTAATATTTATGTTTAGAAGTAGATTTAAACATCTAAGTGATGAATTTAAGTCCTATTAGGCTACTATATAGGTTAGTGATGTAAGACAATGATATGCGAAAACGCAACACGGGCAAGATTATCTGGTCGTATCAAGTAATAAAGTTTGTAAGTACGAGTCGATCACATGAGGATAGAGCTAGAAATAAATCATAAGTACTAAAATTGGGCCCACTTAATTTTATCTAAGCTAACGAAAATTAGATAAAATAAAAGCAAGAAAGTAAACTAAATTAACGCGGCGATAAAATGACAGCAACATCAAATCAAGGCTAAAAAGTAGGATTGTGATAGTATAGTCAATGTTTAAGCTAACTCTCAATATTTTTCTTAACTCAAATTTTTGGTAGTCGGACACACACTAATATTTGCTACGGGCTTTCGCTACGTATAACAAACCTAGCTATCACTCATTTTAGCTATGAGCTTATCTCATCGCAAATATAACATAGGAGAGAAAATAGTCGCGTGGTAGATCAACCACCCAATGACTATCTACGACCTTCAACAATTCTAGGGTTCATTTAATGATTCATGACTTCATTAAAAGCATTAAGCACAAAATTATAATGACAAAAAAATTGAGTAATACTTCATAAAGAGATAAATTAAATTAAAACACCACATTCAATATAGAAAATAATCACAATCCATATATATATATATATATATATATATATATATATATATATATATATATATATATATATAGCTCATCATCAAGATATCAAGAGATATATGCAAAGTTCCCCAAAAATTACAATAATAAAATAAATAGAAAAGTGGAAGGATTAAACTAATTAAAGTTGCAATTTTTGGTTGACTTCACTTAATCTTACTCACTTGACTCTTGATTTGATACTCCAAGCCTTCAAAATGAATGCATTTTAATATAGGTGGAGAGATGGGGAAAATGGTTAGGAGAAAGCTTTAGGGCTACTGCCCTAAAAATGGGGGTCGACTAGCTGGAGATAAATGAGAAGCAATTTTTGAGATCTCCACTGGCAGGGGTAATTTTGGGAGATGACTCGAGGTTTGGGGGCCATTTGGGGAAGGAAATGGGGAGCTGGGTCACGGCAGGGAGCTGGGCAGCCCAGGCAGGAGGTGTGGGCTACCCAGGGGAAATATAGGTGAGGTTGTGAGTGAAGTTGGCCCTAATAGCGAGCAAGTGGAGTTGGAAACGGGTCGGGCAACTTATATCCAAAAGGGAAGGATGTGGGTTAACCACTTGGATGAGAAGCTAGGGCTAGGCGGCTGACATGTGGAAGCGGTAGAGATCGACAACACAAAGGGAGTGCAACTTCCAGAATTGCGCCGACCTCCCCTGGGGTTATGAATGTTTCTCTGGTGCCCATGTTTTTCAAAATGTAGCTTCTGATGACCCTCTTCCTCCAGACTTCACAATTTAGTCCTAAGTCAGCCCAAACTTTGAACAACTTCAATTTTTCTTCACTTTTTGCTTCGATTTGCATATATTAAGTCTTGAAACCTTGAATATCTTTGAGATACCTACATAAAACACAAAATACATAAAAATAGGATCTCAAATACAATTGATCATTAATCAAAACTCAAAATAATCAATAAAATATTAGAAAAAATAATGAAAATGATAGGAAAATTACAAGCTTATTAGGCAAGAGTCGATTAGTTTTAGTTATAAGTTTGAGTATTTTATTTTATTATAATTTTCGTATTTAATTTTAATAGGGTAATATTTTTATGTTTAGAAGTAGATTTAGGCATCTAAGTGATAAATTTAAGTCCTATTAAGTTACTATATAAGGCTCCGTTTGTTTCACAGAAAATCATTTCCAGAAAATAATTTCTGGAAAATGATTTCCAGAAAATCAAAAGATTTCATTTTCAGGTGTTTGGTAAATCTTTTGAAAATATGTCAGAAAACATTTATGGGTGTTTGGCAAACACACGGAAAATGTTACGGAAAACAATATATGAATAAATACAAAAATAGAAAATAAACAATGTTTAGGATGTCCCTAAAAAATCAATAAAGACCATTTTTTTTAATAAGGTCCATCTTTTTTTAATCTCACAATTACAAATATTTTTTTTGATAATTGATATACAAAAAAACGTTTTAAAATAGAAAATAAACATTGTTTAGGATGTCCCTAGAAAATATTGCGGAAAATTATATATGAATAAATACAAATAAAATATATTCTAATATTAATGCACATATTGAATATAAAATAGTGTTGAACTTTAAGTAATTTTTCTTTAGTAACTCTCAATTTATCATTAGTGGTGTTAAATCAATATTTATCTTTTTTCAATCTCACAATTACAAGTAATTTTTTTTATATAATTGATATGAAAAAAATGTTTTAAAATAGAAGATTGACAATGGTTAGGATGTCCCTAAATAATATAGGTGACACTAATTTTATAACGTAGTAAGCATTTATTAAAATTATATTTTATAAATAGTATGCACAAACTTTATTTATATTTCTAAATAATTTATTTGTTGAGTTAAATATTGTGTTTGTAAGTAAGTATGTGCAATTGTGAAAGGGGCGGAGGGTGCCCGAACATTTGGAAAATGACTTACGGAAAATGAATCTGTAATTCATTTTCCAGAAAAGAAGCCTTCATTTTCTGTTGACTCGGAAAACATTTTACGTTGACTGCATTTTCCTAAGGTTACCAAATACCAAAAATGAGGAAAACGTTTTTCGGAAGTCATTTTCCGTGAAATAAACGGAGCCTAAGTTTAGGCTATTTTTTAGGAAGTTTTTAACTTGTTTTCCAAGCATCCTATAAAAACAGGTTTCATTGTAATTATGAATTAATTCATTTTTTTCAATAAAATAAAAATACTCAAATTTATAATTAAAACTAATCGACTCTTATTTTTCAATGTGTTCTCATGCATTTTTTGACTCGTCCAAAATGGTGGCTTAAATTGACATGCAGACTAGCTGACTCATATGAATCATTTTTACTGACTAAACCAAAAAATTCTTATGTTTTGACCCCTTCGCTTGTACTCCTGTGCTAAATGGCGGGAGTACTTCACAAATCACAATAGTTTAACTGTGGGTATTTAACTATTTATATCGAGCCATTTTGAAGTAGCAGAAGTGTTAGAAACATAAATGTTTAGAATTATTTAAATACATTAATTAGATCTTAAAAAATAAAATAATAAGTAATAAAATAAGAAATGATTCATAAAAACTCACCCACTGAATTAAGATCATTCTAAAAGATATATCTAAATGAAATTCAATAGAACGAGTTAGTTAAGTCTTGCATGATAAATAAAAACTATTAGTTAATCTTTAATTAAAATCAAATTGATTAGATTTAAGCAAGTTGCGCTCTTCTTACTGAAGTTCAGCAGGTAGACCTACAACTAATAATTTATCGTCTTAAACAAGATAAATTAACTTAGACTAAGGTAGGCAGATCACACTAGCCTTGTTCATCTATCTATCGTGTCTTAATCATCAGCAGCTAGCTAGCTGCTCATCCCTTCACTTATCAGCTGCAGTTTTTTTAAAAAAATTATTACACCTATCTTCTAAATATTCTACGCTGTTAGAATAATGTGCTTCAAATTATAATAATGACTTTAAACGTCTTCAAACTTTTGTTAAAAGTTTTCAAAAACATTATCTCCAAAGACGTGTGGTCTTCACTCTCTTTCAATAAACATAAATTAGCTAAAACAACCTTTCGTGAAAAGATAAACTTGCCTGCTATAGCTAAGTCACTACTTACACTTAAAATACTTAAATGATTTCTTATATATATATATATATATATATATATATATATATATATATATATATATATATATATATATATTTCAAATAGTATTTTAAACAAATGTTTTGGAAAACACTTTCAGCAAATGTTTTGGAAAACACTTTCGGCCACTATCACGTGATTTATTCTTGGCCATCTCAATTAAAACATTAAACTATTCAAAAGAAGATTTTTTGTCGTTTCATTAAATAACTTTACAGTTTATCATTGCATTAAATATCATACAATGTATCAATTATCGTATCTTCTAGCTAAACAACCTTCTTTATTACTACACTAGGTTATTACCCGTGCGATGCACGGTTAACTTAGTGTTGTTTCTAAATCTTAATTTTGTAGATAAAATCTGCAAACTATTTTAATGAACCAACAACAACAAAATGTTCACATAATTAATTAATAAATAAATAAATTACGTGAGATCACACCAAATCATCAAACCGAAAATTCATGCGAATTATAAAATCGAACAAATATTCTTAGGGAGGGGAGAGAAAGTACCACGAAGACAGACTCGTCAAGGAGGTGTTTGATGGAGGTGAAGTATTTCGCAATAGTTGTTTGTGGTTTTGATGGAACACATTTAATCAAATTAAATAAAATCTATTTTAAATTAAGCGAGTTTTTGTAAAATAATAAAAATTAACAAACTTTTACCATGACAATTAAGGAGTACTCCTAATCAAATGAAACTTGTCTAAATCAAATGTGATAAAATATATTTGGTACAAATCGATTTTGACAGCAAAAAGTTGTAAAAAACAAATTACCATGAGAATTGAAGAACTTTAATCAATTGAAACACATCTAAATCAAATGTGATAAAATATATTCGCAAAAAAACTTAACCATAAAAATATGGAGTCCTAATCAAGTAAAACATGTTTAAATCAAATGTGATAAAATCTATCTGATATTAACCGATTTTAACAACAAAAATAGTTTTTTTAAAAAACTTTTACCATGTATAAAAGAGACACCAGTTTAAAATTTATCCAGTTTTGAATTTTTTACAGCATAAAATAAATAAATAAATATATATATATATATATATATATATATATATATATATATATATATATATACATATAGTACCATATGCACAGTTTTGATCATAGGTTTTTTTTTTTTGCAAAAGTTGTTTATAATAAGATGAATTTCTAAACTTGTAATAAATATTTAATTTTTTAATTAAAATAATTTGAAAAAAAAACAAAAAGTAAGGTAAATATTCAAAATTGATCATATGAATATGTAATTGAAAGATTAAAACCTATGAGAATTAATAAAATCTACCAGCAAAAAAACTTTTACCATGAAAATACGAAATACTAATCAAGTGAAACTCGTTTAAATCAAATGTGATAAAATATATATCTTGTATTAACCGATTTTGGCAACAAGAAATGGTAAAAAAAAAAAACTTTTATCATGTATAAAAGAGGCACCAGTTTTAAAATCTATTCGATTTTAATTTTTGGCAAGATTTATATATGTATATATATATATATATATATATATATATATATATATATATATATATATATATATATATATATATATAGTACCATATGCACGGTTTTAATAGTTTTTTTTGTGCAAAAGTTGTTTATAATGAGATGATTTTCTGAACTTGTAATGAATAATTAAAATTTTTAATTAGAATAATTTGAAAGAAACAAAAAATAAGGTAAATAATCAAAATTGATCATATGAATATGTAATTGAAATATTAAAATCTATGAGAATTGATAAAATCTATTCCAAAAAAACTTTTACTATGAAAATTTGGAGTCCTAATCAAGATAAACGTGTCTAAATCAACTGTGATAAAAACTATCTGGTACTACCTGATTTTGGCAGCAAAAAAAAAAAAAAAAAATTTAAACTTTTACCATACATAAAGGAGGTACTGGTTTTAATTTTCGGCAAAAAAAAAAGAAAAAAATTACAACTTTACAAGAAGGTGTCACGTCAAAGCATATAAATCCTTTAAATTTTTAAGCATTCAACACAAAGTCGTCATGTGACATCAACGACTTGTGTTTTAATAAACTAATAGATAAATAATAGATTATTAATTAATGATTAATAAATATAGATTAGTAGAAGAACAAATAACATAAAATTATCCCGTGTATAATTTGTATAAATTAAATAGTAGGAAAATGAAAAGATGGAAATTGAAAAGTTTCATTCAAATTAAACTTGTATAAATTGCATATGATAAAATATATTTTAATTAAGCGATATTTGAAAAAAAATAAAAACAAAATTCTAAATCTCTATCATAAATTTACTCGTAAAACTATATCCTAAATCTATCTTATCTGTTGAATCTTGTCTTAAAATATATTTGCTTAAAATCATTTCACTTGTTGTCAGCCAATACTTAGATTATTTCTTGTTGGTCAGTTTGTGGGATATCTCTTTGTCAGTCACTTCTATCGACTGACCACAGTTTTAAAAGTGTCAGCTTGTTTATTTTATTTACTTGAACATTCTCTTGCACTGACACTTTCTTATTTTGTGTTTTGATAGATATTCTGTATGTTATCTGTCTAACAGGATCCATGTGATCTTGTGAGAAGATACGTATGGATAGCTTAACACATTTCAAATTCAAATGTGTTCCTAACGGGTTACACTTCAAGATCATTTATAAATACCCTCATAAATCATTTGAAGATATAGAAGTCTGAAGCATTCTACTCTCAAAAGAAATTCTCTCTGTGCCTTAGTCTTCTTGAAAACTTTAGCTAGACATATTACTCATTGATAATTTTTTTCTAGTTATTGTTTAGACAAACACTAAGTGACTTACTTCATATTCTTTAGAAATCAGTCAGTTTGTCTCATAGTTTGATTGTTATTCAATCATACTCCATAAACACCGGTCTTTTGTTGTACACTGATCCATTAGAAAGCACTTAGATTTTTAATAAAATTAGTGCACTTCAAAAATCCAAGTTTGACTAACTTGGTAGTGGACGTAGCAGTTTTACTGTGAACCACTTCAATTTATCTGTCAGTTATTTCATCAGCTCTTACAAACTGATCTAACACTTAAGAAGTATTGATCTATTTAAGTGTTAGCCAGTTACTTACATAAATTGTTTACTTAATTGTTCTGATAAATTGTTATTTAGTTATTTTATTTATATTCAGTGATCTATCTTAAAAGTTATTTTTGAAAACAATTGTGTCAATCAGTTGACCAATCTTCACTAACTTCAGCTTCTTTAAAACATCAGCCAACTGACATAATATCAGCTGACTAACAAGATTATAATTTCTGCTGCCAATTTTTAAAGTTTTAAAAAGACACCCTCAAAGTTTTTAAAAGGCTATTCACCCCCCTCGATCCTTATCAGTTGCCAACGGGACTTACATTATCAAATTAGTTTTAGGATTTTTATCTTATCTAATTAGATTTCAGATTTTTATCTTAAACTAATCAATTTTGAAAAAAGAAAAAAACTTATTATTTCGAAGGTGACACATGGCAACACTGAATTCCTTTAAAATTTAGTTTTTCACAGAAAGCCGCCACGTGGAAATAGCGGCTTCTGTTTTAGTAATAGTTATAGATGCTAGAAGGTATCTACTTTCCTTATTTTATGCAAAAAGATATCTAACTTCTATCTATAAATTTATGATCTTATACTAGGTGATATCTTACGTATCAAAAATCTTCTTCAAGATATCAAAGCTTTAAAAGATAGATTTTATCATCACTCTTCAAAGATCATATATGCTCTTTCAAACGACTATTTCCAAGGATCTATATATAAAACTTTTTGAGCAATGATTCGAAAAAGTGAAAAACTGGATCAAAACATTTCTCATATCCCTTTAAACAATTCTTTTCTTGAAATGTTCCAGTTCTCATGGTGAAAGATATAAAATGATAGAAGGGTTGAAGACATCATCTACTCATATAATATTCCTTCTTTGATCTGCTTTAACCCATGGCTGGACACTCAACTTATTCTTTCAAACAATTCCTTCCTTGATGTGTTCCAATCCTTAAACAATTACTATATATTCTTTCACTTTTCATTCTTTTCTAGTTCATGTTTAAACAATCATTGTATTCTTCTTTACTTCTTCAAAATCTTAAAAGAATACTTGATTGTTGCACGAGTATGATTGTTGTTCAATCATACTCCTCAAACATTGGTTTTTGATGTACACAGATTCGTTAGAGATCACTTAGAATTTCAATATATTTAGTGTACTTCAAAATCCAAGTTTGATCAACTTGGTAATGGACGTAACAATTTTTACACTGTGAACCACTCCAAATACTCTGTTATTATTTTCATGTTGTTTCTACTGTTCTAAAACTTAAGCAGCTGTTATCTACTTAAGTGTCAGCCAATTACATTTTCTTGAATCATTTACTTAATTGTCAAATATATTGTCTTTCAGTTCAGTCCTTATATTTCAGTGATTAAAAAAAAAACCAAACCAAACTGGTTAACGATTCAGCAGCTGTTACCTGCTGATTTTATTAGCTGTTGAAAACTTATCTTTTTCGCTGCATCTTTTGAAGGTTTTAAAAATAATCCTTAAAGTTTTTAAAAGGCTATTCACCCCCTCACTCTAACTTTATTTCGTTGCCAACTAGACTTACAAGAAGTAAGCATGTTAAGAGCATCTCCGATGTGATAAATTCTTATACAACTTCTTAGCTGGGTCTCATTGCCACCTATACATTTTTATCTTCTTGTCCACTTAAGAATATATCTTCTCATTATATAATCTTCTTACACAAAAAAATATTAAATTTAATACCAGCTAATAAAAACAAAACCCTCCCCCACCCACCCCCCACACACACCCCACAAAAAGGGCGGCTGTCCCCCTCTCTCTCTCTCCTCCCAAACTTCTTATTTAGGAAGTCAATTATTTTCTCTATCCTAATTGGCAATTAAGAAGTGAACAATGGTGAGTAAATTGTTCACTTCTTAATTGGAAGTTGATGAAAATGAGACAATGGAGATGCCCTAATAGATCGGATTTTGATCCGAATTTGATCCGAATTCAATGTTATTTTTAGGATATTGATTTAGTTTTTAAATCTCATTACCCGATTTTAATCCGAATTCGATAATCCAAAAGTTTAACAAATCGATTTGGATTAAGGTGTTCCGATCAGTCAACAACCCAATCCGATCCAATATTTAAAAATATATTAATATTATAGATATAAAAGTTACTAATGTTACGTTTTTATTCATTAATCATTACTAATTCTACTAAATATAAATTTTTCTGTGCACTCTAAAATCTGACTAACATTTTTATTCATCTTTGTGTAAGCTGAAAACAAGATTTTTTAATTTATTCGACCTTTAATTAAGCAAAAATACCTCAATATTAATTTTATTCAGTACTTTAATAAGGGACGAATAAAATCTGAATCCGATCTAAATCCAAAAATTTAGGATATTGATCAAGCTTTGAAATATTCGAAAGATAATCTAATCTGATCCAAGTTTGATAATTTATTAACAAATTGGATATAGATTTGACTGATGTGATCCAAATTTGATCCATTAAAAGGCCTAATAAGAAGTTGTGAATTAATTATGGGAAATTTCAAGTGGGTACAATTTTAGAAACATGTTTTCATCTAGGACCATCAATTTTTTGGACATTTCATAAAACTACAAATTGGTTGCCAAATGACAAAAATGCCATTAATGAAAACTCTGATGTCAAGCCAAAAATCAACCTGATGCCAGGCATCAGAAATCAACCTGATTCCAGGCATCAAAAATCAACATGATGCCAAAAATCAACCTGATGTCAGCCATCAGAAATCAACCTGATGCCAAAAAGAGAGGAAAGGTCAGATTGTCTGCTAAAGAGAGGAAAGGTCAGATTGTCAACTAAGATGGAAGGTCGATCCAACATCATTGCTCGATCCAACATCAGGTGATGGGAATAAGATGGAAGGTCAAAGTCTTTCTATTTCTTTCACTCCCATTCAATCAAAGAAGATCAAGATCGGCCTTTAGCTTTCACTGGGAAGAAGATGGTGATGAGAGGAAGGCGGTTTGAGAGGAAGAAGAACAAAGCTTAGGGCTCGCGCTCTGTCGCGCTTGGTGAACGAAAGAATCTTTCTCACTCCTTTAGACCAAAGTTCTCATCCAAGAACTTTCTCTTTCTCACGCCTGCTCGGAATCGCCGAGAAGATGAAGGTATGAATTGCTCGGAAAGGGTTTGTTGAGAGTTTGACCTCCCATTCTTCTACGAAGTTCATCTTCTTTCTCCCAAGAAGGCGAGGCCGCACCTGCATCGCCGACTGATGGGAGAGCCCGATAAGTTTGGTGAGCTGGTAATCGGCGTCGGGCATGTTGACGGAGGTGGTGTAGAAAACGAGGTGGGTGATTTTGGATTTAGGGAGGTTCCCTTCCACTTTCTCTCTCTAGATAGTTAAATGAGATTTTCCTGGGTAACAATCATACACAAAGGGGTAGACAAGTACTTTTGCTCAAAAATTATACCTAAAAGAAATGTGCAAAAAATAGATGGATTCATTTGAAAACATGTTTTTAAAAATGTACCGACTTGTAATTTTTTCAATTAATTATAGTTACTCGGTTCTAGTGAATGACTAACACCGCATCTCGAATAAAACAAACTTGAAATCTCAGTTATTGGCTATTAGTGAAGTACTCCTTCCATCAGTAAAAAGTGTCCCCCTTAACTTTTAAGGACATTTTTAAAAAATGTCTACTTTCTTATATTTAATTTTTTAAAAGTTATTTTTAAAAAAAAATCTTGATTTAATTCTGACTTTAAATGACCTCAATTTCATATGGATTTCTTTGTAAAGTACACGCTATCATAACATTTATAATAGAGTGAAGTGTCAATTATCTTTTTTTAATTTATGTTTTGGATCAAATGGAACAATCTTTTATAAACAAGGGAAGTACTATTTAGTATTTACTCTTTGTCTTCTCTAATGGAATAAGTTAAATTCTTTGGTGTGCAATATGTATAAGAGAAAGGATTCTCTATGTTTTAAAATAAGTGGCATCTATTATTATGTAGAAGTTGTCGATGTAATTGGGCATCTATTTTTAACGACATTGAACCCATGGTTTAAATTGCAATAAAAGATTTATTACAAGGATTTTTAGGTTGAGAAAACAAAGACAATGTTTAATATAAATTTTGTGAAATAACACAAGTTTTTTTATATTTATTAACAGTTTTCTCATTAGAAATTTAATAATGGGAACAGGAAAGCCACCATTGAATGATTGATTGTGGGTTTCAAATGCTCATTATTACTTTAAGATTAAGTTTTCAATAACACAGTCTTACGATTTTGAAAAATAAAATCTCACGTTTTTATAACTTAATTCATTAATATAGGTCGTGTAAGGAAAATCCATCTTAAAAAATGATTATAAAACCGTCCTATCTAAGTTTTTATCATTATATTTTATATGTATGGTAAACAAATTACAATTATAGTGAAAGACTTGCATTGCATTTCAAATAAAACAAGACAAAAATTTAGAGAGATGGTCTTACAGTTGTTTCATATAAGATGAATCTTGTTGATTGACCAAAATCACCATGATTAATATAGAGTAATGCTAGAGTCACTCAATGAGCACTTAAATTTATGCACCAAATGATGTGGTTTCCAATGTGTCATCTTATTTGGCATTTTATGGGCTCCACTATAAGTTAAAAAGTTATGTTAACAATATGACAAATAAGATGTCACATCATTTGGTACCTAAAATTGAGTGCACCAAATGATGTGGTTTCCAATGTGTCATCTTATTTGGCATTTTATGGGCTCCACTATAAGTTAAAAAGCTATGTTAACAATATGACAAATAAGATGCCACATCATTTGGTACCTAAAATTAAGTGCACCAAATGATGTGGTTTCCAATGTGTCATCTTATTTGTCATTTTATGGGCTCCACTATAAGTTAAAAAGTTGGAAAATACTAAGTTTACCACTAGGATTACCACTATGATAACAACTTTGCCTTGAAGACAAAGTGCATGTGAGGTGCATGTGCATCTTCAAGGCATAGTTGTCACCATAGTGGTAATCCTAGTGGTAAACATAGCAAAGTTGTAAAAAGTTATGTTAACAATATGACAAATAAGATGTCACATCATTTGGTACCTAAAATTAAGTGCTATTAGAGTGGCCTTAGCATTACCCATTAATAAATTACATTATAAAAAAAAGAGATTTCGTTTTATAAATTAAATACGAAAGAAAGAGACTCTAAAAAAAATTCAACGAACTCAATATCTCTTGTTAACTACTCCCTCCGTCCTAAATAATCGTCCTGCTTGACCCAACGCACAGTTTAAGAAAAAGTAATTGACTTGATTATTTATATTGGTTTAATGTGTAATTTCCTTTAATGTCCATGTATATGTGGCTCATAATTAAAGTAGAGTGAAAAAGTAAGGGTAAAGTGGTAAAAGTGATGTTCTAAAAAGGTAAGTTTCAAAGTAGATAATTATTTTGGGACGAACGAAAAAGGAAAAGAGGACGATAATTTAGGGACGGAGGGAGTATTACAATGCAGTGGAGTACTATTTATTCTTTGTCCCTACTCGGCTACTCCACACTAGGCTTTAGTTATGGAATAAAAGTCAAAAGCTTTGTTGCACAATAAAAGATTGTACACTGTGTATAAAAAAAATCTGCTCTTCCCTCGAGTGTTTGGTAAAACAACTAAACGTGTTGAGCTGAGATTTAATCGGACAAGAAGTGTGAGAGTGAGAGGGTGAAAGACATAATTAAGACTTTAAACTAAAGAAATATGCGTTTTACAGCTTTTGGTACAACTAGAACTAGGTATGGATGAAGGATAAGGTTGGTTTGAAGAAAGACAAGTTGGATGAAGGTGGGTTCATATTTGGCGAGTTAATGCTGTAGTGGAATGGACTTGATGATAACCCTGGTTTCAGGTAAACTTGCTTAAGGTCTTGATGAGTGTAATGATGAATGGTCCACCTTGACTCAACCAGAAAGGGACATTCCATACTTTGCTTTCAAGTCCCTAAATCTACCCCCGTCATCTTCCCTGTCCTCTTCAATTTTCCCTCTCTGTTACAACAATGGCATTAATATTCACATAAAACATTGAATTGAACTTAACCAGTAAGCATCCATTGTGGGTTGGTTCCAAAACTTGCAACACAGTCTTCAACTCTTGAATCAGACACCTATGAATCATCAACCCTCCACACCTCAGTTGCTGTCTCAACGCCATGCAGCAACAACTTTTCAAGACCCTCGTAAGAATTTTTAAATGTGTTTTACTTTGTTTTTTTGTTTTGTTTTTTTGGGGCACGCTTGCAATTTATGTGATTTTAACTATCATCCAATGAAATTTGTATCAGCGGGTCATGTAATGGAACGACCATCTTCTACGTACCAAACGAGCCCCTAAATATTGTCATATTTTTACTTTTTAAAGTTAAAATTGATTTGTATTTTTTAGTTTTTTCAAAAATCATAAACACGTTATTCTTACTACGTTTTGAGTAGTACAAATTTTGAAAAATCAGACACGTATTTAAGTAACGGGGAGTACAATTCATTTGTTTTGTGTTCTTATCAACCCTTTACGAAAATTGTCTTCTTTTTCAATTTTTTCCTTGAGTTTCTTTTATATATCTTCACAATGAAATTGGTTCCATCTCTGGACTGTGCTAGACTGCTAGTGTCTATGAATCTATGATTATGGTTCACTGCAGGTATGATCAATTTAGCAATGGTTAACAAGTAACACTGGTATATATCTTCACAATAATCTCGGATTATGTTGCTTATGATATGTAAAGGAAATTTAATTCATTTATACCGAATGGAAAGTGAAATAAATAATTTACACCCGTTTATGCAACATACTTGTAAACAAAAATCTTCAGTTTCTAGTCATTTTTATTTGTGGTTGACATTCGAAAAACATCAAAATTCATGCACGTACTTGATTGATTTTTTTACCAATGATTTGCGTTATCAATCCAAAAAGTTCTCTCGTGATTGCGAAAACATTGCCAAGTCTCTATATTTTACCATTTTAGATTGAAATTAGGAATGCCGACGTCAAGACTTGTTAATGTGCACTTTGCACCCCTTGCACAGGTGTGCAGAAGTCTGTTCTATGGAGTTACCTTATTGTGGTTGAGGAACAATAGTGTTTCTTCCATATATTTAATAACTTGTTCTTTCCATTATATGCAGCTAGTAACGATGACATGTTTTTTGATTCTCAAACCTACTTAGAGTCCGATTGTGAAGATTTCTTCAGTGTCCATGGTGGTAAGAAAGCATATAAGCTTTTTGTATTCACATTCCTTTTTTTTGGTCATCTTTCTATCTTTTTGAGTTTCGTTCTTAACCTCTAAGATCAAATCACTTGACTAGCTCACCCGGTTTAATGCAGATTTTACCCCTTCTCGTGGCAACAGTTTTATTGATCAAAGCAGGTTTGTAGAAGTTCAACCTGATTCTACATTCCAACCCTCTCCAACTGATACACAGAAGAAACTAGCTGAGTTCCTTCACGAGAACTTCAGTAAGAACTTACTCAAGGTTGAACTAGTCAATGGGACTCCTAATGTCTCTGCATCAAACTCTGTTGGCTCTAGGGAAATTACACCAAGCAGAACTTCAAAACCGGAGTCGAGTAGATTAATAAGGTCAGTGTCGTGCTGCCTCCCAAGATTGCCTCGGAGCTTAAGCTTTGGTGAGAGGAAGAAGGGCTCTGCTCAAACTAAGGCAAGCTCATTTCTGTAAGAATTGTAGAGTTATTAATGGAATTTATGAATCCCTTTTCTTTTTATCACCAATCTCACGTGACGATGCCTAAGCGAGTCAACTTTGTTTTGTACATTTCTCCATCGTTTTCATCGTGGGCATGATCTAGCATTCACACAACTCTGAGTGATGCACTTAGTTGAGGATCTCCACAAAATCATGGATTGAGCAAGCAAGATTTTCTTTCCTGTGGGTTAGTTAAGCAGTGTTTTATGTACATGTTAATAGACAAAAGTTTGTGGGTAATATCTGATAGAGTCCATTTCAGATTAAAGAGATGCATTCATCAGCTGTAGTTTTCCAGGCTGTTCCATTTCATGGTTATGCAGGTGTTTGGTACTTATTCTTTTCCTCGACACGGTTTCTTTTGACTACTTTTACTCTACACTTTCCTAAAACGTGTAGCATGAATTACATGTTTTATAGTTACAAACCGGGATTGTAATTCTGTTTCCCAAAACTGGATATATCACTTATTTCTTAGTGATTCTGTTTTTGGAATGAATTCAAGCGATAAGCTGTTTAGATCTAATGCAGATTGTACCCCTTCGTGACGCCACACTCCTATCATAGAAATTCAACTCATGGCTTGAACACTTGTGTTATGCGGCTAGAACAACACGTGAGGCATGAACAACGGTGCCTTACTAGAGGGTTGAACACTTGACCTATCCGTTAAGAAAGAAAAGTCAACGGAACCAATTTGAAAAACAAGCGGTTCAAGGTTTGGCGACCCTTGAAGGCTAGAACAACGACGAATGGGAGTGGATTAATTAAGGGTACATCATTGTGTTAGGCAGGCATTCTGATTTTAATTTATTTTTTAATTGCTAATGGTGAAATAGCCAAATAGGTAAAGAAGACCCACAAAATAAGATTCACAAATCTTGATAAACAAAAGCTTATGTGTGTGGAACAATCATGAAATCCCAAGAAGTTGAAGCACCTGTAACAAGACAACAACTAAAACATGCATGAAGATCATTAGAGAAGCTGATTTGCTTAAATCTTAACCAGACAAATGAAAAATCCGATGGAATCGAAGTTGTTCAACAGTTCAAGTACTTGACATCATTTCAGCTCCCCTCATCTTGTTGAAGCAAGCGACATTCACAATCACGATGACTCTTTGATCACCAAACTTCCTCAAACAGTCCAAAACCCCAACACAATGCTCATGTAAAGTCCAAACTTTTCATTCTTGTCTTAATCCTTTTTTACCTTTGTCCAAAACCCTACCACCAACCCCAACACCAAAATGAAGTTATACCTTATTACTTTAGGGCTTGTTTGATTTAGATTATTGATACGTGTTGATGACGTATTATTTATGACTGATAACTTATTGTTTATGACTTATGACTGATACCTAATAACTGGTGATATTTGATTTAGCTTTTTAAAAGTGCTGATTAGTTTTCATAAGTTAGTATGTGTGTTTGGTTAATAAGTTGAAATAATATTGAAATCAAATATAAAAAGTAAAGTACCATCATCACAAAATGTGATTTACATCATTAGTATGATTATTATTATTATTATTAACATTAACATTAATATTAATATTAGTACTATTATTATTAATATTAATATTACTTTTAATCATATTATTATCATTATTATTTATTTTATTTTATTTATTATTATCACTTTTTTATTATTTTATTAATATTAATACAAAATTTATCACTATTATTAATTATTACTATTAGTATTATCATTATTATTATTATTATTATTATTATTATTATTATTATTGTATTAACATTAATACTACTTTTATTATTACAATTACTTATTAATTTTATTATTGATTTTATTATATTAATATTTTTACTTATTATTATCATTTGATTTTATTATTATTAATATTATATTTTATTATTATAATATTTATATTAATATTACTTTTATCATTATTATTACTTATTATTATTATTATTACAATTATTTTTACTAAATTATTATTAATATTAATTTTTAGTATTATTATTAGTATTAGCATTATTAATAATAATAATTATTATTATTATATTTATCATTATTAATACTATATTTATTATTTTATTATTATTATAACTATTATCATTAGTCATATTATTATTTATTAATATTATTATAATTCCTTTTATTATTATTATTTATTATAATTATTATTCATTATTATTATTATTACTTTTTTGTTTTTATTACTATTATTAAGAAGGGTAATATTGGAATATATAATATTTCAATAAAAAAAGATGATTAATATGTTTTTGAAAAGTAGAATTAAGCAATAGGCTTAATGCTTACAACTTATGACCTTATATGTGCTTTAAGTGGTTATACATGACTTATGATTTATCTAACCATAAATAAAATCAAACGCTTCAAAAACAACTTATGATAAGTCATAAGTCATAAGCACTTCCAGATAAATGACTATTGGTTTTTAGTTTTTCACCATAATTTAGGAAGCTGACTTTTAGGCTATGAAGAAAACAACTAGTTTTGGCTTTCATTTTGATCCATTAACTAGGTTATACCCGTGCGATGCACGATTTTAAGATTTTTTTTTTCGAAAGTTACTTATAAAAATTTTTAAAAAAATTTAAAACTCATAAGAATTAGAATCTTTTGAACAAAATTAAAATATGATAAATATTGAAATTAATAAATGAATACTTAATACAATATAAAAGAAACGATTTAATTAAATTAATCTATTATTTTATAAAATTGTTGCAGATATGGGCGGGTAATACAAATTTCAAATTTACTTAATCAAGTACAACTGGATCAACACAATTTACTTCAAGATAAAATAAAATAATAAAATTAATAGTTTCTTAAATTTATCAGAATAGTTAGTAATTTAAAAATAGTTAACAATTGAATACTTTATATCTTAAATTTAAAATAAATAAAACTTAAAATAGTAGGAAATTGAATATATTTTTCTATAACTGGTTTGAAAATCTACCCGGTTTTATTTATCTTTAATTTTAAGATTATTTACCCGGTTTGAAATCAAATGTGATAAAATATTATCCTAAACTAACCATATAAAATCAAATTAATAAAAAAAATATTAGTAATTTTTTTTCTAGTAAAACTTTGAAATTAAATGTGATAAAATCTATCCGCAAAAAACTTATCATAAACTAACAGTAAGATTTATCTTAAACTAACCTTATAAAATCAAATGAATAAACTTTTTTATCTGTAACTTTTTATTTGTAAACCTTTTATCAGTAACTTTTTATAAGAGGGTGACATGTGGAACTATGCAATCATTTTTTAAAAAAATCTTATTTCACAGGAAGCCGCCACGTGGCAGTTGGGGGCTTCTGTTTTAGTTATAGTTAATAGATAGTTACTTTTGAGAATGAGATGACTTCGATTCTCAAGACGGACTTTTAGAGTTTACGCATCAAGGCGCGCGATCGCGTCTGGCTTGGGTAACACGAGCACGCAGTATTTTTGAATGATGTTCATAGGAGGTTTTACAAAACTTGTACCGATGATAAGTAGACATGTTAATGGATCATATATGCATCACATATATGTATATCCGAATTTGATTCAAAACATTATATCGCCGATTCGATCCGATCTATTAACCCGATAGATCAAGTGTATGTCAATCTATATCCGAATTCGTTACCAATCAATATATTTGACTAAATATCCGATCTGATCTGAAATATAGATTTATGGATCAAGAACAATGAGAATATGAAATGGAGGAGGACCAAAAGAAAACATTTTGTACATTAGTATATATATTGTGTATGTGTATAATAATATATATGTATTTTTCAGTTCAGATCGGGTTCGATCGGATATAGGTAAATCCATATCTGATCTACTAAGTAAATAGCTTATCGGATTTGGATTCAGGTTATTGGATCATTATACAAATCCAATAATCCGTATTAGAAATTTAGCATCGAATTCATACTAAAATTCAATCCATTGATAGGCTTAATGAAAGTTATTGTAATAAGCCTGAAATCTTCTATCTCATTTCCTATCACAACCTAAATTAGGTGATAACTGGATCGGTCCCCTCAACCCAAATATTAACCGCAAAAGTTTTCTATAATTTTATTTAATTGACAAAAGGACAAATATACCCTTAATGAAAATTGATTAGGGGCGCTATATTGGGAATCCAATTTGTGTATTTGTAATCCAATTTGTGTATCAGTAATCCAGTTTGTGCATTGCAAAATCAAAATTGTGCATCATAATTTACTTTTGTATTCTAATTCCAAATTGTGCAACGTGATTTTCTCTATGGGGTAATTCAATTTGTGCATTGCAAAATAAAAAATTGTGCATCGGGATTTACTTTTGTATTATAATTCCAAATTGTGCATCGCAATTCTAAAAATGTGCTTCGGGATTTTCTTCATGGGTAATCCAGTTTGTGCATCGCAAAATCAAAATTGGGCCTCGAGATTTACTTTTGTATTAAAAAAAGGTGTCCAACAACGAACAACTTCCTATTTTGTCATTTCATCGAATAGTTTACATGTATAACAACACACACACACACACACAAATGAATCTATTTTGAATCACACGCACCAACACAATCAAGAAGAAGAAGAAAAAACTACAGTTGCATGTTTGAGATAATCTTTCTGTCATTGCCACTTGATCGAAGCTTTGTTCTATTCAAATCCTTATCTTAGGACATTGACAAAGCGATGGTAGGCCAACCTTATTTGTTTGCTTCCATTCCCAAGTCCGCTAATGAAAGATCGAAGCTTTCTAGCCGATAGCCTCTAAAAGATGAGGGAAGCTTGAGATATTTTCTAAGACAAAATTTCTTGTATGGGACAGAGATTTGAGCAAGCCGAAGAAAGACAAAAAGAATTCCTTTTATGCAGTTTTAGACTATGATGATGGTGTCGAAGGAAGGATACGGGACTTTTATGAAGAATTTACTGATAATGGACATATGTAGTTAAAAAAAGGGATACAACCAAGTCAATCCACTTTACACAATATTTAACCCCAAAATTCCTCTATATTTTTATTTAATCTGAAAAAAAATGTACTTTTAGGGCGAAAAGACAATTATGTCATTAATGAAAAGAAAACACACGTGCATCAGGCACGCGGTGCATCGCAAATCCAAAAGTCAGTGCATCGCAATTCAGGCACGCGGTACATCGCAAATCCAAAGCCAGTGCATTGCAACTTCAATTTGTGCATCGCAATGCATCAATGTTTGCATCGCAAATCAAAACCACAATTTGCAGGCAAAAAGATGAAACTGGGAAAGACTTGAAGAAGAAGTGCAAATCTTTTCGATGGATAAGAGATAATGGATATTGGTTCCATTTATTCTTTCAGTATGGAAGCTTAAAGTAATAAAGCAGTTTGACCAAGTGGAATAGGAACAAAATGAAAGTCATACTAAGGCACTTACTCTTTCTGGAGGTGTAGAAGGCACTTAATAACTTAAACTAAGAGGGAAGTCCATTTCTCATGTTGATGGATTAACCATCTTACTTTTTCACTCCCTTCCACGCAAGCATAGTACAGGCGGATCGATAATCAATCCAAAATCATGCATCACAATTCAAAACTCGTGCATAGCAATTCAAAAATCGTGCATCACAATTCACAATTGTGCATCATAATTTTGTGCATCGCGATTCAAATTTTGTCCAAGAACCAACAAGTTTTTTCTCAAGCATTTCATCTAACAGTTTACATGTGTAGAAACATTTACACGAAGTGAATTTATTTCGAATCACACACAAACAAAAAGCAAAAAAAATCAAGGAGGTATAAATCTCTTTCTAAGAATTAATTACATCACAAGATCTAATAATTTGTTTGTTGAGATCATTTTTTTGTTGTTCATTATTAGCCAATGTTGAGTTTGTTATAAAAACAAGGAAATTTTTGGATTAAGAATTCAAAGTTTCTATCTTCAATGCGGAAGCGAATCAGTCAAAATAATAGCATCAAGTATTTGGACGAATAATGACAAGATAATAGAAAATATAACAGAATAAAACAAAAGGGAACAAATGATTTTACGTGGTTTAATTCACTCCAAGGCAAGCAACAACTTCACTATAAACAATAAGGAATTACAATAAAGAGTTTTCAATGTACTCACCCTACCTAGGACAAGAGTTACAAGGATTGATACGATCTCACAGAGTAACACATCTCTCACAGCCCAAAATAGTCACGCTTTATTTTGTCTAACAACACCAAGACCTCGAGACCATCGACCATCAATTGTATCGTTGTCGTTCGTCTCCACTTTGTATTACAAAAGAATGTCTTTGGCTTCTTCACCATTAACGCACAGAAACATGCTCTATATATATGTCATGTTCACTATGATTATCCTTCATTAATTAGGATTAGCATACTCCTAATCTTTTAGTAATTTATCAATCTTAATCCCAAAAGGATTTGAGATATAAATATAACATGGTTTATGGAAATCAAAGGGTAACATATGTAGTATTCTAAATTCTTGAACCAATTTCAGTGAGAAATAACGTGATAGAGAAGAATTAACACCATCCAAAAGGACTAATGTTGTGGTGGAACTGGAATAGACGGAAAGAAAAAGTGCAAAGCTTTATGAAGGATCGAAGATAATGGATTCCAGCTCCATTTATTATTTTAGTAGGGAAGTTTAAACCACCTTAACCAAGTGGAATATGAATGAAATGTGAGTCTTACCAAGGCACTTACTCTTTCTCTTCCATCGCTATTTGTTGTTGGGGGACATTGTATGAACAAATTTATAAAAGTGGATTTATGTGGTTGAAAAAAAAAAGGAACTTAAAAAGTTAGATATTTCGAAAAGTAGACAAACCTGTAATTTATCCGAATAAAAATGTACTTATACGATTAAAAATCCACCAAAATGGATTGACCTACAATTTATCCATCTAAATTTAGATAGATGCCCAATCCAAAAGTCAACCCATCTAACCAATGAGGCTTATTGTCAATTAAAGAGTGTAAGAGTATCTTTAATGAAGTATCAAACTCATATCAAATTGGTCTCTAATGCTTCAATGGACGATCAAACTCAAATCAATTGGGTATCTCTCCAAAACAAGCAAGTTGGTCGGTTAATTTTTTTATTTTTTTTATTTTTGGTCTTTTTGTAATTCAAAATAAATATTTTTTAAAAAAAGTACACATTTTTATTTATAAATATAAACGATGTTTGACTCATTTGGACACCAAATGAATTTTCTCCTTATTTTGAAATTATTGAAGATAAAGATGGCGGAGCATAAAATATTATTAGAAATTGTGTCAAGCTGCTAGAAGGATTATTTTTTGTTTGGGTAGCTTGTGGATATGAAATTATTTTTTAAATTCATTTTCAATGGGTTGAGTATCAAATGACATAGAAGAAATTGCGGGTCGGTCCCCCCCCCCTTCACAAGTTTATAATCCCTCAAGTCCCGTGTTTTATTTTTCAGTTGGAAAAAATCACTTTGGGGCCCAAAAGACTACGATACCCTTAAATATTAATGAACCGAATCCAATTTTTGCACTACAAAATATCAATTTAAATTACGTAATCCAATTTTGTATCGCGCTGTACCAATTTTATGCACTGCGATGCATCGATTTAAATTATAATATCCAATTTTGTACCACAATACATCGATTTAAATTATTTGATCCAAACAACCAATTGATGCATTGCGATGCAAACTGGTTTCAAATGCATCTCACTCGCCTTCTTCTTACTCCTCCTCTTTCGTGAGCCATCTTCTTCATCATCTGTATTCGTCCTTACTGAAAATCCTTTGACCTAGCTTATGTCTATTCTAGTTTCGTGCTTACTCTCTATTTCGTTGAGCAATAATTGTGAATTTTTGAATCCAAAGTGTTAGTCGGAGTTGTGGAATGAGACGATCTGGACATTTTAGGAATAATATTTCGAAAATAAATTTTAGTGTTAAAAAACGACCAAGTGAGTAGAAGAGTTACAAACTTGACAAAATAGGCTTATCCGAAATTACTCAAATGAGATACTCCGTTGAATTTGGTGTAATAGACCAATTATTAAAGACAAATTTAAATTTAACGATTTTATAGATATTTTTTGTAAAATGGGTAAATAGAAGCGTAGTAATCGATCGTATGAGTGTCGGACCTTAAGATTCTTGAAAGGTTCTAGCAGGAGAACTACCCCTTATCAAATTGGTTCACTTTTGGTTTCCACTGTCCGTGCACTCCGCTCTCCCTTCCGGCTCCGTCGTTCACATTTGAGTTCCTGCATGTGTTTCGTAAAATCAACCTGAAAATGACCGAAACTGGCCGGAAAGTCGCACGAAGCAGAGCCAGATCGACGACTGACGTCGCTGAAGATCGCACCGATGTTCGCAACGCAAAACCAATCCAACGACCGCGAAAGGGCAGAGATAGAAACAACAGCTTTATTCAAATTGTAGATGTTAATCTCAAACTTCTGCTAGGGTTCGGCGTTCTAACATTCGCGATCGCCTTGCTCTTCATTCATCACCTTGTTAATCCCGCCGAAGATGCTCAGTTGTTGCCCCGAGTCATCACTCCATTTCCCGCTCCAAAAATCATGGACCTTCCTATGGTCAGACTCTCTCTCTCTCTCTTTCTCTCTCGCTGTAGATATGTGTGCGCGCGCGCTTGTGTGTGAGCTTTGATTGAATTAATCTGTTGCAGTTTCAAGGTGAGCACAAGGAGGGCTTGTATTGGGGAACTTATAGGCCTCAGGTGTATCTCGGTATTCGTGCTAGGTATTCTGTAGTCTTAATTGAACATCTCTTGTAATTTGAATTGAAAATTGAAAGTTGCATTTCAGCTTTATTGTTACTGGCAAACATGAATGCATGCAGTTATTTTCTCGGCCATTAGTTGAAAGTAGTTTAAGTTGCAGCATATGCATTTTAATGATTTCGATATAAGCTCACATGTAGGATCTCATTGTCTTTGGTTACCATGAGGTCCATGATGTTGTAAATTTCTAGGATTATGATATAATGACTAATGTTTCTTTTGCACTACTGTTTTACTTGTCTGCACATGTACTTTTTTTTCGGTTCAGTTCAATCTGCTTTGACCATTCTCAAAGACAATCAGTTTCTGCAGCATGCTGCTATCCTCACTCAAGCTGATTGCTAGTAGAGAAGAAAAGACCATTGCTATTTTGTTCCAAGGAGTAGACCAGGCATAACTTAAGCTTGCATTTGAAAAAATTGTGGATATATAATGTAAGAGCCTTAGAGGAGAAACAGAGTTTCTACCTACTGCCTGCAACTGTGGGCTTTAGTAATTTGTTTTTTAACATCCCAAGACACTTCACAGTTCCATGACTTATGGGCAGTTTTCTTAAGGTTTAAACTTGGTTTGGAGCACAGCAAGAGAACCAGTGATATGGATATTCCATTTTGGGCAACAAATTGGATCAAAGCTAAATGAGTTGTCCATATTCTCATGAATTTCAAAGGTTTCGGAGATCTGTCATTTGGTAACAGGTTATAAGAATATGAAAGTGGTCAATAAGATTTCTAGAAAGATGGGCCAGTTAAGCATTTATAGGGGAAATAAGCAGGTTATGATGAGGCATCTATCCAGCCTTTTTTTTTTATAAGTAAGAAAATATTATAAATATGAGAGCATCAAAACAAGTGACGCGTCCTCTATACAGCAGTAATAATTACATTATGTTATCCACAAAACTCTACAAAGGGGTTTGCGTCAAAAGAAATCGCCTCATGACACCAAAGAGCAGAGTATGCATAATAATCTCCTTGATCTTCTCTACACTTCTCTCCGCATTCTCAAAAACTCTAGCATTTCTTTCCAACCATATAGTCCAGTAAATTGCCAATGGGCCTTCCTCCCAAAAAAAATTCCTCGGTATTCGTGCTAGGAATTCTGTTGAAACTAAAGTAATCAAGAATGCCTTTGTATTGAGAAAAATTGTTGAAACTTGAGAAACTATATTTACAATGGCAAAAAGTAAAACTTAGGAAAGACCATTTTACGGGTATTTTCTGTAAGACGGGATCCCTGACGCGATCCACCGTGTGTTGGTGGGCTAAGCCATGAGAGAGTAGAGCTCACAAGAGACCTACTCATTTACAATAATCAAATAGGTGAGATTTTGTCCATTCTTTTCTGGCTTTGCATCTTTTTTGGAACCTGGATTGCAACCAATAAGCTGGAATGAAGCTGGAATGAAATAATGGTAAACCAGCAGAGCTGTACAGCTTTCTCGTCTTGGCCAAAATAGCATGAGACGTCAAAGTTGGTTCATGAAGAATGTTAGAAGTTATGTCTACTTAATAGAAGGAAAGCCATGCTGTTTCTGCTTATAGATTCTTTTTCAAAAATTAAAAATCAAAAAAAGAAAAGAGTGAAGGTTCCTCCCTGTAGCGAAATCCATCCTTGTTGTGTTGTGTGATTTCTATGATCTTGTCTCTTCGCATGATATATTGTATCTCAGAGTAGCTTGTGCAGTTTCTAATTGTCCAGTAGGTACTGTGTTGACATATATGAAAATAATATGCATTCACAATTGGCAGGGTTCCAGAATCTTTACTTGCTGGGTTGATGTGGCTTGGGGTAAAGGATGGAAGATATTATATGCGACATGTGTGCCAAGATTCTGATGAGCTCAGCAAATATGGATGGACACATCATAATGGAAGAGACTATGGACACCAAGTCTTAATTGACCATGACATGACATTGACGACAAGTTTTTTGAAATCCCAGGGGGGTGGCAGTGGCTACGGAGGAGACTGGGCAGTTCGAGTTGGTGTGCAAAAAGAGAAGTAATTACCCTTTCTAGTGAAATAATGCTTGCATTTTCCGAGCTTGGGTTAGGAAAACATTGTTTCAATGGCTCTTAAAAAACTGTACTCTGAATTGAATTTGATTTAATAAATTGCAAGATAAACGGTGTGGGTTGAGAAGTATTACACATGATACATTGCTGACTTCCAGGGATACTTCAGCTAATTCATATTATCTTTACTTCTTTGCAGTCAAGGTTACCAGTTTAATTCATATTTTCTACTCTATTCTTTTCTTTCTCCCCTCTCCCCCCCAAAAAAAAAAAATCTCTTTGGTGAAGATTATAGATAAACTGTTTCTTTTAATCTAAAGGGTTTAATACCCATTAAGGGCCGAAATTGGGAAGCGTGAATGTATTAATGCTGCATGCACTAAGCAAAACACAATCGTTTGTATTCTTTGTTTTTGAAGCTCGACATAAGGTTTCCCCAACAATTGTTTTCTTAAGTTGTTTTATGCTTTAATATCAAGAGAGTTTCTCCCACTTATGACTTAACTTCATATGCATTGTGTTTAACTTTATATTATTTATCAGAATGAGCAACATTTTTGCTTATGATTACTCTTTGCTAAGTGATCAATTATCCTGGAGTTCCATTCAATGATTTATACACTTCATGGAACTTGATAAGCATCCCTCAATTTGAATTTGATTCACTCTTATATGTCATGCTTGAATGTCAGATCTGGACTGGATGAAGAGATGCTGGAAAGTGCACATCTATTCTTTTATGTGGCTGATGAGGGTGGAAATGATCTAAGCTTGAGTAAATCTGTAACAGATATTCGTGAGAACTCTGTTCTGGCATTTGGATCGCGAGCAGATGTGGGAGGTTGGGAGCTGCATTTGAAATCAGTGGTATGTAGTAGAAGAAAATCAGAATCATTTGCTGAAGAACTTCTATGAGATCTGTTATATTGCTATTGATTGATGTTACGCTCATAAGCTAGCTAGTGGCAATCCTTTTGGTTTATTCTCACCAACTATTCCATGGAGCCTTAGTTACTTCCATGTTTTCCTTGATTTAGAAGCAGCAACTGTTGGCAAATATGACATGGGTTCTGTAAACAATTTGGCAACCCTAGCCACCTGCATACCCAGAACGTCTTTGGAGATGGCCTTTTAAGCTCAAAGGCTATCGTCCATGATTGGCGAATTGGCTTGAGATACTTTGCTAAGTCCTTACTGTCAAAGGCCCCAAGGTTGGGTTGCAGTCACGTGACTCATGTCTCACATCTACAATGAGTAACCTGGAAATATCTTTTTAAACCGTGTCGCGTCCCAAATATGGGTTTTGTTTAGTCTCATTCAGAGAAATAATTAAATAATTGTGGTAATTTATTTGAGTGATTAAATGTTTCAAATTAGTAAGTTCCCAATATTTTTCTGGCAGCATCTCATATTTTCCCTTCACGACCGTCACCTTCACTGCTGAACAAAGGGTATGTCAATTGTGGTCCTCCAGTTATCTGAAAATTTAATGGAGCTAGGAGCAACCATTGCAGTTAAACACCATTCTCCACTTGCTTATATAATACGTAACCCAACTAGAGACTGTAAACCAATTAGAACTTCTCTGTTTATTCCTTAATTAACCTCAGTCATGATGAACCTCTTTTTTTGTAGCTACCCTGCCTTGCATATGATATTTAAATGCTGTTGTTGTCTTCATGGATCTCCAATTCCTCTGATCACCTTTCTTGTGTTTGGTTTGGACGTTTATTTTGTTTTGGTAACAAGGCCTTTTCAGTTCCCTCACCATAACTGTGTCAACAACACAGGCCTTGGCATGGCAACTGTGTCAGACTCTTACTCATGATTTTTAGTCAATTTTTTGAAAACTTTTAATTAGTAGCTATTAAAACTGTTAGACCCCAAGGGGTGGGAGAGATGGCAAGGCACTCAGGCAAATACCTTGAGGTCCTTAGTTCCAATCTTCATACCAACAAGGGGACACTTCCATTAAAAAAAAAAAGTAGCTGTTGAACTGTCAGTTAATCTTAAACAGACCCCAAAGTTCGAATGTATTTCGCTAATTCCATATCATACCCATAATGTGGATTTATGACATACCACTTGGAGTATAAAATATACAACCATAGGCTGTGTCCCAATCGTGCTAAGTTCGACCAACCTATTTTTGGATCCTTTCGAGCCGCATCTACATATTCTAAAATTTATGACTTCCATGTACTTGACACACAGCACCTGCACCCGAGTACGTGTAACATAGGTTGTGGATGATTATAAGTATATACAAAGAAACTAAAATTCTGTATAGATACCGAACAAATTCTGTATAGAAACTAAAACTCTGTATAGATACTGAACAAACTAGACTCATTTGCATGCCATTATTACTGGCAAGTATATACTAATCTTGTTTGCATTATTCTGTTGGGTTGCCTTGTGCTATTCCAACTTTATGATCTGTAGTTGAATCCATTTCTTTTAGGATGCTAATGTCTTAGCCAACCTGTTTGCAGGATAATTTCGAAGTCCATTATTCTGGTTTCAAGACCCCTCATATTCACAATCTATCTGATCTCGTCCAAGGGATTCTCGCAGTACAAGTATTAATTTCACCCTTTTTGTTGTCCATTTCATACCACTGCTCATCATCTACAAGTCCATTTGCATTTTTGTTTTGGATCATATTTCTTATCATCTACATATTTCAAATTTGCATTGTGATTCATGCGGTTTATATGTGGGTTTTGGTAGGCAAGGAAATTTGGTCGTTTGGAGCTTCCAGATGTGTCTGATGATTCTCCAAACATATTAGTTTTCCAGGTAGAAGGTCAATCATGTAATCAGCACCGTTCTCCTATCATATTCAACACTATCTTTAAAACTTGGTTGAAGTAATTATTATCTCAGGTTTTCATATCTTATCTTCCTCCTGTGTTTTCTCTCATCTCTCAGATCACTGCTAGAACTCCCTTCCAAGCAGATATTGCATTCGTATCTGGAACTGGTTTGAGCAGTGCAAGAGTTGAAGAACGTGTCAGCATCCTCACAGGTGCTTTCTTTTATCTCTTTGTCACAAATTTGAGTTGTAATTAAAACACTTGTTATCAAGTAGGAAATTATTTTGACTAAATGCTTATATTTTGTGAAGTAACCAACTCATCTAAAAGCTTAAGCTGTTAGATAGGGGCTCAATAGTGTATATCAAGCTTCATACTCCCCCTCACGTGTGAGTCATCCACACGTGGAGAGATACACAAACATGCCTCACCAGGGGCATGCATCACAACCAAACAGAGTGACAACATGCACTCACAATATTCTGGGTAACAAATGCAAGCGGGATTACTCAAACCCATGACCTTGCCAAACCAGATACCATGTTAAGTAACCAACTCATATAAAAGCTTAAGCTGTTAGATAGGGGCTTAACAATGTATATCAAGCTTAACGTATTTCAAGAAAATAAATTAGCAAGCATGTATCCAACTCATCCAGAAACAAGTTAACTAACATGCTCCAATATTGCCCAGGAATTTACTGAAAGGATATTGATTGTGATTAATATGCTTATAGGGAGTGATCAAATCACATATATTAAGATCAGATTACTGAAGCTTTGATTCTCGGGTGCAGACACTTGCTGAGTGTGGAGATACTTGGTTTCTGACTAGACAACCCTCAGGATCCTAGACGCAGGGACATTGTCATATTTATATATATATAATAGCTGCAGTAGATACATACAGTTATAAATAAGTTCATCTAAATGCTCCAGTAATTGTTCCTCATTCTATTTTTTTCTGAGTATACTGTCATTTAATTCAAATTACCAAATCTTTGAATAAAATTTGGTGCGCTAGCCTTCCATGGAGCAAGATTTTACTGCCACACTCAAAAACCAATTTTGTATGTCAACACGTGTCCAAGTAGACACCCGTTACACAGCTATTCTATTGAGTTTTATTGAGTCTCAATAAATCTTAGGTACAGAGGAACGTAATAACCCAGAAAATTAGCAATTTATGGTTACGACAGGAAACCTTTTTTCTTTTGGAAAACAAGAGCGGCTTAAATGAACACCAGTGAAATCTATAGCTGGGCTATATCAGTTGCTATATGGAGAATGGACTTGGAAGATGCTAGAGATGATTTCTCATAGTCTGCATTTATTCTGCTTGCTGCCAGTGATGCTCTATGTAACCGGAATCAGTTACATACATAAATGTAATGGATCAGCATGTTTATGAAGTCATGTCGAAGCCTGCACTTCAATTTGCTGTGAAATTGGTCCTTCTATTCCAATCAATAACTGAACTTGACTGAATCAATGCCATATGTGCATATAATATCTCTCCACTTGGCTTTGTTTGTGAATCCTTGGCAATTGGGTTGATGCGCACTCTGGTTAAGTATGAAATGGGATGCCCTCAAGATCCAACATTTCCTGAATCTTCTGGGACTAGAGTGATTATCTGTTAAAGCACTTATGTTTTCTGCTGGGGATATTCTGTTTTACTCAATGGCAAAGGTAGACTGAAGGAATGAATAGGTGTTTGGTGGATAACTTGTGTACCTTATATTAGTTGTTTCTGTTCGTGGGTGCTTTAAGACATGATACCCCTGATTCCTCCTGGATGCAGACAACTAGAGCTGTCTTCATCACTTGGAATACCAATGAAAGACCATTGTTAATGAGCAATTCATGGAGAGTTTGTTTCCTGTTTCCAAGTATACAATTGTGCACCAGTTATTCTTAGTTTGCTTTGTGTTTAATTAAATTTCTCTGCATTAAATCATTAAACTTTGATTGGAGGGTTCTAATATGCATTGGTTTCCTAATCACTTTTGTTGGAATGTGGAATCTCTTGCCTTCTGATAAGATTTGGACATTGTCTGTGAACATTTATTTTGTATGTTGGGCATCTTTAAGAAAAACTGCTTTTTCTACAATTTCACTAGCAGCAGTATCTTGTTCATATGTAGGTTCCTCACTGACTGGTCAGCTCAATAAGAAGCAAAAAGAATTTGATGACAAATTCAAAAGGTGTTTCAATCCGTTAGACAAGGTATCCTTTGACAAAAGCTTCTTTCCTTACGTCAACTTTATATATGTGCAAATGTGCAAATTATATTTGTATCCGACTTGTGTAACAGCAGTAGGTCTTCTTGGTGTTAATGAGACTGCTTGCAGCTTGCGTATAATATGACTACTACTTTTTGATATTTTCTTCAAACATTATTTGGACTTCATTTGGTGGTTATGAGGAATACAGATTCTTTCATTTTTTTTCCCTTGTGAAAACAATTCCTTAATGGTATCTTTTGCTTATCAAGTCCCCAGGTTTTTGCTAGGTAAAAGAATGGTTATAAGTATTATGGATGGACAGTGCTGCAATTCTCTTGATTTGAGCAGTTGTAGGTTACTGAATATGCAAAACAAAGAATATAATGTACATTAACTTTCTCATTAGAGATTGTTGGTGGGTTTATTGTTAAGCAGAGCGCCAGAGCCTACGTGTCAAAAAAGGTCATATTAACAAATGATTATTGGGCACTGAGCAGTGGTTTTGGGGGCATTCAGGATGCCATGCCCAGTACTGTTGAACTATAGCCTTGTTCTTTTGGGCAATTTTGGGTTCTATAATTGAAACTTGTGGTAAATTGGGTTACGCTTGTTGAATATGAGCTGCAAGAAAGATAAGGAAAAGACCATCAAATGTACGCAAAATGTACTTGAAACGCTATGAATTAGTCATACCATAGAGTTCACTGAGCAGAAATATGTTTTTGCTGGCTAAACCTCTCCGAAAGCTGTTGTGAATTTTTTCTTGAAGAGATCACTTAGACACTGTAATCCTTAAGGTGAACTGCCAACCATATAAGACCCAAATAATAAAATTGATACCATCACAGCCCATTACCAGCAATTTTGAAGTACTGAAATACCTTGGCAATGAAAATGTAATTATACATAAATACTTCTGACAAAGTTGAAGATGTTGAGTTCAAGCAAGCTACATCTTAATCATCCCCTTTTGTTGTTCCCTTGCTCTACATCAGCATAAAATGTATGGTCATTATGATGTGATTGTCTTTTGCAGCTTGATCCAGAATCCATTACAGTTGGCAAGGCGGCTATTGGCAACTTATTGGGTGGAGTTAGCTACTCCTTTGGCCGATCTAAAATTTCGCTGCCACAAACTTCTAATGTAAGTTGCATTTCAATCATTTATATCACAAATGTCTATCAATGGTAGTTTGGAGGTTGAAGCTTGCCTAACCAAGTTCCTTTATAAACAACAATGTTATGTCTGTGACAACAGCATATTAGCTTACCAGGGTGCATTGGCCATTATGTTCAGTTGTCACAGGCTCGTATAAATACTAGAAAGCGCTTAGAATTTGACCATAATACTCATGAAGAAGGAAAATAAAAAGGCTGAGAATTTGATTTTTGAATGCAGATCTGTGTGACAATTTTCATTGAAAGATTCATATTCATTTTGTTGAACCGTTCTTGTATTTTCTGATTCAGAATCTCTTGAACCCCGTTTGGACCACATCTAGACAGATGCTTCATGAAATTGGTTTTGCTATATTTTGTTGGGAGAGATAGCAAGGGCACTCGGACAAAGACTTTGAGGTCCTTGGTTCCAATCCCCACACCAACAAGGGGTCACACTTGCCTATCAAAAAAATAATATTTTGTTGGGTACCATTCCTCTTTACTGAATTTCATTTTTCCTCTGTAGATTAGCTAGCCAAGTGTGACATATTCATCTTCATGATGAAAGCAAAACACTTCCTCTTGAGCCCAACAACCAATCACTGCATTTCACTTACTACAGTGACTGTAAGAGAATTGAAAGATTTACTTTATAATGATACGTGTTCTGACCACTTGTTAAATTTATGCTTTTACGTACCAAACTGCAGTGTTTTTCACGTTTTCACTACTTGAAGTAAACTTTTTTTCCAGTATCCTTCCACGAATAGTGGTTCGTTGTAATAAACCGTTGACTACAAAAGCTATGGTAAATTATACTTTAATTGGAATTACTCAATCGTGGTTACTCTAGCATTTGTCTGGTATTTTGCTTTCTTTTTTACTGGAAATTAGGATGTGGCAAGTTGTAAAGCTCTCATATAACTTGGGCATATAGGGACTTTTAAACCTGCTTTATGCATGAGTACTCAATTTTTTTTTTGATAAGTAAAGAATATATATAAATAACGGGCATCAAAACAATGCATGAGTACTCAATTATAATTTTGTCACCTCAGATATTTCTAATTTTGAGTTCATTATTAATATTTTGAACCTAGTTATCTTACTATTGTGATCGATATTATTTAAAAAATGAAACTTACATGTGCTAAAAGCTTTGAGTATACAAAGAAACAACCATAACGTCAGTAGCTATACTGAAGTCAAGATACTATTTTATTTAGCTCTCAGTTTATAGAAGGCCATAAAAACACCTTAGGAGGAACCAAGTCATCCATTTTAAAACCAATTGGATATTACCAGAGAATGCACTCAGTGTAAGAAACTGTGTGATCTTCCAAACCTGCCTTTGTTAAGGTTAAAGAATACAAAATTTGATGCATTTCGAAAAGTATGTACCCGTTGATGTGATTTATCTGGAGAAGAATGCACACGCTTATCCAAGGGGTGGGAGAGATGACAAGGGCACTCTGGCAAAGACCTTGAGGTCCTTGGTTCCAATCCCCATACCGACAAGGGGTCACACTTATCTATCAAAAAATAAATAAAAATTATTCATTCGATCCATATAGTGTGAGCATTTTCTTCTTCCCAGATTGAACTAGTCATGACACATCAGCAGGTGCATTATTTAGGTGTGTTAAGCTTGATAAATATACTTTGTTGAGCCCTTATCTAACACCTTAAGCTTTTAGATGAGTTGGTTACTTAACAAGATGCATCAAGAAGTACTCTGTTTATCATGCTCGCGTCTACATACTTTTGGCTTGGGATTTCATGTTAATATGATTTTTTAAAATTATTTTTGGCCAACAATTTTGTTAGTTGTATGTGTCAAAACTTGTGATATGTTTGGACATCTGACAAAGTCATACAGTGGGCCATTGTCTAATGCAGGGTAAACCTGGTGAAAATTTTCTTTCATATTGGCCAGCTGAATTATATACAGCTGTGCCAAGTCGCCCCTTCTTTCCCCGGGGTTTCTTATGGGATGAAGGTTTTCATCAACTACTTATTTGGTGAGTTACTGAATTTTTGGCTTGCTATAAGATTTTTGTGCAATTCTGAACATAGATTTAGCTGCCTATGTCATGAAGTTAACTATATATTGTTGATGCACTTAATATATTGGTTCTCCTGATATGGATAGGCGTTGGGATGTCCATATTTCCTTGGATATAATTGGTCACTGGTTAGATCTAATGAATATTGATGGTTGGATTCCACGGGAGCAAATTTTAGGTGCTGAAGCTCTAAGGTAATGTATTACTACTTCATTGTTTCTTATCATGTCTGCTCATTCATATTGAAAATGAAAACAACTCCATTTGTTCGCAGTAAGGTCCCAGAAGAGTTTGTTCTTCAGCATCCAACTAATGGAAATCCACCGACTTTATTTTTGGTATTACGAGGTAAAGCTCATTCATGCAGTATTTTCTATGATGACCAACTGAATGAAAGGATGACATTAGCCCATGGAGAATGGCATGTATAGTTAATTTTAGAGGCCATGTTGCCCTCCTTTAGATGAGAATCTCTTTTTGGGCACAAAGAAGTACCAGAAATAATTACTTTTTGAGGAAACTAAGAAATATTGAATAAAAGAAATGTGCGCGAGATGAGAATGATTAGATGAAATTAGTGGTAAAACTAGAAAAGGAAAGACACCAGAACAAGCGATTCTGAAGATGGTAAATCGCTTGAGATGGGTTGGACTATCATGTAAACCAGTAAGTAGGTCAGTTGGAACTTGGAAGAGGGATGATATTAATATCCACTGCAATGCTAGAGGTAGTGCATTGATATTAATATCCACTGCTATGCTAGAAGTAGTGAAGACCAAAACTAACATCGACAGCGACAATTAAGAATGATATGATCAATTTTGGTTTAACTGAAATTCTTGCTTTAGACACGCTAATTTGAGTGCAGGAACTGTTCACATAATTTAATCTCTCTCTCTCTCTCTTGTTTTGAGCTTTCCCTAGCATGTAAACCCATTTACATGTCTGGCATACCTGTAAGAACTCTTATCTAGACTGACGCAACTAGGAATATGTTCCCTTTTACATGTCAGGGTTTCTATATCTGAAACATCCTACACTCATTAGCATTAGTTTCATTTTTTTGTACCAGGATGCCACTTTATGAATCATGTTGTATTGTTTAGATGGTTTGTTAAGGAATTCTTTCCATTTTAAAAGCTTTCTCAGTCATATTTCATACAAAAACTTAGTGTGTTATCATGTTTGTCAGCATAATTTGATTTGTAGGTTGAAGAACCAATAGTACTTCACAAAGATGAGATAATTTGTTGGATCGATCATTTCATTTTCAGATCTGGTTTGCGGCTTGACGAGAAACAAGTTTGAAGCCAGAGAAAGCTATGAAATCACTGCCTTCCTAGAACGGTCTTTTGTTCGCCTTGAAGCATGGTTTCAATGGTTTAACACTACACAATCAGGTAGCTATGATCTTTTTATTTTCCAATTTTCTCTCTTTTCATGGTAAATATCTTGTGGTACTGAATGATATACACCACATTCCAAGACAAAATTAATTGGAAAAGCACAGAGACATGTTAAGAGGAGTGAGGACTACAATCCTGATTCTCATTTGTTTATACTCTAATCCGCATTTTCAATTATGAATCTCTCCATTTTGACCAAGCAGACGCACAAACTTGGTCATTCAGTGTTTGTGTAAGACGTGTGCTGTCTCCGTGCAGCCTTTTATCCTTGGATGTGTATGATGTGCCCTTGCAGCCATCTTTATTTTTGCTTAATCCATTTTGTCATCTCTGTATGATATTATTTGAACATGCGGTTTTTACTTCTTCACATGTACTGGGATCCTAGACCTATTTTTTACCTGAGTCTGTCTAATTTGACCTACTACTTATGTATGCCTTATTGGCTTTTTCAATGAGTATGTAAGCACTTTATTAATCTAGTTGAGGGACTGACGAAAAATTTCATGTATTTTGACGTAGTTGTATTTGATAAATAATTGTTCGGACAAAAAACTAAATAGTGAGAGTTAGGAATTTACCTTTTGTTGGAGTATATAGTGTTTTTTTTTTGTAACTATTTAAAGATAACAAACACTTTCCCTTTTCATTAAATGCAGTAAATATCTCTCTGTGATATTATTGAACCTACAACTTTATGCGAGAAATTTAAAAAATCAAATGTTTTATGCACAGGTAAGGATACAAGCAGCTATTATTGGCATGGAAGAGACGGTCAAACCAGCCGTGAACTAAATCCAAAGGTTCGTCTTCATAGAATTTTCTTGTATTCCCCAACCAAACTCAAAATCGTTTATGTTTGTTGTCCACACATCAGTACAACTCATGTTTACATTATGAAGTTTTAGTGCGCTAAGAGTATCCTATGATTCTATTTTGTTGTACAAGTGACATTAACCAGGATATTATGCAACAATAGTTGGGAGTATTTGCTCATCTTCTTTCTGAAGTGGTCTTTTTATAAATGTGCCTCAAAACCATTAGGCAGTCTGCCTCTGGAGCAGTCCATTCTTTTTAACTTATCCAAGTCTGATTCTGGTCAAAGGCTCATCCCTTGTCCAAATTATCCACAGTACTATCTGTTAAGTGCATGGAAATGATTCATTTGAATCCATCCTTGTATTCTTTTGCTTTAGGTAAGTATTTTGCTATAGTCAAAAATAAAAGATACCGAGTCTTTGTATTGATAGAAAGGGTGCTGGATAACCTGTTAATCATTGTCTAGTTCTTATTATCAGCCGATGTACCATTCTTGTGAAGAACATAAAATTTTAGTTCTCAATGTACCTCTTCAATTTGATAGGAGATCGTTTTATCAAAATATGTTGTAGAGTTTATTTATCTGATATTTCCGTCGTTTGATGATAAAAGCTTGAAATTTTTTATATGTTGTCACCTCCTTCTCTTCATTATTTCTATTCTCGAGTTACCACTCCATGTTCTAATACAACCAGGTAATAATTTCTTTATAAGTGGAATAGGAAAAGCATTGTCTGGGATACTGCTCCATTATTTGTTTATTGGGTTGTGTCATGTGCGGAGGGAACGGAATAGCAGGGTTTTTGATAATGTAGAAAATAGCCTAGATAGGCTGAAGGACTTGGTCCTACGGTCTATATACTTTTGGTGTAGTGAAACCGCCTTGCCGGGGGTCAATTCATTTGTAGAGTTTGTGGATATCATAGTTATAATTTAGCACTTATTGTGCTCATACACTCTTTTTGTGCATAGAACGCGTCACCTATTTTGACGCTCGTTTATACTCTTATTGAATTTTGACCAATTACCTTTTAATTTAACTAGAGCCCAGAAATAGGTGATGTCCAGAACATCTTGACCCTGTTTCTAAAGTTTCTTGCAAGTACCTTCTTTGGAATCAGAATGATTCCACTATTTAACCGCAATCCCTGGTACCTATCAACCTACCTTCTAAAGTCAAGTGCTCTCTTCTCCAGGATCTAGGTAAATATAGCCTGCCCCTTGAATGTTTTTGGAAAGTAGCAATTTAGGTAACCATCTTCTCTTCATGTTTGCTTCATCTGAACTTTGGTGAGAATCTCGGCTGGCAGGATGAATAACTATTGTTGATGATTCAAGCCCAAACTTACTAACTTTTGGAAATTGATATATCTGCATGGATCAATTAGTTAGCATTTTGTTCATGCAAGATATCTTCACCTTTCCCCTTTTATATAAAACCCTGGCTGCCTTTACGTTTGGTCTTTGGGATTTATTTGTGAAGGATTGACTGAATACAGGTCTATGCTACAGAAAGAAAAGAAATAATGTTTAAGATGCAATATAAGTAGAAACACATTAAATCTACACCTGGTGATCAGCAGTTCCAGTGCTAGAGTTTGCAGTGAACTAGGTCTTGTCCTCAATAGAGATTGTCGAGTAAGTAGGAGATTCAAAGTGTCTTCTAGAACTCAGGCAAAGATCTTGAGGTCCTTGATTTCAATCCCCATACCAAGGGTTCATACTTACCTATCCAAAAAAAAAGTGTCTTCTATTTGCATCATTAGGATACTAGCAGAACCTAGATACGCTCAGCACAGGAAACTTGTCCTGGTTATGAGACAAAGCGCATCAAGAATTTTACTTTGTCACTCTGATTGGCAGTTCCTTTACTAGAGGTTGCAAGTGAACTAGGTCTTGAGTCTTGAACAATAATTTCCTCAATAGAGATGGTCAAGTAAGTAGGAAACTGAAGTTATCTTCTATATGGACTCTGGTATTTCTTATTATTCTCAATTTTAGGGCAATCAAGGAGAGATGGATCCGTCAAACTGACCAATTTATGTATTGTTTCCGATGTCTCAGTCACTTTCTTCTGGATTGGATGATTATCCACGTGCATCACACCCAAATGATCGAGAACGTCACTTGGATCTTCGATGTTGGATGTTTCTTGCTGCAGATTGCATGCATTCCATCTCAGAGCAGCATCTCAGGAAAATAAAGTCTGGGAAGGTATAATTAGAAAATATATCTAATACTTGGAATTTATTCGTTTGAACTAACTAAAATAAAACTGAATTACTGCAGAAGTATGGCTTGACAGCTAAGCTGCTTTCTGATTTCGAACTTCTTAACCAGGTTTGTTATTTTTCTGTTGTGTGGAGCAAGGTCATGAATCTTTAGAAACCTTCCTATTAGTCCTTAAACTGCTTGTGACATGGAATATTTCATTGCTACACATAATAAAGAAATTTACATTTTTATCAAAAAAAAAAAGAAAGAAATTTACATCGACTTTTTGGGTACTGTTTGGCATAATACTAAAAACTTCATTCCTTATACTTGATAAAAGCATAGGGGAAGTGATGTTTGATTGTGATATTTGGTAGTTGGAAAAGTACCAAGAGGCAGTTAAATAGCTGAGCTTTTTGTTTGGATTTTTCTCTCAGATGTGATTGATTCTGATAGTTTTCCAGATGCACTTTGATAATGACCATGGAGCTTATTTTGATTTTGGGAATCATACAGAAAAGGTATGCTACTTGTCTTTTTTTGGCTCATTTACAGTTCTCAACTATTCTTAAAGTGTATTTGAAATTTATGTTTTGAAGCAACTCTTCTTCTAATATTGCTGCTCAGTATAAAACCTTGTCTTTCCCTTTTCTTATTTAATTTTTATTACACATGTTAATAATTCATTTGAAAATATGAGTAAATCCATTTTTTGTTCCCACAGATCATTGACTTAGAAATATGTCAAATTACAAATAGTAGTAGTGTTGTACTCCCTCCTTTCCAGACAAAGAGTCCCCATTTGAAAGTCTTTTTTTTTTTAAGAAAATGACACTTTTAGTAGCTCATTAGCAATAAAATGACATTTTTATATCTTAATTTTTGAAAGTGGACTTTTTAAGTGAAACATCCTAAAATGGAATAGTGGTCTCTTTACCCGGAATGGAGGGATTACTAATTAAGGCTGTGTTTGTCTCACTGAAAATAATATTCGAAAAAACATTTTCAAATTTCCTATTGGCTAGTAGTTTCATGAAAATGAGTTAACTGGAAATTATTCTAGAAGCCCAAGGAAAATCACCCGTTCTCCAAAGTAAAACAACTTGCAGGTTTGAGCTCCATAAGTCATTTTCTGAAAAATGAAGATCTTATTTCTCCTATTTTTGTCTCTATTACCTCCACTGGAAGTTATTTCCTCCGTCTGTTTCCTTGAAAATGACTTAAGTAAGGCATTGAGGTGTCAAATTTCTGTGCATTAATCAAAAATAAGAAAACGAAGATCTCCATGAAACTGACTTCCTGACATTTTCCGCGAATTATTTTTCATAAAATAAATAGAACATATAATTTATAAAAAAAAAATTATTTAAAAAAGGCTTAACAAGCAAGTGTTTCCTTCAGTTGCAAGATTAAGTTTAGAAGATACTAACCTAGACCATATATGTTGACAAGTGAAAAGACATTAACGCTTAGTTTGGTAGTAGATAACGTGGTTTTGGTGAAAGTTCATGGAGTGTATTCAATGTTACATGGAGCCTCCAGATCCGAATCCGAATTAGGAGTGCACATTCGTCTTTGCAACGTTTTTCTCAAACATGAGCAGTTTCTTGTTTCCCACTCAATGGACAGTTATCAATTGTATTTAGATGCTTTTGATGCTTACAAAATATTGCTGCATTCCTTTAGCATTGCTTTAATCCATGTAGGTTCGTTTAAGCCGGCAAGTAGTGCAGGCACCTGGCAAATACCCAAGTGCAGAGCTTGTTCGAGAAGTTTTAGAGAAACCTGTTCTGAGATTTGTTCCTCACGTTGGCTATGTTAGCCTTTTCCCATTTATGAAAAGGATTATTCCACCTGTAAGTCAAACCACCGATCCCCTGTTAACAGTTCTGTACTTCGCGTACTTCTGTGTTACATTTTGTCTCAATGTTGTTCTCCATAATGTAATGTAATAGAGTAGTTTATGTCCATCTCATTGTCATAGATTTTCACATTTATTCATTTACATACAGAAATCATGGATCCTAGATAAACAGCTTGACCTCATTTCAAACAGGAGCATCTTGTGGACTGACTTTGGTCTTCGCTCTCTTGCTAGAACAAGGTAATACAAACATCTCGACGATTTCGCATACGAGAGTTTGCTACTCATTTGTTGTCTTCATATTATATCCACCATTTTGCTTCATGTGATAACTGTATCTAACTTCTAAATAAACCCAATTTCTTCTTATCATATCACAGCTCAATGTATATGAAACGCAACACCGAGCATGATGCACCATATTGGAGAGGCCCAATTTGGATGAACATGAATTACCTGATTCTTTCTTCACTCCATTATTACTCTAAAGGTACGAGCTAAAATACTTCCTCTGTACCACTCAAATAGTTCTAGTTGAAAAATCAGGCTAAAATTACCTGTCACGATACCATTAAAATTAGAAAAATGGAATCTCCAATTCTAATTTCATTGTTTGGATAGAAAAATGGTGTTTAGAATTGGAATTCCATGGGACTCAGTTTCATAAAATGAATTCTATATTAGGATAAGATAATTTAAATCTATAATTTGGAATTGAGCTTTTCTTAACTGTACACAGAAACACACTCTACCGTCCCCCCCCCCTCCTTTCTGTTCATCTGCGCCGCTCACCATTAATATCACTGGAGTTGAAGTCACTGGCAAATCTGACACCGGGTGCTATAGTTGCTTGCATATCTAACATGGTCATATTGACAGCAAAAAACCCCGATGCCAGAGATATCTTTGCCCGAATTCATCACTGTTCCATATTCACATAAAAAATCATGTCATCCTCTTTCAAAATCATACCAAAACCAGATATTTCCATCGATGATGAATTCTCCGGTGATGGGTGATTGGACAGCAAAATGTCTTGGATTGGAGAGAAGGGATGGTGTAGTAGGTAGTTTGTGACTGTGTGTGTATTTGAGAGAGAGAGAGAGAGAGAGAGATGTAAAAGTATCGGAGGGACTGGAGTATGGAGAGGCTCAATGGATGGGTGGTTTCTCTGTGTGTCGTTTAGGATTAATCATGGCAATGCGTGAGTGGTCTGCTCTCTGCTGGCAGCCAATTTTAGTCAAGTACGGGCTACAGAATATATTTTAAATATTTTTATGCAAAACTTTAGGTGGTCCAAATTGATAATTTAGAATTTAAGTGAATATTATAAATAAACCAAACATTAGAACTATAATTCCATTGGATTGGAATTCAACAAACAGTAGAATTCCAATTCTTTGAATATGGATTCAATACATCCAAACGGACCCTTAAAGGGAATTTATTGAAAGCTATTTCATATGTGGACTGTGTCTTTCGTTTCCCAGAAACTTCAATTTTTATGTTTTGACATCGACATCTAACACTACGTTATGTATGATAATTACTGCAGAGGATGGACCATATAGAGAAAGAGCCATGACAATCTACAATGAGTTGAGGAACAATTTGATTAGGTATTATGATGGTCGTTTTCTTGGTAACATCGTTATTTGCTCATCTCAATAAGACGGCTTACCAAAATTCACTGACTTTCAATGGTGACAGGAACGTTGTTAAGAACTATAACCAGACTGGCTATTTGTGGGAAAACTATGATCAGAAGAAGGGGAAGGGAAAAGGTGCTCGTGTATTTACGGGTTGGACGTCATTGGTGCTTTTAATTATGGCAGAAACTTATAGTGAATGTTAGACATGCAATTATGAACAATTATAGAGAATGTATACTAGTTTACAAGCTAGTGGACTTTAGTAGAAAGCATATTTCCAGTTTTGGTCAATACAATTCTAAGCAAAATTCTTATTCAAGGCTAGAGAAAATCTGGAAAGACTCGAATCATTTATAAGCTTTAGTCCAACCATCTCATAGATTGAATGCAAAAACTTTGGTAAGATGGTCTTACGGATGTAAGACGGATTCTCTTTACCCAATTTACCGTGTGTTGATGGGTTGAGTTGTAGGAGAGTGGTCCGTCTTACGAATTAAGATCCGTAAGATTGTTTTACAGGAGACTTTACTCTTGATTGAATGCCGGCATTATTTTTACAGAAATCTTAGCCTTCCAAATTTAGCTGATCAAATGTACACTATTGTCATCATTGCCTTCTGCAATTGACCGAATTTTCATCCAAACCCAACCCATGGCTGATATGAATTTTACAATAAGGATTGGGTTAACATATGAATGATAACTAGGTCGGTACCTTTTGGAAATAATATTGGGTGAAATTTTGATCGATCAACTTTTTGAAGTTTTTAATCGTTTTAGTCTAATGCTTTTTTTTATCGGAAAAGATCATTTTTGAATATAAAGAGACTATAATACCTTTAATGAGCAAGAGTCGTGCTACGAATAAAGACGGGATGTATTGTGGTTAACATATTTATATATTACGGTACAACATCATGTGAAACTACGATATATAAATGAACAGAATATCAACAGTAAGCATTAAAAGAAACAAATTATCCAACACAAATATCAACAGCTAAAAATTAATGACAACAACTCTTTTTCTTCTTTATTTCATCTTTAAATATTTAATGTCATTTCTTCTCAAACTTATCTATTGTTATTTCGTCTCACTCCATATGATTTATTTAAAATTTTAGTTGTTGTTTATCATCAAGTTTCTTCTCATGCTTTATGATTTTCTGATGCATATAAATCTTAGATAAAAAAAAAACCATCCACTTCTTTCTTTATCTTTATGAACTTGGTGATAAAGTTTGAGAAGCAACTTGATGATAAACAACCACATGGAGCCGATCTATGAAGATTTCTCATAATGAAGATTTATCTGGGGCATGCCCAGACTTCCGATCTCTCCATGCACAGCCTGTTACTGAACACAATGAAGATTTTTTATTTTGATGTATTTCTTGGCAGAGTTCAATTATTAATTTCGATGTATTTTAATACAGAAATTGAAAGTAAAACATGTATTTTGTATCACGATTCACATATTTATATATCGAAATTCATTAGTGTTCTCATTCATAATTTTAAATACATAAATTGAAATAAACATGTATTTTGTATCGCGATACATATATTTATATATCGCGGTTCACATAATTTTCTAGCTGTTGATACAGAAATTGAAGTAAATATGTATTTTGTATCGTGCTACATATATTTATATACCGCGATTCACATAATTTTCTGACAATTGATATAGAAATTAAAGTAAACATGTATTTTGTATCGCGGTACATATATTTATATACCGCGATTCACATAAGTTTATGGATGTTGATACAGAAATTGAAGTAAACATGTATTTTGTATTGCAGTACATATATTTATATATCGCAGTACAAAAATAAAATTTGAAGAATAGGTTTTTGCACCGCGATTCGAAAGGATACACGTGTCTCATGTTCATTTAGGTTAACATAATCTTTTCGCGTCCAAAAGTAAATTTTTTTCCAATTTAAAAAAACAAAAGGTATTTAAGCGATTAAATTCTTCAGAAAGTGGACCGGCCCGTAATTTTTTCAATATTATAACATCTTCACTCCACTTTCTTTTTATTCAATTGGTAAGGTACATTTTTAAGATAAAATGTCGAAGATATCCTTAATAAATAAAAAATATGCACACAAAGCCCCTACCAAAAACTGGGCATCGCAATGCAAAAGTTGAGCTCCACAATGTAAAAGTTGGGCATCGCTATACCAAAACCGTACATCGTGGTGTACAAAGTTAAATATTAGAAATGCACTAATTCTCTCTCCACGTTAATGTCTTTGAACGTTCTCTCTCTCCCCTTGCCTTTCACAGTTTCTCCCCTCCTCATTTCTTTCTTCTCATTAATGTCTATGAACCTCTCTCTCTCTCTCTCTCCTTGCCTTTCTACCTTCCTTCCTGAGTCTGCATCCTTTCCTCTTCTATCAAATACCTAACTAGTTAGATTAGATAGTGAACCATCAGTTCGTCCTCTATCGGGTAAGCTACTCCCTTCCTCCACTCCCTTTGAGATCTATTATCTATCTAAGCCCTCTGGTGTTGTGATTTGCTAAATCATAGAAGAGATGAATGATTCTATAATGGGGAAATCGGTAATCTAAGCTCGCAACACACTTTCTATATCTCCAACTACCCGTGCCAATCATGACAAGCTAATACTTTTCACCTTTTGTTCTTCTTCTCGAGACCAACATCTGACGCTCACATTGAAACATCCGACTTCCACGTCGTAAGTTTGGTTGAGGTCTGTGAATCGATTGGATTCGTCAATGGACTTGCATTACTTGATGTAGAAGATTGCAAAAATCTAAGGAAGTTGCCAAGAAACATTTGCAGACTAACATGTCTTGAGACGCTAATAATCTCTGGTTGCTTAAACCTTATTGGATTTCCAATTATGGAGTTGAGGAATATGGAGTCATTGAAATTGCTTCATGCCGATGGGATTTCCATATAAACTGATTAATCGCTAAGGGTGCAGAACTCGAATCGAGGAATGTCATTACTTGGTCCTGGATATCAAAACGAAGAATGTGTCTAGAGATTACACCTTCTTTATGAAAAAAGAGAACGGGCAGCAACAACAAAAAATATACTTATGCAGTTGAAAACAAAAAATGAGTATTGTATCGGTTACAATTTTAGAAAAAATGACCGACCCGTAATTATTTCTTAACAAATTGGATTTGGATCAAGGGTTATCCGTTCCGATGATGATCGGTCTGATCTAGTTACAAAAATATGATTTGGTTTGTTAATGACCTAGTCAGATCTAATTTAAAAAATATACACTCTCTCAATCAAATAGTCGATGTTTAAAAAGTCTAAAAATTAGGAGATATATACCAAATTGTTGATGTTTGAGAAGTCTAAAAATTAAGAGATACTCCCTCTGTTCTGAGCAAAGAGTTCTCGTTTGAAAGTTAAATTTTTTAAAGAAAATGACACTTTTAGTAGTCCATTAGTAATAAATGATATTTTTTTGTTTTAATTTTTGAAAGTAGGAACATCTCCAAATAGAATAGTGAACTCTTTACCCCGAACGGAGGGAGTATATAACTAGTATTAGAGTGGTTATTATTCACTCCATTCCAGGTAAAGAGTCTACAATACTATTTTAGGATATTTCACTTCAAGAGTTTACTTTCAAAAGCTACATTTACAATTTTCATAACTTTTCATCTTTCCTCTCCATTTACATTGTAAGCATATTGATTTACTCAAATATTTTTGTAATTATGACAAACCTCAATGATATTAATATATCATTTAATTGTGACACTTTTGAAACGTAGACTCTATGGGAGGAATGAAATTAGTATTAAATATGTTTAAGCATAATTAATTTGTTAATATCAAATATGAAGAATACTATTGAAATATTATAAAATTTGTAAATATAATTTTCGAATGTAGATTTTTTAAATAAAACATTCTATATGATATAGTGAACTTTTTATATCTACTGGGAGACGTCCTTGTTGATCCATGCCTAGTTTTGCATAGGCCCATGTTTTCAACAAATAAATTGTTTAGAAACTTTTGTCTATTTAAAAATTATAATTTTAATAAATGTGTATGCTATATTTTTGGACATCTAACCATTGCATATCAATTACTTCGTGACACTACTAATGATAAATTATCGTCAATATTGATTCGATTAAGAAAAAATAATTGACTTGATTATTTATATTGGTTTAATGTGCAGCTTCCTTTAAAGTCCATGTGTATGTGGTTCATAATTAAAGTAAGTTGAAAAGTAAGAATAAAATGGTAAAAATGATTTTAAAAAGTAAGTTTCAAATTGGACAATTATTTTGACACGGACGAAAAAAGAAAGGAAGACGATAATTTAGGGGACGAAGAGAGTATTTCAATGTCCAAATTCAAAGATTTACTTCAAAGTAGGCCGAGATTACTCTTGTAACTAGGAAATTTTTGCTTTATATTTAGGGTAGAATTCTGACCGGTTATTTTTTAAAAGTTTATAATCCCAAAAGTTTATCCTTTTTTTTTCAACTGCAATTTTTTGAAATATTGTTCCGAAAATATCATCGTCTCGTTCAATAGCTCCGACAAACAATTTTTTGAAATATTGTTCCGAAAATATTATCGTCTCCTTTAACAGCTCCGGCAGACACATTGGATTCGAAAATCACCATTATTGCGCAACGAAATGAGGATCGACCTGCAAAGTCAGGTCGCGGAGGTTTAAGGGGCAGCACCCCTTTGTGCGGGTTCGAGGGCAACGCCCCCGAAAGGTAAACATTTTTTTTATTTATGAAATACGAAACTGTAATTGATTTATGTTGTGTTGTGATTTTTCGATAGAGACGAATGTGGAGAAGGAGGAAGAAGATGACTTACGACGGAGAATATGGAAGAAGAAGGTGGATGACGTGATTTGACTCTTTATGATTTTGTATCGCGATTCAAACATTCATGTATTGCGTTGCAAACATTATTGTATCATGGTTCAAACATTGATGTATCGCGGTGTAAAAATAGACTAGTAAATTAAACAGATGAATCGCGGTTCAAACATTGATGTATCGTGATACAAAAATATACTAGACAATTAAACTGATAAATCGAAGTGCAAAAATTAATTTAATAAAACTGATGCATTGCGGTTCAATAGTCAATGCGCCACGATTCATTTTCGTAGCGCGCCTCATGCTTAATAAGGGTATCGTAGTCTTTTTATCCCTAAAAGTATCATTTTTCAGTTTAAAAAAACATGGGACAGCAACGATCGAAACTTTTGAAAAGTAGACCGGCCCGCAATTTTTCCTTATATTTAGGAAAAATTTGCAATTAGTCCTTTTTTCAAATTTCTCAACTGCCTTAAATTTTATAATATTTGTAACATGAAAAAGACATTTTATGCATTGGGATGCACATAATCATGCATCATTTTTACTTCATGATGCATGAAAGTGTCTTATTTTGTGCGTCGTGAATTTTTCACGTTTCGAAAAAATATAAGGGTGTAAAATGTTAAAAATTATATTTGTGTATATATTAGACCAAGTTCAACGAAGTATCTCATTTGCTCCTTATTTAATTCTCAACTCATTAAAAATTAATTTTAAAAAATATTTGATACCCACAAGTTACCCAAACAAAACGCTTCCAACAGCTTGACACAAACTCTAATAATTTTTTATACCCACCATCTTTATCTCCGATAAATTCAAAATTTAGAGAAATTTGTTTAGTGTTAAAATGAGTCTAACAAAGTCTTTATTTATAGATAAAAATATGTACGTTTTAAAAATAATTTTTAATTGTTTTAATTACAAAAAGGCCGAAAATTAAAAGAAAAAAAAAACCGAACCCACTTCCTTAGTTTTGGAGAGAGAGAGAGCTGGTTACTTCCATTATTTAAGGAATGGTCGAGTATATGGTTTTGATACTCTTTTTTTCTTTAGCTTGATTTTCAATTGATCTCCTTTAGATTCTCCATTGTGAAAAAAAACCAATAGATTCTCAAATAAACCGTTATACAAGCTCTTAGTGTTCTTATTGTAGTTTCGTTAACATTTTACATATGTTCCAATGCTTATACATTAAAATAAAGTAAAAAATTTCCTCTCCCGTGAGTTGAAATCTCTTGTATTATAGTCTTTCGGTGTTGTCAAACAAATTTGAACATAGGTCATAAGTCATCCATGAATCATTGCTTGGTGTCACGGGAAGAGATACACTATATGGTACATGAGATTTCAACTCTCTAAATGTTCACATGCTGGATTAGATCTGAAATTAATCCCTACTTATGCCACATTAAATCTAAAACTAATCCCCACTCGCGATAGTTGACAATAAACACACGCGCGAGGGTTTTCAATGATTAACTCTCTCACTAGCCATTTATAGTTAATATTAATATTATCCATTTGATTAAAAAACAAAGACTAAGATTCCATTTATTGCATTAATGGTTCGTATTCTTTTGGGGTGAATTAATTATATTTTCCAACCATCCAATGAATCTCAACCTTCTATTTTTTATCTAAGGGACAATATAATACTAACCAAGTAACCATTAAAACAATCCCCAAATATATACCCCAAATATATATATATATATATATATATATATATATATATATATATATATATATATATAGCAGCAACCTAAGGCAAGATTTCCAGAAATATAAACCCTGTTATCGGATTGAATTGGTTGACAAATGCTGTTTACAGAACTTTTACATTAATAGACACAGCCTTTTGAGGTGCAGTAGCTAACATCCTCTTGTCGCTAGCAAAGCCACCCCCATAGACTGTGCCATAGTCCTACTTACAGAGTTACAGTGAGCCCATGATGATAACATCAAAGCAATGGCTAATCAAATTTCCTGATGTCATTGATAATAGAAGTTCTGCACTATATTCCTTATTGTTTGCTCATAATGTAAAACTTTTGACGAAGACAAGATTTAGCATAAAAACAGTCAATGCGGCCCTTTTGAAATTTTCTTCTGACTAATCTTCTGTCATTTGTGTGTCCTCAGCCATTATAATCTCCATGTCCCTGATGTCTCGTTTCAACACATTGCCCAGCCTTGCGATAGCTTCAGTCTGCTGTTGCAAGACCTGCCACCATAACAATTACAAGCATTCATTTTTTTTACTTTGCGTCATGTTTATAGAATGTTATATGACAGCCACATAACTATAGCTATTTTACGGTTCTAACGTGTTAAAACTTGATGTACATTGTTGGACATCTCTCTCTAACACGTTAAGTTTTTAAATGGGATGGTAATTTAAACCTCAAGGTTTGGCAAGTGCACGTGTTGGCACTATATTACATGCATGTATTCACACTACATTTAACACTAGAGGAATGTTAAAGCTTGATATACAGCGAGAGGGAAGTATTAAAGCTTGATATACATTATTGACCACTATCTAACAACTTGAGCTTTTATGGGTTGGTAAGGTAACTGAACAAGTGGGGATCTCACAAATTTGGGAAACATATTGAGATTCAACTATAAAAGTATATGTAGATAAAGCGTTATTAACCTTTGAATATTATAGATCTATTTTTCCGCTTGAGACATTCTTTAGTTGTTCTAATTTTTGTGTGTGACCATTATCCTGTTAAACATATGATACCAAGATGATGCAATGCATAAAAAACAAAAGGAAAGAAGGTTATATACAGCATTGAATGAACTTAATGATTCATTCAACATATGAGTTACAAAAGTAACAAACCTCCTGCATATCAGAAAGACTCTGTTCATGTATTTTGGTTGATCCTGGTAGATAAACAGAACCACCATGGCCATTTGCTTGAACACGGGCAACGGTGAGCAGATTTTGTACCCTCCTTGAAAGTTCTGCTCCAGATCCTTTCAACTGCAAGTGCCTCCTTATTAGTACAAGAGAACGAAATTTTTTGATATCAAATATGGAGGAATAAGACAGAAGACTGGCCTGTCTAACAGTTGCACCTAACTTCTCAGCAATTTCTGCTTCTCCTTTAGTCAAGGGCAATCGAAAGCCCTTGCCCTCCAATGCCTCTATTATTCTCATTAACTTTGCCAAAGCAAAATGCACATGTATAACAAAGTAAGCATAAATTCACAGAAAAATGAAAGTCAAGCTGAAGTAGGAAGGCAAAAGGCAGAAGAGCATTAAAAATTTAAAACTGATCATGATTCATAACCACATCTGGCAGATATAGTATCTGAACCAGGTTGAAAAAGGTAATAACTGGTTTCCATCGTAACACAAAAATATTGTATGAAGTTAAATTAATGCCACACCCTTAAGAGCCGCCTTTGAAGAGCTTTCTCTGTTTGTCTCATTCTTTCTATCCTAGGTAGTGTGTCAGCTTGAAAATGTCTTTGAAGCTGTGACATATAAAACATAGATCATTCATATATTATATGTGCGTACACAGAAAAGAGATAAAAAGATGAGAAAGAGAGTGGGAATACCACTTTCACATTGCTTTGAGTCATTTGCAATCTCTCAGAATCTGAAACAATGACTTCATCTTGAAGCTGCATCAACCCAGCACAAAGCATGAGAACGAATTACCCTGCTAATGGATTTTTGAGGCCAGGAGAAAGTACAGTGCATAAAGCAGCTTGTTCAACAATGAGCAACTTTAAGAATCTGAGGTGAGAGTAATAACCAATTTCCAAATGTAATCACAATACTCTTCACCCTCTCCCACCAAATAAGTGTGTGTGTGTGTGAGAGAGAGAGAGAGAGTGGTCTTCTTATGGTCATCAACCTTTAGACATTTATACGTTTACGATCCATCTACAGCTCACAGACATACTATTTTAGGGATTCAGTAACCCCGTTAAACTTCTTTACTACATTTATGACAGTGTAACAATCATTTTCTTCGCGGTGGATCGAGCATTTAAAATTACTAGAGAAGCTAAAATCAAACTGATTGTTTAGCCAACCTACCCATGCAACAACCATACCTTGCAACTTTGATGAATCGATAATATGTAGTCATTTTGTTCATAATTTCCAAACACATAAGTAGGCTGCAAATGAACCGAGTTGAAACCAAGCTTTGGCTTGCTCAGACTTGACTTGTTTATGAATTGCTCAGACTCAAGACTCGATTTCGGCTCATTTGAAATTGCATATGTAATGCTCAGACCTGGCTTGGACTAATATTTTAGTTGCTCGCCAACAGGGTCAGCTCTGCTTGTTTATAAATGAATATGCAAATGAAGGAAGAAGAAATTCGAACCATGGGTGATTAAAAAAGTAAAATATCTCAAAACAAAATAAATTTGTATCATAATTTTGATGTTTATATATATATATATATATATATATATGAATATAAAATAATGTATTTTGGGAAATACATATTTCATATTATAATAATTTATTTTGATAGGTAAGTTTCGCCCCTTGGTATGGGGGTTGGAACCAAGAACCTCAAGAAATTTGCCTCGAGTGCCTTTGTCATTTCTCCTGGTCCCACCCCTTGGGGTTATAATATATATATTTATATAATATAAAAACAATTAAACGAGTCATTCACGAGCATGTTCACGAGTCTTATTTTATTGCGCAAGCTATGCTTGATTAGCATACAAGCCTAGAATTTTCGCTCAAGCTAGGTTCATTTCTTATTGAACCGAGTTTTGAGTTGGCCAACCGAACACTTATGGAGGCCAAAAGCGAACTCTAGCCTCAGTCTTTTTAAAGTAAATAATAAAATTTTATTAATATTATTATATTTTTATTTTAAGTTTATCTTTTATACTTTTTGGGATGCAAAATCATTTATTAAATTATTGTAGCCTGGTGACAAGGGAGATATGGAGCTGGTTTTTCCTCGTAGCAGGTGTCTCGTGGGTGATGCCTAGATCGGTCATTGAGCTTCTTCGAGGGTGGTCTTTATATAAACGCAAAAAACAGAATTTTTGGTGGGATTCTGCACCTTTGGCGATTTGGTGGACCATTTGGAAGGAGAGGAACCAAAGGGTGTTCGAGAATTTGGAGTCTGATGTGCTCGAATTAAAAAGGATGTGTATCAAACTCTTCATTTGTGGTGTTCAGTAGTAGACCCTAATATAGAGAACTCTTTTGTAGATGTAGTGAACAGGACTGTTACTTAGTAATTCTTGTCTTGTATACTCCGTGTGTATAATTTTACTTATATAAAAAATTTTATTAACTTCGCGTGGAAAACTAAGAATATCTTAATATGTAAAAAAAAATAGTAGGTCTTTTTTTTCAACAAAGAGTAGTAGTTTTTTTTTTCTTTGGAGACCTAATTTTTTTTTTGGAGACCTAAAGCCCTTGTTCCCCATCTTCACCCTTGGGTCGGGCCTGAGTTCGAGTGAGCCTTTAACGAGCAAGCTTGAGCTTCTTCATGAATGGCTCAGTCATTTGGTGTCCTTTTCGCTTTATAACTGGGAGTAATTTGTTTTTCTTTTTACTTTTAATGCATTAGGGCTCCTGATATTTATGTAAACTACTTAAGTTTATATGAAACTCTATTGCATCTTTTTTTTTATAAGTAAAGAGTATATATTAATAACGGGCGTCAAAAGAGGTGATGCATTCTATTTACAAGTAGGAGAAGCACTCCTACAGTCCTACAGACCTATAATCCACAAGTTCTACAAAGGGGCTTAGCCCCAGCGAGACCACATCGTGGCACCAAAAGTACAGAAGCCAGATGATATGTTCCTTAAGGTTCTTGCAGTTTCTTTCTATATTGTCAAACGCCATGGAATTACGTTCTCTCCAGATAGTCCAGCATATTGTTGTCGGCGCAGCCATCCAAAAATTGCAAGGATTCCTCTTACGTTTGAAGAAAGCCCAACTCATCAACATCTCTTTAATAGAAAGAGGATTTACCAAGTCCACCCGAAATAAACAGAGAACAAAATCCCATAAGTCCTTTGCCATTAGGCAGTGAAGCAGAAGGTGATTAACAGTGTCTTCCTCCCTTTTACACATGAAACATCTATTGACATATATCATCCTTCTTCTCCTTAAATTATCTCCCGTGAGGATGGCTCCATTTGCAGCTTCCCACAGGAAAAAACCCACCTTAGAGGGAGCTTTAGTCTTCCACACACTACCCCAAGGAAAGGAATCCTGCCCCGTAAGCAAGCTGTGATAGGACTTCACTGAGAATTTTCTGCACTTCTCTCCAGCCCAAACCACAGCATCTTCAGCATTCCTGCATTCCTGTTCACCTGTTGTTTATACAGCAGTTCAAAGAATTGGGCCAAAATGTCAACTTCCCAGTCATGCGCATTCCTTCTAGAAGAGGGAGTCCATACGACAGTGTCCCCAACAAAATGCAAAACAGAGCTGACAGTCTCATCTTTGTCAACTGTTGTAGAGGGCAGGGAAAGTTCTCAGCAACTCTCTCTCGCCACATCTTTCCAAAAACTGACCGAGTCCCCCTTTCCAATAACGAAGGATATAAACCTCTTCAGCACTTCCCATCGTTGTTTCCTGGTGCCTTTTCAAATTTACCACACCATAAGGAGAAAGAATCACATTTGGAAAACATCTATGTCTGTCCTCCCCAAATTTACCTACCACTACCTTCCTCCAAAGGGATTCTCTCACCAAAATAACGCCAGAGCCATTTCCCCATAAGAGCTGTATTAAAAACCCTAAGGTTCTTCACCCCAAGCCCTCCAAATCTCAAACTCGAACATACTTTCTCCCATTTGATCAGATGGAATTTTCTCTCTTCCAATTGGCCCTCCCATAAAAAATATCTTTCCTAGCCTTTTAGCCACTTCAACCGGTAATCCAAAGACAGTAAACTGGATAGAGTACTCTCTATGACAGTTAACCTACCCCCCTTTCGACAAATACTATTTCTTCCAGCCTGTCTACGTTCGAACCTCTCAATCACTGATTCCAGATTTCCCTGCTGTTAGTTGGAGCCCTAATGGAAGGCCCAGGAACTTGGAAAAGTGCCCACCTTGCAACCCAGAAGGTTTGCAAGCTCGTCGATATCATCCACTCCACCCACAGCATACAGCTCACTCTTATTGATGTGAACTTTAAGCCCAGATGCCCCTTGGAAAAATAACAGCGCTATTCGAAGATATCCTAATTGATCACTAGCAGCCTCGCAGAACACCAGAGTATCATCTGCGAACAGCAGGTGGGATATCATAAATCATAATCTCCTCTCCTCTCCCCACATTAAAACCATGGAGCATGCCTCTAGAGACCGTAACATCCAAGATTCTACTCAGGGCTTCCATAACAATAATAAACAGAAATGGTGACATCGAATCTCCCTGCCATAGGCCCCGCAAGCTACCAAAAAACTCAATCGGCTCTCTGTTCACCATCACCGAGAATTTGACCGAAGAAATGCAGAAAAGAATCCAGTCCCTCCAATGATCTCCAAACCCCATACACAGCAGCAAGAAGTTCAAAAACCCCCAATTAACATGATCGTAGGCCTTCTCAATGTCCACCTTGCATACCAACCCAGGGTCTCCACTTGATATCTCGAGTCGACAACTTCATTAGCAATGAGCACTACGTCTATAATCTGTCGTCCTCCCACAAAAGCATGTTGAGAATCGGAAATAACCTTTCCAATCACTTTTTTCAGCTGAATGGAAATAATCTTGGCAATGATCTTGTAAACACCCCCAATCAAACTAATAGGTCTAAATTCTTTGATGTCCACCGCTCCTTTCCTTTTTGGGATCAGCGTTATAAAGGTCGCATTCAGACTATTTTCAAACCTTTTGTGGGTATGAAAAAAAGTGAAGATCCCCATCAACTCCTCCTTGATCATCGACCAGCAATTCTAAAAAACGCCAAGGGGAATTCATCCGGGCCCGGGGCTTTGTCCCCTTTCATACCATTCACCGCTGCCTGAACCTCTTCTTCTAAAAATGGCAGTTCAAGTAAATCCCTTTCTGCTTCATTCAGAGACTTAAAATTCAACCCCTCAAGCTTTAGGTGCCAATCCGTATCTTCTGAATACAATCCTTTATAAAAGCCTCCTATACCCTCTCTAATATCAGTCCTCTTCTAAAAGTTTGCCATTAATTAAAACCTTGCGAATCTGATTTCCTTGTTTGTGAGCATTGGCCATGCGATAAAAGAACCTAGTGTTATTGTCCCTTTCTCTAAGCCACTGAATACGAGCCTTCTGTCTCCAACTAATCTCCTCACTGCGCAAGAGTCTCTGCACTTCCATTCTTGTTGTGTTCCTTCTACCCAATTCCTCCCCACTCAAGCCCCCACTGCCTTCTTTCTCATCCAATACTTTCACTGTTTCAAGGGAGGTCAGGCGAACCTTGACATCCCCAAAAATAGTTCTATACTTCTATTCCACACTTTCAGCTCCTCTTTTAGCTTTTTCAACTTCCACGCAAATCTGAAACACGGGTTCCCCTCTATAACAAAAGACTTCCACTTCTCTTCCAGCCACTCCCGGAAGCCCGGCTCTTCAAACCACATAATTTCAAAACGAAATGGAGACTTCCTTTTACTTAGGCTACCACTGCCCTGCTGCAAAGGGATATGATCAGATATCACCCTGGGGAGGCACGACTGCGAAACTCCTCCAAAGTGTTCGATCCAACCCATAGAAACAAGGAATCTATATATTCTTGAACACTGCGTCAACTCACTATTCCTCGACCAGGTGAAACTTCCCCCTTCTAATGGAAGGTCCACAAGCTCCAAGTCATTTTTCAGATCATTGAAAACCGGCATAGACTGTGAATAGGTTCTAGTTCCAGTACGCTCATGAGGAAATCTGATGGCATTGAAATCCCCACCGATACACCAAGGGAAATTCCACAAAGAAGCCACATCCCTCGGTTCATCCACAACCCACTACGGACAGAGTTCATGCACGGCCCATAAATCCCCATGAAGATCCAATTAAAATCATCATTCACCCCTGCGAACCAACAAGATACAGAGTAGTTGCTCAGAAAAGACCCCTTTTGGTTACCACTCTACTGTCCCACATAACTAAAATCCCTCCAGAAGCCCCTTTGGCATTCAAATGTTCCCAGTGAGTCCATCTGTTATCCCCTACACTGTTGACTAATAAATTATCCACTTTCTCCAACTTTGTCTCCTGTAAACAAGTAACATGAGGATTACACCGCTGCAAAGCTGCTTTGATCACACACCTTTTAGACTCGACATTAATTCCCCTTACGTTCCAAGAGATAATTCTTAAATCCATAATCACAACTGATTAGAAGTGTCTGTACCCCTGTTACCCCCTCTCCCAGCATGGTCAAAATTCAGGCTGCAGCTCAGATTTTTCAGCTCCCTACTGCCTTTTGTCCGGGACTTCAATTTGTCTGAACGAGCCTCGGTTCCCACTGATTTTCTGCCCTTTTCCAATTCCTGCTACAGCTCCAGAATTTTATCTTCATACCCTTGACACGGAACCCTTAGAGCTTTGCCAAAACCGTCTAATCTCTTCTGAACCCGGACCGATTTTTTTTGTGTGTCTTTGATGCACCCCAAAGGCTCAGGACCTATCACGGATAACGGTTCGCAGATAATTGGGACTGCTTGAAGAACTGCAGGAATACCTACATGAGCTTCGAACTCCGACCTGTAGGCGAGGAACCACCCCGCATATTTTCCTCAACAGGATCCCATCCATTCACATTTGGAGACTTATCTTCAGCTGTGGACGACCCTTCAATCTTTTCCTCGTTTAAAGACGCCAACGCCGTATCCTCACTCCTCCCCTGAGAGAAGCCTCCCATCCAGTTGCTATCTTCGCTCTCTTGGAACTCCTTCGAAGCCCAATCTTCCTCTTTAGAGTTTGAGGATTCCTGAGAACCGTGAGTAATATCGCCTTGGATCCCTTGCCCTTCTTGCGCCTTCGATCTATTGCATCTTATATTTAAATTGTTGTATAAAATATATCGTACGAAGTATGCTTTATTCACCTAACAGTAATATTGCAACATAAATTCTTCATTTTGCATATTTAATTGCACCATCATATTGAGCACATATCTTGAAACTTTCTACTTTTTTTTCATTTTTTTGGACCCTCTAAGTGGTGTTTTGTTGCATATCACATGTAACCACGTCTGAAACAGGTACCTATCCGAAAAGGTAAATGCCGAAACCTCGCCCGAAATTGCTTTAACCATATGACCGCATGACAGGAGTTAACCCCATGTGCGCAAGATATGCAGAACCCAATAGGGTGCAGGTGTAGGGTGGCGCCAATGTCGGCATTAAAATGGTAATTGTTAGCACCTTTTAAACATTTTTGGTGTGGGGTCCCAGTTCGGGGGGCAACCGGATATCACCATTATGAATCATGTGCTGGAGTGTGTTGAAAACTTGGCGCTTCAATGTGGAGCTTGACATACCTATCTGTCAGGGCAGTCACACCTGTCCCGCGGGTCTCTGCGGAGTGCTTACCAAGCTACTTGTACTTTTTCTCTCCCTTATAATTGATTTGTGTCCCCCAGTTGCATGGGCAACATCTTGAGATTGCTTGCCGCATCAGCCTACTCCTGGAAAGTCTTCCATGGTAAAGGTAAGTGGCTCTTGCTCATCTTATGCAGAAGAGCCTTGGGGGTAGAATAATTAATAGTAAGGTGTGTGGGTAGCTTGGCGTTACACGCAAGACCACAAAGACAAATGGAAAGGGAGTGAGAGAGCGGACTAGCTAACCAAGGAGAGGACCAAAACCGAGGAAGGCTTTTGTTAAGTAAAAGTAAAGTGCTACATCACAGAGAAGGAACTATCATTTAGGTCATTCGTAAACCTCTAAACTAGAAATACACGTACAATCCAAAAGGTTAAATTTCTTATTTCAACTTTATATATATATATATATATATATATGATTATTTCCTCAGGACTAAGCCAGTAATCAGCAAAAACAACTTCCAGTTTATCCCTTTGTTACACTCAAAGAAACATTCTAGGGATGAGAATGAATTTCCATACCTTTGTTTTGAAGGATTGAAATGGTCTTGCTAGTTTAATTTTCATATAATAAGGATTTTAAAAATACTCAAAAATTTTATAAGCCTCTTTTTGAAACAATAATCTTTAAGTGGAAAGCCCCAAAATAGAATGTATGACTCCATGAGAGAACGGAGGTAGAACTAAATGAAAGATCATTTAAGAAGTAATTCTTAAGCAACACAACATTCCATGGTCTAATTGAGCACCTTACTATAATTTTTGCATCTACCTATCCTACAAATATATTCAAATAAACAGTAGTAAAGGTTCCTTAAGTTTATTTGTGAGACTATGAGTCTAATAGGAGCATCCTTCGACAAAAGGATCACATCAAAAAGAGCATCTAGTAGAAGTCCTGGTAAGAAGTTTTCTAATCAATGGTTATTTCAGGATCGTTCCCTTCATTGTCATAGATATCAACGAAAAAGCGAAAGTCTTTTTAATGAATACATGGAAATAATACTTGGTTAAGTTTTACCAGCATACTTTCCATCCATGTTCTCAACCACAAAGAATCTATTTATAAACCAATTATTCAATCATTCCCTTGACTTTCTGGTTATTTTTCAAGTGTGCAGCTACAAACCTCAACGTAAGCATTCAAACTCTACATGCACATGAAAAAAATTTTCCTCTCATTTTGGTTGAAAGTGATAATTTCTCAAATTTTCTAAGATTATTCATTGAAAAAAATAGAAGTATAGAGTCAACAGAACATATGAGCTATGCTAGCTATAGAGAAATCTAAACAAAAGATTCAAAAATGATTGCATGTGCCATAATAAAACTAAGTACCTTGAGACGATCAGAAAGATCTTTAAAACCCTTTGTAAGCTGGGGCCAAAGCCGCTCCCGATTGGAACTCTCCATACCTTCCAGCTTGCCCATTGCCTCCGCCCACATTATCTAGTAATGCAAGCTATCCACCAAACTTAGTAAATGACCCCAATGTCATAAAACACATGCCCCATGATAGACAAAACTTAGATCCATAAGAATCCCAAAGCAATAACAATACAAGTTAATTAACTTACATCTGATACACCAGCAGGTTTCGTCCTAAACTGTGGGTCAGTCACACTGAACAACAAATGCTGCAAAAATAACACCAAACATCAAGTAAATTTCAACATTCAACCATGCTGATAGGTCTAGGGGAAAAAAAAAACTGATCAGCACGCAAAAAAATTTGTTTCAAAGCTTATATAATACAGGTTAATAGGCTTGAGTGCTCGAAGTCAAGGTGACGGGTTCCTGAATGAAGTTTTGCGTTCTCAAACATATAATACCCTTGTGTAGTTCAAGGTAAATTTTTTCTTATTACAAGGTTACATTTAATCTCTAAAATATACAAATAAATGTACACTAAGTCAATCCGAAAATAGTTGAGAGGACTTTGAACAGTCAAAATAGGCTTAGTTTTTTATAAATGAAGGTAGTAATAAACAGATAATGAAAAATGTGAAGCAAAAAAACGGAATTCAAACCTTAAAGGCATACTTAGGGTTTCCAGGCTCGTCCTTGTAAGCATCGATAATTGCCTAATTACAGTACACAGAGCAAATTAACCAAAATTGTAACGCAAGTTGTGGATATTTTGAATAGTTAGGGAGCAAGTGTAGGGTTACTTGGATATCTCGATCGGCAAGAGAGAAAGGTAGTGGGGCAACGGGTGCCATCTGAGTAGTCAATTGAGTATTTCCAAACGGCAATGACGGCGTCATAGTGGGCTGGGCGAAATAACTCGGCTGTTGCTGCTGCTGCTGAGCCGCCATTGAGCCGAACGGTGTTGAAAATCCGAAAGCGCTTGAGCCCTGCTGTGGCTGAAACGGCGACGTTTGTTGCTGCTGTTGTTGTGGTTGTTGAGAGAATGGAGTTGAGAATAGCGATGAGCCGATTCCGGGCGTAAATGACGGCGTTGATGGTGTGCCGAAGGCAGGAGTGGAGGACGGAGTGCCAAAGGCCGGAGTAGAGGACGGAGTACCAAAGGACGGGGTGGACGACGGAGTGCCGAATGCCGGCGTGGACGGGGTCCCGAAGAGGGAGGATTGAGTTTGAGCTCCAAACATTGTACGGAAGCACGGCAACTGCGTGTGATTGTGAGAGAGATAGAAAGAAAGAGAGAGAGAAGAAGAAGAAGAACCCTAAAGAAGTGGGGATCAGAGTATTGCCGCCATTTTTTATTTTTTATTTTGGGGAATTAGAATGAATTTAGAGCTCCCGGTGACATGGAAAAAAATATAAAATAATACGGAGTATATATATATATATATATATAAAATGCCGTTGCCGTGGATCGAAACGGGGTGAGTTTTTGGAAAAAAATAGAAAATCGGAACCAAACCAATAGTCTGGTTCTCAAAAAATTTAGAATCAGAACCAACTCAATATGTATGAGAACCAAAACATTGATTCGGTCCAAAACTAATTAAAGATGTATGAGAATCAGGATCGGACCAATACTATGATTTTTTTACTTTTTAATTGTTTAATAAAGATACATAATAAAATTGTTAAGACTGAAACTTTATAAAAAAATTAAAAAACATTCGATAAAAGTACATTCAACAATTAAAAATGTCGAACTCATAAACTTATAGCATAATAAATCGATGGAAGCAAAATAATAAAAGAGTTCCAACTAAATAGTAGAACAAAGAAAGTATTAGGAGTTAATATAAATAATATATATACTTATAATATATATATATATATATATATATATATATATATATATATATATATATATATATATATACTTATAATAATAATCTATATATATATAATAAAATAAACAAATAAACAACGTATTTGATCGGTTCAGTCTAGTTCCGTATTTTTTTAGTTCAAGAACTGAGACCAACCAAAATGTTTGGTTTTATAAAAATTCAGATCCAGGACCAAACCAAAGTATTGGTCCTATCCAATTTTGATTGGTTCGATCTGGATTCTATTGGTTCGATTCGGTTCAAAAAAAACATGCACACCCCTGATCGAGATCATTTGGGGCGTAGACCTAAAATTAAAAATTAAAAATTAAAATAAAAACAAGCCGTTGCCGGGAATCAAACCCGGGTGAAAGGCAAGTACACTCACCACTATACTACAACAACTATTATATCTGCTTGTAGATTTTTTTTTGTAATTATCGTTGTTTATTTGGTTAACACCTAACTTTTTTGGCCCAAAACCCGGATTGTTTAGCTTGTTTTTTTGATTAAAATTCTGGCCGGTCCCTTTTTCCAAGTTTATAACCACAAAAATTCACCTTTTTTTTTTACCGTAAAAGATCATTTTTTGAAATATTGTTCCGAAAATGTCATCGTTACCTTTAACAACTTCAACAAACACATTGGATTCAAAAATCACCATTGTTGTGCAACGAAACGGAGATCGATCTGTTGGGTTGGAATTTTTCAGTAGAGACGAAGGCGGAGGAGGAAGAAGAAGAAGACTTACGAAGGAGGAGATGGAAGAAGAAGGTGGAGGACATGGTCTAGTTCTTTATAATTTTATATTGCGATGCAAAAATATCGGATTAATGTACGCGCTGCAAACATTGATGTATAGCGTTTCAAACATTGATGTATCGCAATGCAAAAATACACTAGGCAATTAAAATGTTTAATTGCAGTTCAAATATTGATTTATCGTGGTGTAAAAATAAATTAGACAATTAAACTGATGAATCACGGTGCAAAATTAATGCAATAAAACTGATGCATCGCGGTTCAATAATCAATGCACTCAATTAAACTGATGAATCGCAATTTAAATATTGATGTATCGCGGTGCAAAAATAGACTAGGTAATTAAACTGATGAATCGCGATGCAAATATTAATGCAATAACATTGATGCACCGCGATTCATTTTCATAGTGCGCCTCATGTTAATTAAGGGTATCGTAGTCTTTTCACCTTCAAAAGTGTCATTTTCCAGTTTGGAAAAAAAACACAATATTAGAGCGAATAAAAACTTTAGAAAGTGGACCGGCCCGCAATTTTTTATTTGGGGGGGGGGCAATACTTAATATAGCACGCGTTAGATGCATAATACATCACACGCTAGATGCATAATACATCACACGCAAGTGATAAAAGTACTATTTTACCCTTATGTATTTAATACATCATCTCCACATGCAGGGTGAATGATAAAAGGTTGTACTATTTTAATGTATTTAAGTGACAAATACACATTTTTTCGAGTTATCTTTCAAGGTTGGTTGTTCATAAAGAACAACCATCTAGGTTGTATTAAAAAAAAGTTCATGCGAAGTTATCTCATGAACCTTTTTTAATACAACCAGTTAGTTGATATTCTTCATATTAATGTTCTTCCTTGAAGCCATCGAGAAGATAATGTTCTTCCTTGAGAGCCATCTTTCTGGGATGACTTTCAAGGAAGAACACCATCTTTTTGGTCATGAAGAGCATCAACTAATCTAGGTTAATCTGGGTTGTATTAAAAATATATATATTCATGAGAGCCATCTTTTTGGGCCGACTATTCATGAAGAACAACCATCTCCAAAAGATATGGATGTTCTTCATGAACAGCCGACCTAGAAAAGATGACTCTCATGAATATTTTTTTTTAATACAACCCAGATTGGTTGATTTAAAGAAGAATCGATTTTTGGAGATGGCAAAAAATTATATTTGCCACCTAAATCTATAAGGGTAAGATAGTAATTTTATCACTTGCATGTGTTGTATTACGCATTTAGCGTGTGTTGTATTAAGTATTGCCATTTTTTTTCAATAAAACTTCTATATTTGGTCCATTGTAAGTTTGTGACCCACATAACTAATTACTTCATTACATTTCTAATCGGACCGAAGAAAGTAATATGGGAGAAATTTGGACTGGTCCACTTTTTGAAGTTTCTAACATCTCAAGTCGAGTGTTTTTTTTTCAACCGAAAAAAATCACTTTTAAACGCAAAAAGACTGTAATAACCTTAATGAGCAAGAGTCACGCTACGAATAAAGACGGGATATACTGTGGTTCACATATTTATATAACGCGGTGCAAAACTATCAACAGTCATAAAATTATGTGAACCGCAATATATAAATATGTAAACTGCGGTGCAACATTATGTGAACCGCGATATATAAATGAACAGAATATCAACGGCTAACATTAAAAGAATCAAACTACCCAACAAATATATAAATAGTCAAAAAATTCAAAGTGAAGTACATCCCAATGTAATAATGACAGTAATAAAAGGAGGGGGACATAAGATTCTGGAGGCATATAGCGTGGGTTCGATACTTGGTGGAAACAATTTGCTTTCTTCTAAGGTTGGACATTGTATGTGTTATTAATTGACATGTTCTCAAACCCTGTATCATTTCGGGCACATCCCGCGATTTTCCTGGTAGTAGCAATGAGGGACCGGAACTACTACCCCAGGATTCAACCTGGTAAAAAAAAAGTACTAAAATTTCAAAGTTAAGGCTTTAACTTTAATTGTCAATTAGGTTATTACCCGTGTGATGCACGATTGACTAAGTGTTGTTTTTCAAACTTAATTTTGTAAATAGAATCTGCAAGCTATTTGAATTAACCAACAACAACAAGATGTTCACATAATTAATAAATAAAATAAAGCGTGAGATCACAATGAATCATCAAACTAAAAATTCATGCAAATTGATGAATCTTAATCAAATGAAACTTGTCTAAACCAAATGTGGTAAAATCTAATTTTGGCAGAAAAAATGGTAAAAAAATTTTAAAAAAATTGCCATGAGGATCGAGGAGTTTTAATCAATTGAAACACGTCTAAATCAAATGTGATAAAATTTATTCGCAAAAAAAAGATTTACCATAAAAATTTGGAGTCCTAATCAAGTGAAACACGTTAAAATCAAATGTGATAAAATATATCTGGTATTAACCGATTTTGACAACAAAAAATGGTAAAAAAAACTTTTACCTTGTATAAAGGAGGTACCGATTTTAAAATCTATCCGATTTTAATTTTTAGCAGAAAAAAAAAGAATTAATACAAATATATTTAGTACCGTATGCACGGTTTTAATAGTTTTTTTTTTTTTTTTTGCAAATGTTGATATAATAAGATTATTTTCTAAAATTGTAATAAATAATTAAAAATTTTAATTATAATAATTTGAAAAAAATAAAAAATAAGGTAAATATTCAAAATTAATCATAAGAATATGTATTTGAAATATTAAAATCTATGAGAATTGATAAAATTTATCCGCAAAAAAACTTTTACCATGAAAATTTGGAGTTATAATCAAGTGAAACATATTTAAATCAAATATGATAAAATAAATCCGGTATTAACCAATTTTGGCAGCAAAAATAGTAAAAAAAAAAACTTTTATCATGTATAAAGGAGACACCGTTTTTAAAATCTATCTAGTTTTAATTTTTGGTGGAAAAAAATAATATTTGTTTATATATATAGTACCGTATGCACGGTTTTAATAATTTTTTTTGCAAAAGTTGTTTATAATAAGATGATTTTCTAAACTTATAATAAATAATTAAATTTTGTAATAAGAATAACTTGAAAAAAAACAAAAAATAAGGTAAATATTCAAAATTGATCATATGAATATATAATTGAATGATTAAAATCTATGAGAATTGATAAAATATATCCAAAAAAAAAAACACTTTTATCATGAAATTTTGGAGTCCTAATCAAGTAAAACGCATCTAAATCAAATATGATAAAATCTATCTCGTACTAACCGATTTCGACAACAAAAGATAATAAAAAACTTTTAGCATATATAAAGGAGACACTAGTCAACAGAAAGTCTTCATGTAACAGTAACGGCTTATATTTTAATGATAGTTAATAAATAATAAATATATTAGTAATTAATAAATATAGATTAGTAGAAGAACAAATAACATAAAATTAAACAGTATGAAAATGAAAATAGTTGGAAATTGAGGAGTTTCAGTCAAATTAAATTTGTCTAAATTACATAGGATAAAATCTAGTTTAATTAAGCGATATTTAAAAAAAATAAAAACAAAATCCTAAATCTCTATCATAAATTTGCTCTTAAAACTATATCTTTAATTTGTTTTAACTTATCAAATTAGTTTTAGGAATTTATCTTATCTAATTAGATTTATGATTTTTATCTTAAACTAATCGATTTTGGAAGAAAAAAAACTTTTACAATTTCGAAGGTGACATGTGGCAGGACAAAATCATTTTAAAACTTTTAGTTTTTCACAAAAAAGTCACCACGTGGCAACAACGATTTCTATTTTAGTAATAGTTATGGATCTCACATGTGTTTTTCTTCCCCCCCCCTTCCCCCTCTCTCTCTCTCTCTCTCTCTCTACGGTTCATCAACCCGTATTTGGAAGGAAAATCAGAGCACAGAAGTAGAAGTCATCCGTCGCAACCATCAAGCCCACATTAACCAAAGCCACCCCCTATCGTCCCACCAAACATGCAGTTCTTGTTAGAATTTAATCTAAATTAACAAGACGGAATAAAAAAAAACTTTAATTTCAAAACCATCTCAAGATCCATGCGAATTAATATAAATTAGATTTGGATTACTTACCCGAATACTGGAACGAGAAATCTTCAATAAAATCACGATCACCACAACAAACGATTTACATGGCTTCTCAATGGTATCTACACGAATGGATTGGATAGGATTAATTAAATAATTACATGGCTTCTCTATGGTATCTCCCTTTTATGTGTTGATTACCCACTTGACCAACTAATACACCCCTTATATATGAGAAGGAGAGAGAGCGGCCAAAACATTGTCCTAGTCAAACTAGGGCTATGTTTTGGTCCCTTTATCTTTTCCATTTTAAGTCCATTAATCCAATTAATGATCTAAATAAATTTCAGTCTAACTCATTTTAAGGGCAAAACACACATTTGGGCCACTTAGACGTCAAATTTTTCGGGATGGCCACTGTACCAGACTTATTTTGCACGTTAACCCCTTTTTGGATGGACGTTAAGTTTGGACGTTAACTTATGTTAAATGTCTATTTTTCCCTTGTCTTCATCATCATCACTGTGACAAAGTAACCCAGATCTGGGTTTACAAAGTTTTATCTACCAGATCTGGGTTTTAAAGCTCCTGGCAATGGAGATTCACCGGGTAAGGAGGCCGGTTGGATATGGGGTTGGCGTTTCTGATGGGGGGCACAAACTGGGTTGATGGGGCAGAGATGGAGGATGGCGGTGAGGATGGAGATGAGATGAAAGAATTCGCCGGGGAAGATGAAGGGGGCGGAGATGATGGCGTGAGACCGGAATCAAAACTATTGGAGACATGGAGGAAGGGAGATGTTGATTTGCCGGAGAAGATGACGGATGGCGGCTGAGACGACACAGATCCTGGCAATTGAGATTCACCGGGTAAGGAGGCTGATTGGACATGGGGTTGGCGTTTCTGATGGGGGGCACAAACTGGGTTGCTGGGGCAGAGATGGAGGATGGCGGTGAGGATGGAGATGAGATGAAAGAATTCGCGGGGGAAGATGAAGGGGCGGAGATGATGGCGTGAGACCGGAATAAAAACTATTGGAGACAGGGATGAAGGGAGATGTTGATTTGCCGGAGAAAATGACGGATGGCGGCTGAGACGACACAGATTTGAGCGAGGGATGTGACGGATGGGCAACAGAGGTCGACGATACGGGGTCTTTGAGAAAGAGGGGGGAGATTGAGATGGGGATCTAGATGATGGCCGTCTGATTGGCAGGAGAAGGCGGAAGGGAGCAGTGGAGATTGAAGATGGCAGCCGGACTGTGGATGCTTCACCGGAGAAGGAGGCGACTGATGGGACAGAGACGCGGTGATGATTGGGGATGACGGATTTGAAAGATGAAAGAGAAATCTCTGCCCTTTGTTTTCTTTTTCTTTTAATAGTTTTAATTCCATCCTTAAAACCCAGATATGGGTTGTCACAGTGATGATGATGAAGACAACGACAAAATAGACATTTAACATAACTTAACGTCTAGCAAAAAAAGGGGTTAACATGCAAGATAAGTCTGGTACAGTGGCCATCCCGAAAATTTTGACGTCTCAGTGGCCTAATTGCAATGTTTTGAAAAGTACAGTGACCCAAAGGTGTGTTTTGTCCATTTTAAGTGTGTGACCCAATATGTTCCTAAATTATGTTGGCAATAATTAATTACTATAACAAATATATAATTAATTATCAACAATGAGCGACATCTAGCAATATATCATTGTTACTCAAGTAATAGGAATTATTAGTGATTACAAATAACTGATTGTGACCAAAATAGTTCTTATGTGTAATATATATATATATAAGCAAGAAAGTATTCCTTTTTAGGAAACTTCCCGCCAAAATCAGTTTTCCAAAATTAGAATATAATTTATGCAGTAAGTTAAGGGTAAAGACGTAAACCATGTGTAATATGAAACCGTGGATAGCCTACAGTTATTTGTTCATGGTTATGTTCAGATTGCCCATATTTTGGAGCTGTTTGTTTATCCATTTAAATTAGGTTGAGTACACCAGAATAGAACCACCAAATTACAAATCACATACAACCAAAATGTGGACTAAAAACAAATATATATTAGCTAAATATATTGCTTCTGAAGTTTCACAGTTGGTATTCTTGAAGTAATGCATGAGGTAGTTTGCCTTTTAGTTCAAAATATAATTGATGTGACCTGCATGCAATTTGATAGGTTAGTAAAAAGTTTTGCAAGTAATGATTATAAATTTGAAAAAAAAATCTTGAAAGTTGTGAAGAAAACCGGGTGGAGGTGAAGCTTTTGGGCAGTATAAATACCAGTTATTTCTTCCAGTTTCCTCACCACACAAAGAATGTCTTCGGGGCATCAAAGATTAAAAGCTCTCTCCAAATCTGAAAAAATGCCTCTGTTTTTTAGAAAGATTCACGAATTGAACCCATCAAAGACTGAATGGGTAATCAAAGTTCGACTAACACACATTTATAGTTTGCCGACGTTTAATGACAATGCTACAATTTACAGTTTTGAGTGCATCTTTCATGACAAGGAGGTATAAATTCATATTCATGTGGTTCTTTTCATTCTAGCATCATTTTTATTTTGATTGTGATCTGTTTTGTATCTGATTCACTATCTTCCCGCAGGATTCCAAAATTCATGCTACTATGAAGCAACATCACATAGGCAGATTCAAATCCATGTTGAAACAAAATCATTTATATGCTGTAAAAGATTTTGTTGTAGCTGATAACATAATGAAGTTTAAAACTACAGTTGGGAAGTATAAAATTATGTTTCTTGTGAAAACAATGGTTACTGAAATTTTTGATGAAAAGTTCCCAATTAAAATCTATGATCTCAAGTCATTTGATTATTTTTCGAACATAGATGAAGTTGATGAGTCGCAATTGATTGGTAAGATCATTTTGGAAATTAGTTTGTATTTATGTATTTGTTACGCAATTTCTAAAACATTTTTTTCTCCAATGTTGTAAAGATGTACTAAGGAAGCTGAAAGCAAGGAACTCGCCACAACAGAAAGAGTTAACAGGCCGACATGCACAAATGATAGATATTGTTTTAGAAGATGTCGAGTTAAATTATTTAAATATATTTACTGTGCATCAAAAGATTTATATACTCCATAATTTCAATATTGACTATGTTATTTGTTTGCAGTGGGAAAACACTGGCATACACATTGTGGGGGGGAATATGTGGATATGCTGATGAATCATTTAACTGCAATTGTTGATGAACATGTCATAATCCTCCTCCAAATATGTCGCGCAAGAAAGTTTCGCGATGTGGTTAGAATATCAAACACTTTCTATGTTAGAAAAGTCATTATCAATTGAGAAATAGAAGAAATATCATATTTCCGTAACTGGTATGTAAGATTTTTCTGTAATTATTTATGATAATGATATTACTAAATAAACCATTAACACATTATAAATGCAAACAATGATTAATGTCAGTTGTTATTCCATATTAGTTTGATTTTGAATAGTAAAACAATCATGCCAACAAACTACCATAGCAATAGAAGGAGGAGAGACTGTAGTTCAAGAATTTGAAAGCTCGCAAGAGCTGGTTAGGACAATAGGCAGCTCCATGAGATGAATGAGGTAATTATAAGTTACAACTTTCATTTGAATTCTTTAAACTAATTTTCTATATTCTGTTCTCCAACTTAAAGTTTATACGAAAATAATAATTTCTATAGGTAGGGAGCTATTGGGTCCATGACATAGTGGATTTCATAGATTCATGAAAATTGGTGGTACATGAATACATGAATGGTTAGTGTTTGTTTTCCCTTACACGAATTCACAATACATGAATACATGTACAAGCTTCAACTTCGTGTGGTCGATTACACAGGAAACACATCGTTCTTGCTATGGGACAAAGAATCCAATGAAATAATAGGTCAATCCGCAACAACACTTAAAACCAAATATGTGGATCAGGTAAGTATATTATTAAGTATGTGTTAAGAAAATACTTAACTAAGTTCACTAATAACTAACAAAAGTAAACTGAATGTATTTAACACGTAATACCAACAAAAACTGAATCTTTGGTTGATAAGAAGTTTATCTTCAAGATCCAGATTAAAGCAAAGCAAACTAGACCTAATAGAGATGTTTATCAAGTTATAAAAGTCATAAAGGATGAAAAACTATTGCAAAATACTTTGGAATCTACTTGATGATTACAATTTTTTCCCAAGGTTGGATGTTGCGAAAATGAGAGAATTGCACGAGGTAGGGGTGAGCAAACTCGCCCATCAGCCCATAAAGCCCGTACTGCCCGCAATGCCCATGCCCGCAATGCCCATGCCCATAAAGTGCCCATCAGTTCTGGGCTTTAAAGTGAGGGATGCCCATGGGCTCGGGCAAGATTGGGCTCTTATTTTTTAATTATTGTATCTATTTACAATACTTATATTTTTAATAATTATATATAATATATAAATATAATACTACTACTTGTGTCTACTTTACTTAACTTAACTATTTACTTAAACAAATAAAAAGTAAAAAATTGTTAGTTCACTTCTCAATATTTCTTTAGTTCATTACTTCATTAATTAAAAAGTTAAAATCACTACTAGGTTACTACTTTAATAATTAATATATATATATATATATATATATATACGTATATATATATATATATGTATATGTATATGTATATGTATAATAGACAAAGTGGCAGCATTCACTAGATCACTAAAGTAATCAATAATCACTTTGTATGTTCATTCATTCACTTCATTGTTGCAGATAGTGGACAGCAAAAGTGAGAACTGGATGCGAGAAAACTGATAGGTATAAAAATATTTTAAAGCCCAAGGTTTGATTGAAATGGATTGAAATTATTTTAAAGCCCAAGGTTTGATAGGTATAAAAATATCAAAACATATAATTCAATCCATAAGCCCATCAAAGCGTGCAGTATAATGCCGTCAAAGCCCATGAAAGCGCATCAATTTTATGCCCGCATGAAGCCCACTATACTGGGCATTGAAAACTGAAGCCCATGACTAGATGGGCGCATACTGGGCTATGCCAAAACCCGCGTGTTTAGAGCCCATGCACACCCCTAGCACGAGGTATGTCATAAATTTTAAATATAAACATTACATGATAAAAATAATTCTCATCATTTTATAATTCATACAGTTGAACCCAGCAACTGTGGAGGCTGCCCCAGTGAAAAAGGCAACAAATATTCATGTTTCTAATGAGGTGATAGGCTCGACGTTGAAGAGGTCACTATTGGATGAGTTCTGTGGCCGTGGAAATAAGAAGATAGCTAAAGTCGAAGTCAAGATTGAAAAAGATTGAGCACTGATGCAAAAGGGTGTGGCGAATGTAAGGTAGATGGTTCTTTTGTGTTTCTTTCGAAGATGGAGCAGTTGAAAAACTAAGATAACTACTGTTAGGGACAAGATTGAATCTTTTTTGGCAAAGGAGGCTGAATAGATGGAAATGGAGAATCTGGCTAGAGTGTTTTGTTATTTCTTTTGTAAGGGATGAAATTCCATAAATCTCATTGTCTTAGTTTCAGTTGTGTGTACTTGGAAAAGCTCCATGTTAAATCTTAATTATCTAATTAACTACGTACTTTATGTTTTATTACCAAAATGTTCATCGGTACATTAAATACTTAATTTTAAAAGGCATTAATAGGAATAAGTAGAGGGAATTGATTAAGTTCGCATATAATGGTAGACATTTGAAATTAAAATAAAAAAGGTAATAAAAAGCCAAACTAAACTTGGAAAGGATTTAATTAAATAAACCAGTTAATTTTTTTTTTTTTAACGGGTTGAATCACGGGTAGTAGGTCCTCATTGCTACTACCGGGAAAATCGCGAATGTGCCCAGGAAAATCGCGAGATGTGCGAAATGATCTGAGGGTTTGAAACGATTCTGGCGATAACACATGTCAACCTCAAGAAAGCAAAGTGCTTCCACCAAGTATCGAACCCACGCTGCATGCCTCCAGCATCTTATGTCCCCCTCCTTTTACCACTCGGCTATGCCTCGGGGGACTAAATAAACCAGTTAATGAAAATATAAAAGTATGTCTAAAACCAATCAACACCATTACGGCATTACATCGTTAGTGTGGTTCAGTAAGCAAATATAAGGCAACATTATTTAATGCACTTTTATATGTCAAGGATGACAGGTATTAAATGTCATACATAAAGTAAATTGATTAATTACCTAAATATGGTTGACATTAGAAATTAAACAATAAGGTTAAAAAACCAATATATATATATATATGATATATATATATATATATATATATATATCATATAACAGGTACTTATATAAAACAATTAACAAATGTATTAAATCCAAACCTCTACTAATTAACCTACTTATAGTTTGAAAACTTAAACAATATAACTGCCAAACTAAAGTTGGAAGACATTTAATAAAATAATCAAAAAATCTAATTATAAAATCAAAAATTCTACTAATTAAGTTGTTGATAGTTTGACTAAGAAAATAGTATGGCTTAAATGAACACAAAATCAGTGTATATAAGTATATCTGTAGAATGACTGTACATAAGTGATTCTGTTTTTCTCTTGACCTATATTGCCAAAATATTCATTCAGCTACTAAACTTTATGTTTAATTATAAATAAATGCATTAACTAAAACCAATGTTGTAGTAAATATACAATGTTATAAGGATGATCATAAATAATGATTACTTTCCAGCTGCATTGGGCATTGAGCATTGGGTAGAGAGAAAGAGTATGACAGTTGCATTACAGATTTTAAAAATAGTTTCTCCCTTTTTTTACATAAAACCCTTTATATTTTCATGTTTAGGTAAAACACCTTTGGACCATGTACAACAATGGATCATGTTTGATTCTTATTTAATATTTAACTCATTAAAAATGAACATAAAAATTTATTTAACACTCATAAGCTACTAAAATAAAATAATAATACAACAGCTTGACACAAACCCCAATAATCTTTTATATTCCACCATCTTTATTCCTAATAACTTTAAAATTTGAAAAAAATTATTTGGTGTCCAAATGAGTTAAACCAAGTCTCTATTTATAGATAAAAATATGTACTCCCTCCGTCCCTAAATTATCGTCCTCCTTTCCTTTTTCGTCCGTCCCAAAATAATTGTCCACTTTGAAACTTACCTTTTTAGAACATCACTTTTACCACTTTACCCTTACTTTTTCACTCTACTTTAATTATGGGCCACATATACATGGATAGTAAAGGAAACTACACATTAAACCAATATAAATAATCAAGTCAATTACTTTTTCTTAAACTGTGCGCCAGGTCAACCCAAACGATTATTTAGGGACGGAGGGAGTATTTTTTTAAAATATATTTTTTATTTTTTTATGAATTGCAAAAAAGCTAAAAATCAAAGAAAAAGAAAAAAAATATTAAAGGACCCACTCATTTTGGAGAGAGAGAGAGAGCAATGGCGGAAGAAAAGGCAAAGTGTTGCTTTTTTCCGGAAAATGAGGGATGTCTTGGACAAAGACTTGAGAAGGCTGTATCAAATTTGATTCACGGGTGATCCATCGTTATTTTGCAAGATTTGTGAAAAAATACTTGTTTGAGCCTCCGTTAAACTCACTCTTAGTCAATAATATTGTGAACAGTCAAATCAAAGGCAGTAATTTTCTAAAAGTTGAATGTAATCTAATTAGTTAATATTTAAAAAATAAAAACGTCAACTATGACTAATTTGAAGAGGTGTTAAAAAAAAAAAGTAATACAAGCAAAAAGGAAATGATTAACATTTGGTGGAAAAGTAGTGCAGGTGCAGCAAGAAATAAAGCTGCAACAGTTTTTTGGATAGTCTCATTGTTTTGATGTGGTTGTCTGCCTATAAGTACAAAACCCAAGGAAGAAAATGAGGAGTTAAAGTAAATCACCTTTAAATGTATAAAATAGTGTGAAGATTAGTATAAATAGTATGGATCAGATATTGTGGAGGTTTCTCCATAGATTTTTAGCACTTTATATAAACCACTTTATCAGTATTTCCTCCCATTTCTATACAAGTGTTGCTATATGTATATCTCCAATGAAGGAAGAAGAACATAATATGAGCTCCAAGTAGATTGAAAACATGATTTCAATTGTTGATAGTGGTTATGAAGAATCACTTATACGAAGATGCAGACTTTACAACGAACAACAATCCATCTTTACAACGAACAACAATCCATCTATCGGTATGAAATTTGATTTGTTTTTTTTATGCAGTCGTATTCAAGTTTGTTTCTTCTCAATTTTTAGTTTGAAATCCATGAGATGAAACCAAATCTTTCTTTGTTTATTTTGCAAAAAAAGTATGTGATTTAGTATATAATTTAGCGTACAAAAATACTTATCTTGCATAGTTAGGCAGTGCAAGTTGATGTTAATCGTCTTAGCATGATATCCATCCCTTCCTGCAAAAATGTTGACACATTATCATTTTCAATAAACATATATAATATATTAAATTTGTGTGAAATAATATCATGAATAATTTCTACATTACAACAAGTTTATTGTAACATATTTAATGTATGCATGATTAGTAGTATGACCTACTTTCGTGTTAGAATTAATGTATACAAACAACAATGAATAAATCATAAATGCATTAGTTGTAGTTGAGATTGTATCATGGATAGGCAGTAGATGCAATTTATACCTAGGCATTTTTGTGTCAACATGTTTATATAAACTTTGTTTTATACGCATATCTAACCAATTTACAGGACATCAAAAAAAAAAAAAAAAAATCATGTGATGCAGATTTATGACTGTGGAAATTGGTTTTGAAGTAAATTGATATAAACATCACTAAGTCGAGCACAATCTCCAAGCACAATCTCCAGCAATGTTATAATGAAGGCAAAACCCCTCATTTGACCACCCAACTTTTCAAAAATTTGCAAGGCGGCCACCGAAAGTTTAAAACTTGCAATGAGGCCACTGAACTAAATTAATGTTGCAAGCGTGCCCATATTTTGGATGGTCGTTAGCTCCACTATTAAATATGAGTGAAATCTTTATTTTGCCCCCTTTAAATAACAATTATTCTCTTTATTTGATATTAGAAACATAAAGGGAAATACATGTCAATAATGTAAACAGTAAGGGGGTCAAAATTATACATGTTATTTATGGGAAACCCTTTTGTCTAAATTCGATGCTTCTCATGGCCAAGACCAGTCCCAGTCGGTGGATTTCTGGTGGATTTTCAGTGACGTAGAGGACATTTCGCAAACCCAGATCCAGCTCCTAATTAATTGCCAAGCAGGTCAATCCCTGTTTCGTTGCGCACAATCGTGATTTCAAATTCAAAGTGTGTTACCAGAACTGTTGAAGAAGACAATGACATTTTTGGAACAATATTTCGAAAAATGGTCTTTTGCAGTGGAAAAAAAGAACGATGGACTTTTGGGGTTAGAAACTTTAAAAAATGAACCGGCCAGAATTTTCCTCATAAAAAAAATGTAATAATGCTTGCTTCAATTGGGCTTAGTTTATGCGAATTGGACCAATTTCGATTGGGCTGGTCGACCAACTCAATAATAGGTAACCTTAAATATAAAATGAGCATAATTTCGGGATCCCACATAGTCATAAGTTATCTTCTCCATCATCTGCCTTTGTACTTATTGCAAATCATCCACAACAGGGCATATCAATTCCAGCCTAGCCCGGGATCCCACATAGTCGATTAACTAATTACCCAGTTTTATGTACATGTAAGATAAACGAAGAAACTATTAACATGGCCGGTAGGCCATTTTTGGTACAATTTATGAAAGTGCATTTTAGGAGGAAAAAAAGGATTATATTATAGCTTAAAAAATTATTAAAGGGACCGACACCAATCACTGCTGCAATATAAATAAATTCTACTCATACATGATGAAGTATATATGGTTTTTAATTTCTTATGTGTAATTGTACTGGGATAGGGAAAAATATGAATAATGTTCCAGAATCTTCATGTTCGCAACATTATATTTTTGGGCAATCTATTGGAAATGTTGGAGAGACGTCCTCACTTACCGGGGTTGAATACAATACGAATGGTATGAAACTATATTTTAAAATTGATGTATTGATACGTATATTATATGTTATAAATTGATGTATTTCATGATTACTCGGTTGCAAGAGCAAACACTTCAAGAAGTATTGATTTAACGAATAATGATGATGGTTGCAGTGATAGCATTAATAAAAATGCTCACAAAAAATTATGTTACGATAAATTATTGTCTTTATCAGATTGTAAGTGTTTTTTTATACAATTTATTTTCAATTACATATGTTTAATTTAGTTTTATACTTTATGTATTGCTATGTACCACTTGGAAAGTATAGTGTGAACGTTTATTTGTTAATTTTATGATGTATGAAAATGTTTATTTTGTTTATATTTTGAAGAAAAAAATATGTAATTATAATTGTGATTAAGGTCAAATATGTAAAGTTTTGATGAAATAATAAAAATAAAAATAATAATTGTAATGTTATGTATATGAAAAATATAAATGGAAATGACTATTTATTTTATATCTCATATTACTTTTAATTTGATTTTGTTTAAAGCCGCTCATATTTGTGTGGGGGCCCCGGAGTGTCCCGCGCCCCGCGCTCCCTTGTTTAAGGGAATGCGGCATGCGGATGCGGCCATCACGCTTTCCATTCCATACTCCCTTATCTAGGGGAAGACAAAATTAAAAATACGGAAATGGTGCTGTCAAAAAGCGCGTTGAATACGCCTCGGTCACTTCAGTGATTTTTGGTCCGTTATGGGAGCTATGAGTTTTCTGTATCAGGTTATCCTTTTTTTAGGGGATAAAAGGATGCATGAATACATCATCATTTCATTCGCATCTTCCCTTGTGTAGGGGAAAATGGAAAGTGCAAGAAATGATGTTGCGGGCCCCACTACAGACTTTATTAAAATTGTCTTATGGCCTATTTCGGATCACTATGAGTGCTTTAGGTTTTCTATATCAAGTTATCCCTTTTTAGGGGATACCAGGATATAAGAATACATCACCCTTTCATTCTCATTCTCCCTTTTTCAGGGGAAAACGGAAAAGTGCAAGAAAGGATGTTGCGATGCCTCACTGCGATCCAAAATGTTTTGACAGAGTCGCCATCTTTATTTTAAGGAGAAAATAAAGAAAAAACCAAAAAAGAAAACCAGAGAATGCAAAAACGGGTTCGGAGGCTAAGTTACGAGTTCGGAAGGTGCTAGGCACCCAACTCGCCCTTTCGATCTCAAAACAGTTTTTGGTTAAAGTATGTTTTTTGTTATATTTATCTAGCAAATAAATAAAGCATTAATAGAAAGAAAAGAAAATAAATACATCTATGCCTACATTATTTACGGACTTGCAGCCGTTTCCTTCCAATAATTTACAAATATACTTAAAAATATTTGGCTATAATAATGACTCTTTTTAATGCTATTTTCTAAATAAATCCGGGCAGCACAACGACTTATATTTTTACATTGGGCCGGATGGAAAATAGCTTTTTAATAAATAACGCTCTTAAAGACTCACCTTTTAGAGCGTGGTGTGCTAGCCCTGTCCTTCTCAGGAGAGGGAATCTTTTTTTGCTTTCTTCTTCTTTCTTTTCGGCGGGAAAGAATTGCTTCCAGAAAGTTGCTTCGGGCACCGTAAAGCAGCAGAAACAGCTGTTTGCTTTTTTACTACTGCGTGCTTGTTCTTTGCGTCGGGATAAAATAAGCGCTTGTTTTAAGGTGGATTTGGTCTTTTTACTCAGGCAGAACAACTGCTCTTTTCGAGATTTTTGGACCGGGAAAGTAGGGTGGATACCTAGCTGGAGGGCTAAGGATCACTTTGACCGGTTGGATTTGCGTTTGGAGGAGTTTTGGCAGAGTTTTGAGACTTCATAGGAGGGGGGAACTCACTATCGCTCATGATCGCTTTCTCTCAGCGTAACAACGACGCAGAGTTTTCTAGGGCTGAAAGGCCTTTTCGAATTGTGTCCTGAAAGCGAAGTCGGGCACTGCTATTTATAGTTGGATTTGTGCTTTATCGGCTTGTACCGTGCGCTGAGAGCATTGTACAAAAAGCAAAACGCTACAGTACACAGAAGGATCCTGGCGCCACCAATAGGCAAAATGGGCGCGGCGCCAACTTCCAATTTTCCTTCAATTTTCGACATTTTACCCCCATGCAGTTCACTATTCATACATCCTACCTTTTCTTTTTACATTTTCAACCCTGTAACTTGACATTTGTTAGTTTTCAGCAGGTTTTGATATCGCATGTCAAAGTTACATACCAGGGGTACGAAATTGGGATGTCTACAATTTGTTATACACATTAAAAGAAAAAAATCTAAAAAAAGATAACTACTTGAAATTTAGTTTTGTCTAAAGTCACTCCTAATTGTTATAGTCATTAAAAGGAAAAAAAATTGCTTATAGTGTTCTTTGGGAAAATGTATTACCCTCTAATGCACAATAAGTTGTATAAATTTATTCGATCTAAATTAGTTCGTCACAAAATTAAGTTATTACAATTTGTATATTATTATTTTTTCGTATTTACGCGATTGAAGAATAATTTTTTAATGTGTTGCTCTTATCAATCATCCAACTTCGGATGCTGTTATTATAAATTTGGACAAACATGATATAGTTGTTATGAATGATGGACGTGTTTCACTTTCATCACCCGATTTGTACAACTATCTAATTGTGTTTTGTCGATTTATGTTGTAATAGTAACCATTTGTTTGGTATACATTGATTATTACAATTTTGAATCGTTTTGGTAGGTTATTGGGATATTGGTGATCCAACTTTCAGTTGTTGATTTTGTCGTGCTTGATTTTGGTATGAAGAACGATTAGCTCGCCATTATAAAGCCTGAAATCCAAAGTTTAGTTTATGTTGTATTCAAGGAAAAACACAACTTCCACTTCTAAAACCACCACCTCTCGAATTACAAGAATTGTTATATGAGAACACAAATAAAAGTAAACACTTTCGACGGAATATTCGTTCGTATAACAGTACGTTTTGTTTCACTTCAACGGGAGGGAAGATAGACAAGCGTATGAATCAAGGTGGAACTCCTCCAATTTTCAAACTTCATGGTCAAAACTATCATTTAATTGGAAGTCTTCTTCCATCAATGGGTGCAACTCCTAAATTTGTGCGGTTGTACATTTATGATACTGAAAATGAAATTGTAAATCGGATTTCGACTGTTAGGTAACTGTTTACATATAATTTTTAAAAAATTATATTTTTAATGCATAATCTATATATATTATTTCAATATGATGATTACGTTTATTTTTCCAAGGAAGATCCAAATTGTCATGATCTTCATGTTGAAATTATATCTGATTTGAAGGGTATGCTAGATACGAAAAATGCGTTGGTGAAATCTTTTCGCATGGCCACAGATAAACTATTTGAAGAAAGAAGATTTGATGTGAAATTAAAATTGATTGGTAGGCGAAGTGACGATGCAAGAAGGTATAATCTTCCATCAACTTCTGAGATTGTTGCGTTAATCGTTGGTGATTTTGATGAAATATTGGGTGACAGAGATATTTTAGTTGAGACTCAAACGGAAAAATTGAAGTGTATAAATAAGTTGAATGCTGCTTATCTTTCCATGCAATATCCGTTGCTTTTTCCATACGATGAAGATGGATACAGAGAAGATATTCCATTTTCTAAATCCAAAGATGGCTTAAGAGCACGAAATAAAGTTAGCATACGAGAATTCTTTGCGTATCGAATGCATGAGACAGATTATGAGCCGACAACTGTTATGTTTTCAGGAAGACTATTTCAGCAATTTGTCGTTGATGCATACACTATGATTGAAAGTACACGTCTGACTTATGCCCGATTGCATAAAAAACAATTGCGTTGTGAAATGTACAAAGACTTGCATGAAGCTTTGTTATGTGGGGAAAATGATACATCAACTCAAGGAAAAAGTATTATATTGCCTTCAAGTTTTACTGGAAGAGCAAGATATATGATACAAAGCTATCAAGATACCATGGCTATATGTAAATGGACAGGTTACCCTGGTTTATTCATTACATTTACATGCAATCCCAAATGGTCGAAAATTGTTCGCTTTGTTGAAAAGCGTGGATTAAAATCTGAAGATCGTCAAGAGATTGTTTGCAGTGTTTTTAAAGTCAAACTTGATGGACTTATTGATGATCTTCGTAAAAACAAGATTTTCGGAAACGTTGGAGCATGTATATTTGTTTAATTGGTGCACCAACTATTTAAAGCTTACACTCTCCATTATTAGTAGTATAACTCATTAAAACAAAATAATTTTTATTTTGTTGTGTTTTTTCTAGTTGTTTATAGCGTTGAGTTTCAGAAGATGGGCTTGTCGAATGCTTACATATTATTATTTCTTTCAAAAGAAGACAAAACGCCAACACCAGATGCAATTGATCGTATTATCTCAGCTGAAATCCCGGATGAAAATGAGGATCCATTTTATTATGCTGCAGTTAGAGATTTTATGATTCATGGTCCATGTGGTGATGATCGAAAGAGTTTTCCTTGCATGATTGAGGGACGTTGCTCAAAGCATTTTCTGAAACAATTTGTTGAAACGGCTACGATTGATGATGATGGTTATCCAGTATATAGGCGAAGAGATAATGACAGAAGGATTCTCAAGAATGGAGTTTGGTTGGACAATAGACATGTTTCTCCCCACAATCGATACTTATTGTTGACTTATGGAGCTCATTTGAATGTGGAGTGGTGCAATCAATCTCGAGCGATCAAATATTTGTTTAAGTATATAAACAAGGGCCATGATCGTGTGACTGCGACATTTTCCCAAAGTTCTGATGAAGGTAATTCGAAAATGAATATCGACGAGGTAAATTTGTACTATGATTGTCTACATACATTTCATCTTGCGAAGTTACTCAGATAATTTTTGGTTTTGAAATACAAGTATCCCCCGGTGAAGCGACTAAATTTTCATCTTCCGAATCAACAAAATGTTATTTTTTTTAGATTCAGATAAAATTGAGTCTCTCATGGATAAAGAATCAATCAGCAAGAGTATGTTTTTGGCATAGATGAAAGCTAATAAGAAATATGTTGAAGCGAGAAAATTAACATATTCTGAATTTCCCACAAAATTTGTTTGGAATTCTAATATACGCAAATGGACGCCACGGAAAAAATGATTTGTAATTGGACGGATTTTTTTTGCTCCTCCAGGATCTAGGGACTTATATTTTTTGCGACGCCTTCTAAATGTAGTTCGTGAAACTACCTACATGTTATGGTGATTTATGTGCAATTAATGGGGTTCAGTATCATTCTTTTTGAAATGTTTGATATGATTTATGATTGTTAAGTGATGATAAGGAGTACATTGACGGAATTATCGAGGCAAGCCATTGGGCATCGGCTCATTCCATGAGAATTCTTTTTGCGACGCTGTTAACATCTAGATCTATAAGCCGCCCCGAGGTAGTTTGGGAATCATGCTGGTCTTATTTTTCTGAAGACATTTTATACAAGTAAAGAAATATATTCAAATATCAAGGTACATAAGAAAAATTAATTTACTTATTTTTTTTAATAGATTTTGAATATAATATATCCATTGATTTCAATTGTAGGATTGCAATTAAATGAGAATTAAATAAAGAATTATGCACTTGTGGAAGTTGAGAAACTATTAAGAAGTTCTGCACGAAGTTTACGTGATTTTCAATTAATGTCATTTTCAGAAGATCAGTTTTTCTAATTCTTGCCTTCAAGATTACTACAAGATGAAATGTGTTATGATCGAAGAACCTTGGGTGAAGAACACAAACATATTCTGTCTAATTTGAATGATGAACAACGACACGTGTATGAAACGATAATCGAATCAACCACTTTGGATCGTGGAATGATTTTTTTGTCTATGGTTATGGAGGAACTGAGAAAACATTTATTTGGAAGACTTTATCTGCTGGGTTGAGATCACAAGGACAGATTGTGTTAAATGTGGTATCGAGTGGTATCGCATCTCTTTTATTACCTGGTGGTAGAACTGCACATTCGAGATTTTCCATTCTGTTTACTATAAATGAAGAATCAACTTGCAACATAAAACAAGGGTCTCCTCTTGTAGAGCTTATTCTAAAATTAAAGCTTATTATATGGGATGAATCTCCAATGATACATAAATATTTCTTTGAAGCATTGGATTGCAACATGAGAGATATCATAAAAGTAATCCATTTAACAAGAGATCATATTCCATTTGGAGGCAAAACGATTGTGTTTGGAGGAGATTTTCGACAGATATTGCCTGTAATTCCAAAAGGTAGTAGAGAAGACATCGTTCATGCTACTATTAATTCGTCAGATCTATGGAAGGATTGCACTGTGTTGAGGTTAACAAATAATATGAGATTACAAAATAATGGGATGAGTGCGGATTTTCAAGACTTAAAATGTTTTGCGGATTGGATTGCAAACATTGGCGATGTGAAAATTGGCGAACCAAATGATGGATGTACTTCTATTGAGATTCCTGACACACTTTTGATTAAGAACTTCAACGATCCAATTGTTGGAATTGTTGAAAGTAGGTATCCTGGTTTTGGAAATGATTCGTGTGACGCAACATTGTTTGAAGATAGGACTATTTTGGCGCCGACCCTCGATGTTGTTAATTCTATCAATGACTACATGGTATCAATTAACAACTCAATAGGAAAATTGTATTTGAGTTCTGATTCTACGTACCATTCGGATAAAACAGGTGGTTTAATGAATGATATTCATACTCTTGAATTTTTAAATGGAATTAAATGTTCAGGAACTCTAAATCATGAGTTGAATTTGAAGATTAGAACTCCATTAATGATGCTACGTAACATAAACCATTCCCTTGGTTTATGCAATGGGACGAGACTGGTTATACAAGACTTGGGAATCATGTTTTAGAAGGCAAACTTCTTTCAAAGGGCAACTCTGGTGGAACTGTTCTTATTCCACGAATGTCATTGACTCCTTCTGATCCTAGATTGCCTTTCAAATTTCAAAGAAGACAATTTCCGCTGATGGTGTCTTATGGGATGCCAATTAATAAAAGTCAGGGTCAATTTTTGTCTAATGTTGGCCTACTTTTGAAAAAAATCTGTTTTTAGTCATGGACAGTTGCGTCACTTTATCTAGAGTTACTAATCCGAAAGAGCTTCGAATTTTGTTATCTGAAAATGATAAACCAAATAGTTGTGCTACGACGAATGTTGTATTTAAAGAAGCCTCCAAAATGTATGATAAGTATTCTTATTTAAATAACTGTTCATCGGTAGTTTTATTTTGCTTAATATTTTTTTGTATTTAATTATTTTTTTATTTCACTTAAACTTATATTTTGTATGAAATTCAGAAATTTGTGTAATTAGTTAGCATTAAAATTATTTATTTTTCATTTTTTTCTTCAAATTTAATTTTCCCCCGTGCATCGCACGGGTATTATATATGCTAGTATTTAATTAAACACAAATAGTTGTTTAATCTTGGTTTCTTGATCTCCAAGATGAAATCATCCGTTTAGATTTTGAGCTTCAGCAAGGATGGAACGATATCACTGCTGCCCATCTTGATTGTGTTCGTCAACAACTTAATCAAGTCATTAAGTGGGATGAAGAGTTAACTTGGCAAAAGTCTCGACAAAAATGGCTAGAAGCTGGGGATAGAAATATTCACTATTTTCATGCTAGTATTAAGGGTAGGATGCATGTAAATAAGGTTCGGCTTAAGACGACGAATGGTTCCTTGAGTGATGATCCAGCTTTAATTGGTAACATGGCTGTGGATTATTTTGACAACCTTTTTTCCTCTTCAATGCACTCTATTAATGAGAATATGTTTTCGGATCTACCAAAGCTAGTTTCAGATTTGGATAATGCTGCTTTGCATCAGGTCCCTTCGGAGAATGAAATCTGGAATGCTATTGTTGGTCTTGATCCAAACAGCGCTTCGGGCACCGATGGCTTCACTGGCTGGTTTTTCCAAGGATGTTGGTCGATCATTAAGCTGGATGTGATCGCTGCTATTACTTCCTTCTTCCATGGTCAGTCTTTTCCTCGGGGCTGGTCTGCTACTGCCTTGGTTTTGATTCCTAAAATTGATAATCCTGAGGAGTTGGGGGATTTGCGGCCTATTAGTTTATGTAATTTTTCTTGCAAAATTATATCTCGTATCATGACTTCTCGTCTTGCCATTTTGCTGCCCAAGCTTATTTCTCCGGAGCAAACTGGTTTTATTAAAGATAGAAGTATTCACGAGAATGTTTTATTGGCTCATGAACTAGTCCAAGGCATTGATTCCAAGGTTCGCAGAGGTAATATTATTTTCAAGTTTGATATGTCAAAGGCCTATGACAGGTTGGAATGGGATTTTCTGCTTAAGGCTTTGCAGGCTTTTGGGTTTAATGTTGCAGTCCAGGATTTGATTTTTCGGATCATTAACAATATTTGGTATAATCTGCGCATAAATGGGGAATCTTGCGGTTTTTTCAAGTCGTCCCGTGGGGTTCGACAGGGTGATCCTCTATCTCCTCTTCTGTTTATTTTGGCTTAGGAGGTGCTATCACGTTATATTAATAAGGCTTTAAGCGAGGGTATTTTTCATCCATATCATCATGGGAGAGGTAACTTGACGATCTCTCATCTGTTTTACGCAGATGACATGCTTGTATTTTGTAATACGAGTAAAACCTCTATTCAAGGTTTACGATCCATTTTTCGCGATTATGAACAAGGTTCGGGGCAACTTGTTAATCTTAAAAAAAGCGGTTATTATGTTCCTAAGGCTTGCTCTAATCATAGGAATCTTCAGATTGCTTCTTGGTCTGGCTGTACTCATCGGTTTTGGCCATTGAAATATCTTGGGATTTCGCTTTTTCGGGGCCGTTTGAAGAGGTGCTACTTTGAGGAGGTGGAAGCCAAGATTCTTAATAGAATTAGTGGCTGGAGTGCTAAATTTCTCTCGTTTGGGGCTCGTATTACTCTGATTAAATCAGTGCTTTGTAGTATTCCTGCCTACACTATGGCTGCAATATCAGTTCCAAAGGTTGTTTTATTGCGGATTGAGAGGGCTCTTGCAGAATTTCTTTGGAGCTCGAATGGGGTTCATCGTACTCATTGGGTCGCTTGGCATAATGTTTGTCGTCCTATTAATGAAGGGGGTTTAGGAATCCGCTCGTTGCAACAAGTTATGGACTCGTTACATGCGAAATTGGCTTGGCGTGTGCTTCAAGGTAACGGGTTGTGGGCAAGGTTCTGTAAAATGAAATATGGCAGTGATTATGGGTTTGGCAGTGTGGCTTTGGCTTCTCCTTCGTGGAAAGCTATTATTGCTCAGCTTCCCCGGGTAGATCTTTGTTCTTGATGGATTGTTGGGAAGGGAGATATATCATTTTGGTATACTAATTGGTGTGGTGAGAAACTAGAGGGACCAAGGCCTATGGATCTTCGGCTCCCTGTGCGTGTTGCTTTACAGGATCTGAACACCTTCCCTATGCTGCCCAATGGTTTTCTTGATAAAATTAAAGATATTTGCTGTGTTGATAATGAAGATGATCGCCTGGTCTGTACTTTAACCACGTCAGGAAAGTTTGAATCTTCTTCCTTCTGGAATCATTACCGTATTAAACATCCTGTTCAGTCTTGGGCTCGAAAAATCTGGAAGCCTTGGATCCCAAGTAAGGTAAGCTCTTTTGTTTGGCGTATGATGCAGAATGCGTTACCTGTGGATGGCTTACTTCAGTCTAAACATATTTTTCTTGCCTCCAAATGTGTTTGTTGCCGTGACTCTCCTGCTTGTGAATCGATGACTCATTTGTTCACTCAATCGGAAATTGCTATGGTTGTTTGGTCTAAATGTGCTCATCCATTTCGTAAAGTTAGTGTCTATTCGGATATTAATCATCTTTTTCGAGTCTGGTCCGGCTCATCTTCCCGCCATCAGTATGGAGCCATTCAGCTTGGGATTTTTAGTTTTGCATGTTGGGAAATCTGGAAGGCTCGATGTACGATTGTTTTTGAGGGTTGTCCTATGGTTGTTGATAGTATATTTCGTAGAGTCTTGGCTCATCTTAAAGATATGTCAAGAGTGTTCAAACCCCGAGCCGCGATCAACAATCGTTGCCAAATTGCTCTTCAACATCTCCACCTTCCTATACAAGTGGTACGTCCTATGAAAGGCATATGGGTTCGTTGGCTTCCTCCAAAAGAAGGCTGCTACAAACTGAATACTGACGGCTCTTGTGTTAATGGTATTTGCACCGGGGGAGGTATTATTAGAGATTATAACGGGGTGATGGTGTGTGCTTTCTCACACTATTACAGTCGTGGCTCTAATATGAGGGCTGGAATTTTGGCCTTGAAAGATGGTTTGTTATTATGTCGTGAAATTGTGCTTATCTCAGCCTCTGTGGAATCAGATTCCTCGATTGCGGTTGATGTTCTTCGACAATGCTGCCAACCTCCTTGGAAATATACATATGAGCTTAGGGTTTGTCATGATTTACTTCAGCAGTATCACATTCACCATGTTTTTCGAGAACAAAATGGGGTAGCGGATCGCCTTGCGGCCTTGGCTCATGGACATCAAAATAGACTTAGATATTCTTCCAGAGCTGATCTTCCTGGTATGATCAAAAGAGCGCTTCAGTATGATGATTATGGGCTTTATAGTTTTCGTTCTCGTAGATATTAATTTTTTAAAAAATTGTATGTATTTCCATTTCGAGGTTAGGCTCCTTTGTCCCCCCGATTATAAGGGTAAGGTTGGTTGTCCCCCTCAAGTTTGTTCCTTTTTCTTATTAATAAAATAATTCAGGGTGCCGCCCCTGTTTCCTAAAATAAAAAAAAAATGAACAAATAAACTAAATATCTTATATTGATTTATTTGAGCATGACCACATATTTACTTAAGTCTCACTCATTAAGGGGCACATAAATATTATACTCATGTTATGTAGGAGAGCCAAATTCTATCTACATCGTTCATATCCCTCAGCATAATTCGTGGCATATCTACTATCCGACTTTATAATCACCTTGTTACAAAATGATGTTTATCGGTATCAAAATATACAACTCCTCATCTAGGATATGTAATGACTTCAAGTCAAAGGACAACGAACACATTTGTCACTATGTGAATCGCTTATGACACTACATAACGATCTATGTAACATTCTTATGTGAATCAATCCAGTACGTTGTTACACCTAGCACGTACTCATGTATAGACTGATATCAACTATATGAGTCTCAACACATACTAGTCTTCATGTATTATTATTACCCTTATTAATAATAATACTCGACCAAAGATATTTAAGAATAACATATTTATTCTAAGAGCTTTATAATGCATTATTATGAATAAACAAACAATACATAATAAATAAATATCTCAATAAATAATGATACATGAAAAAATATGTTTGACAATAGGCATAAACCAACAATTCTGTCGCTACGCCATTTGCCTCCTCCATATCTTCCCCTGTGAAGAACTACAAATCTATCGGAGTCATCATTAAAATTGACGCATTTCTCACCGACGAACCATAGTCGAGCTCTAACTTGTAATCCTCCCAACTCATGCCACATATCCACTGAATTAGGCCATAAATTGAGCAAAACTTTAGATCAATTTCACGGTTAATTGTCATAAATCCACTGAATCAAGGCATGTTGAGCATGATTTCCTCAAATAGCCTTTGAAACATTTTTGTTCTTGATTGATTTGCTTCAAAGTCCACTTTGAAAAATGGAAATAATTGGAGAATCTTGGGTTTGTGGTAGTTGGTTGATTACGTTGGTTGAAAGAGGCTTGCTAGGAAGGAAACTTGAGGTCGCAGTGGTAAAGGGTGATTTTTACTCCGTAACAAAATTTGTCGTCGAAGGAATAAAGACGGGTGGTGTAGCGATAGGAGATTGTGATGGGTGGGAGAGAGGATGTGTGTTGGAGTAGCTAGTAGCGTCGACGAAATTGTAGGCAAGGAAGAAATTGTGATCACCATCCACATCGTTGCCTGAAAGCGGTTCGAAGTTTGAGTTCTTTGTCCCAGAGTTTAAAAAATGAAGTGAGGAATTATACCGAGTGGAATATATATATATATATATATATATATATATATATATATATATATATATATATATATATATATATATATATTACCAAAAAAAGGAAATTTTTTGTCAAAAACATGTTACCAAAAATGGGAATTTATATTTATTAACAATAAGTAGATGACGTACATTGGAAACACAAATCAATTACTCTTTTTAAAAGTGATAATCTATTAGTTATTTAATTGTTGTTTTGAAAACATACAATTTCTTTTTGTTAGTTATTAATTATTGTCTTAAAAACATGTCATTTTTATACATTTAATTAATTTCTTTTTCTTAGCAGTGCAACATTTCTCTCCATTTTTTTCTTCCAACTCGAGCCCCCTACTACAAAAGAACCAATTAAAAACACGACGCTGCATTACATATCTCAATTTAACTTTGCTTCACAACTGTCTCCACTAATCTCCATCACCGTCGCCTCTCTCTCAATATATTAACTATGAGAATGACTAGCTTCCTCTAATCTTTATGAAAGAGGCAGAATCCTCATTTCTCATTCCCTTCTTCTCTTTTTTTAAAAAAAATTCTAATTAACATTATTATAACTTTAATTTTTATTACTATTATTATTTAACTCAGACTACTAGACCAATGAATTAAACCATAAAAGAGTTTATTGTTCATTCCATTGCTGAAACCCAACTTTGGGCTAAAGCCCAAATAAACAAAGTACTATTGTGATCCAACTTGAAATTTCTCATATAATCAAAAATAGGCCCAAAAATATATTATGGTCAACCCAAAATAAAATACAACATTAATTGATATAATTAATATTTTTTATTTAAATTTTGGGTATATTATAATATAAGCCATGTGAGAATAATAGTGTTATTTTGTGCTTTATTTAGTGTTTAATTTTCTTTTTTAATTCAATAGTCTTAATTATGTTTGAGGTTTTGTTAAAAATATGTCAATCTGACTTAAATTCCTCATTTATCAGATATTACAAACGATATAATATTATACTATTTTAAAATAAATTTCAATAATTTTTTTAGTATTTATATATTTACAATAATAAATATTTTTTCAGTGAACTACCAGTACTGAGTACATGAAACATCCATTTCTATTATTTTTTTCTCGTTTACATGCCCAAGTATTTTGCCAAGTGTTTGTTCTAGAAAGCATGAAAATGGTTCAAATCATTTTGTTTATATTATTCTAAACAAAAAAAAAAATGCATTGTCTCTTCTTAATGTAACTTTTTTTTGTGTTACATTTAAAAATTTGTATTATTAAGTTGTATATGTCTTATTCATGCCTTTTTTTTTTTTATTGATGATATTAATTATTTAGTAAATAATCTCACCTTATGTATTTTTTTTGCTCTAAGATGTGATTATTAACAACTAAAATTTTAAATTTTAAAATAATTATATTTTTAATGCATTGCAAATCACGAAGAATACGTTATATACAAATTAATACTTATTTTATTGGTTTTTATCCTAAAAATTTCATTGACTTCATCAAATGTCACGTTACCTTTCAAGTTTTATAAAAGAAAATTTTCATTGTATCGTAAGTAATAACAATTAACAAGAGTCAACGTCAATCACTATCACTTATAAGACTCTTATTGAAGAAGTCATAGATAGCTATATGCCGTAATTTCAAGGGTAACAACTCATTCTGGAGATATTGATATGTGATGTAAATGATAAACGAACAAATAAAACAAAAAATATTGTGTAGAAGAAATTTTTTCAGAATCTACAATATTAGTCTTACAATTATATATTTCGATTTAAATAGTTTCCCTTAATTCATTCTGTTAATATTGTTTTTATTCTTCATTTTGCTTTTTTATAGTTTAATTGAAAAATATATATATCGTGTGTAAAACGCACAAGTGAAAAAACTAATCGAACAGAATGAGATGTGCATTCAGATTAAGGAACGCTGTGGTGACTGGTGAAGCGTATTGGTATAAGCAAAATCAAGTAGTACCATTTACTTTGAAATCCCTAAAGATCCCCCCAAGCAGCTACTTAAAATTTATAATCAATATAAGAACCATAAATTCATAGTGCGCGTGCAATTACTAAAACTATTTAAAGGCGAGATTGATTCATTCTTGAGATCCTACGATCATTATCATTTCCTCATTAGCGTATTAACGACGGCGATTGAGGCTTCCCCCTCTCTCCAACTCCCCCATTATTTACGATTGGTGGCCGCTAATCCTTCCTCCACCAAACCCACGTCCCTTTTCTTTTCGATATTTTAATTAATTAATCAATTTTATGCAAAAGAATCGTAAGTTTTGTAATTTGAAATATTTATTTTTTTTCTTTTTAACTGTTATTGTAATTAATTTAATCAATTTATTTTTTAAAACTGAATCCCAATTTAATTTATGTCTAAATTTTGAATATTTCTATTTTAATTTTTTTTCTTTTTAATTGTTATCGTAATTAACTTAATCCATTTAATTTTTTTTCAACCTACAATTTCGTATACAAATAATTTTTTAAAAAAATCATGAGTTTTGTAATTTGAATTTTTTTTCTTTTTAACTGTTATCATAATTAAGTTAGACAAATTATAAATAAATATTAACTAATTTCCACATTATCAGCTTCATTTATTGATAATTCATAAACTGACGCCGTACCATTAGTACGGACAAGAGTACTAGTCAAATTACAAACAACATCAGTTATTCCAAGTAATTCTAGAATCATGGTTTTCGACACCCGAGGCCATGGGTAGTACTAGCAATTCTAGAATCATGGTTTTAGTAGCAAACATAACCAAGTAAAATTACAAACAACATAAAACAAATCCTGGGAAATCGAAACCTAAAAGTCCAACTTACCCAAAATATTACAAGTCATTGCAAGCCCACAGAACATCCTAGGCTAAACCACAATTAATTTTCAGCAATATCACCCTCATCATGCCTTGATTGTGACCGAGCACAAGCACAAACCAGAGGGCTTGATTTCAGAAGTCTGCCACTCACAGCCAGGGGCAGCTTTCGGGTCATACACAAGGGTGCTAGAACCCACCCCTTCCTCTAATGCAAACAGTAAAAGCTTTTCTTCAATTATTCCAAACTGAAACCCAACTCTCGAGCTCCCAGTCACCGGAATGGCGACCATCTTCCACGAATTGTCCTCCGGATCAAATATAGCTAGTTTCCGCTGATTCTTCCACTCTATACAAAACAGCTTCTTCCCCACCACCGCATGAGCCGTTACCATAACACAACCATTTTTCATCTCGCACCATGTCTGCCTCTCAGGGTCGTACAGATCAACAAACCTAGTTATGCAAAATTGCAAATGGTTCAATAGTTCCTATTAATTAATACTCCATGTTCCGCTCAAAGAGTACATCTAAGAAAGTCAGCTGTTTTACGGATTGACATAATTTTCCATCAATACCTTTTATTTTAAGGATCAAACGAGATTTCCAAATATAAGTTTTAAAGTAATAACTAAACATGGCAACTCAAACCTCATTAGCTTAAACTTTTCAAGACTCTTGCAAGTGAAAGATTAAATATGAAAGGAGTATCTCGAGTGGGACAAATGGAATATAAAGGAACAAGGACTTGAAATTCTTTACACGTAAACGAACCTTGAGTTTCCAATTGTGAAACTTGACCTTCCCCCCATAACATAAAGCTTCCCCTCGAATCCACAGGCAAAACAGCCCCACCTTGGCCGGCGAAGACTCTCTATTACAGTCCACTTGTCTGATTCAGGGACTCTCCACCTATCCCATACACCTCAGCACAAGAGAGAGACTCTCCACCTATCCCATATCCGCCAACTGCGTAAATCATGCCAGTAACTTCCGCACACGCAAAATCATAGCGAGGGACATTCATGTTTGCCAGTTTGCTCCAGCTGCAATACAACTGAAACATTAGAACCAAACAGCCAATTCAGAGTAAAAGTAGCAACACAACCAGTGTTTTACTCCAACCAAAGGGAAAAATAGTTAGTCTCAGAAACAAACCTGTTCAGACAGGAATCATACTGGTACACATCTGACGAAACAGACCCGGCCCCGTCAATCATTGAATAGCCAGCAATAACAAGAAGCTTCCCGTTAAGAACTACCACACTAAAACCAGCTTTAACAGGACCAGGCATTGGAGGGAGGAGAAGCTGTTTATTTCCGAAACAATCCAAAGCCTCCCACTGGGTCCCCTTGCCTTCACCATCCATTGTCAGCACATACAGCCACTCCTCGAGTTTTCCGGCAAGTTTTCGAACAGTGATGAATTCCTTGCTTTTGATAAACGACCTCCACCGTTTGGAGACACTACCCATATTGGGAAAATCTGATCGAGTACAAGTGCAAGGCAGTATTTTGCCACATCATCAGGCAGCCCAGGCAAGATTGGGCTGTAAAAATCATTGGCCCCCAAATTATATAAACAAGGACTACTTTTTGATCGAGTTGGGGAATCTTGCTGAATCCATTCCACGAAATACATGGTGCTTGATTTTCTAACTCTCTTCTCTTTGCTAACAAGACCAGGCATTCCTTAGATCACAAACCATACAAATTCTCAGTTCTCACAGTACATCAAATTGGTTTTTCCCAAAAGAAATTCCAATATAGCTGAAGACATTTGATTACAAAAATTCATGATATCCTTCATTTATAGGAATTTTACAAGACCAAGGCATGAAAGATGTGGCAGTGCAGATCACTTGAGCTGTAAGTGCAGAAGATTTTCTATGCCTTTTCCAATCCGATTCAAGTTCCATGCCAATTTTCCTGTTCCTAGTGTAGTTCTTCTTGGTAGTTCTATCTAAAATAACACCAAATTCTAATTTTCCTGAGTTGCTTGTTCCCCCACACACTGCCCAACCTACATACATAAATCAAATGTTGAAGCAACCAAGTTAAAAATAATTTTTTTCAAGGAATAGTTACAATATGAAGAACAGAGAATAAGAAAAGAAGCACACCAGCCAAGGCCATAGAACTTTTAAACAATTAGCCCCCAGTAACATCCATTTTATCTCAGTTCACAATCACCTGCAATGAAAAGAAATAAAATCATCTTCCTGGTAACTACAACAACACAAAATTATATCTCAAATTATACAAAAATAAATAAAATCATCTTCCTGGTAACTACAACAACACAAAATTATATCTCAAATTCAGCTTTCTAAAAACGGACATTAATTTAGTACTTAAGAATCAACTTAAACTTAATGATATTCCAGTCCAGAAGGCTCACACAACATGGAAGCCTGGAGTGAGTTTCAAGTTTCAACAATAACATACACAGATCAATTTTTGTATGTTGAAAAGTACAGCATAAATAAAAGGGCATGGCCGGTCAAAGACTGTTCATTATTAGCATCCATAAGGACAAGCAAATACATGGTTTGAAGTGGTTCATGAATGAGACTACTTACTAAATGGGTGATTACAAATAATACTCACCGACCAACCCCACCTACCCCCCCCTCCCTCCCAGGAAAACAAACAATAAAACCAAGGAAAGGTGAATCTAAGAAAACCATAAATTACACTCAAAGATCCAACTACCATCATACTTTTTCATACTCAACAATGCAAAAATGACTGTGAAAGAAAAAAACCATGTGAGCTTAGTATCTAATCAATAGAAATTGAATATCTATTTTAGTCAGATCTCAAATCGCGTCAACGCCTACAACTCACAACCCTAAACAACTGGACCAAATCACCACTGGTTAGACTACAATCTTTGCTCACCTACCCACCAACCCCCGCAAACCCCAATTACAACTTCAAGGTAATGATTATATTAAACGCACAAAAACGGAACTTTTGTATTTTGAATCAGATCAATCACCATCACTAGAAGTCTAGAACTACAAATCATGAGCTTAAACACCAGCTCTGAATCAACATCAGCTAACATTAAAAATAACTAGTAATGGAAAAA
>CM028377.1:156045495-156130559 GCA_013146195.2 Codonopsis lanceolata | reverse complement strand
AAAGAGAAAGGAAACTTGAGGTCGCAGTGGTAAAGGGTGATTTTTACTCCGTAACAAAATTTGTCGTCGAAGGAATAGAGACGGGTGGTGTAGCGATAAGAGATTGTGATGGGTAGGAGAGAGGATGTGTGTTGGAGTAGCTAGTAGCGTCGACGAAATTGTAGGCAGGGAAGAAATTGTGATCACCATCCACATCGTTGCCTGAAAGCGGTTCGAAGTTTGAGTTCTTTGTCCCTGAGTTTAAAATAGGGGTGTGAAATGGGTGTTTTTTGGATCGGCGGATAATAGGTGGGTATCATGGATAGCAAAATGGATAATGGCGCATTATCCGTGTCCAACCGTTGCATTCCCTAAGCCTAAAAATGAAGTGAGGAATTATCTTGAGTGGAATATATATATATATATAATGACGGATGTGTAAGAGGAAATTTTACGTATCAAAAACATGTTACAAAAATGGGAATTTATATTTATTAACAATAAGTAGATGGCGTAGATTGGAAACACAAATCCATTACTCTTTTTAAAAGTGATAATCTATTAGTTATTTAATTGTTGTTTTGAAAACATACAATTTCTTTTTGTTAGTTATTAATTATTGTCTTAAAAACATGTCATTTTTATACATTTAATTAATTTCTTTTCCTTAGCAGTGCAACATTCCTTTCCATTTTTTCTTCCAACTCGAGCCCCTACTAAAAGAACCAATTAAAAACACGGCGTTGCATTCACTGCTCAATTTAACTTTGCTTTACAAAGCTGTCTCCGCTAATAATCTCCACCACAGTCGCCTCTCTCTCCACTATATTAACTCACGAGAATGACTAGCTTCCCTAATCTTTATGGAAGAGGCAGAATCTTCATTTATCATTCCATTCTTCTCTCTTTTTTTTTTAAAATTCTAATTAACATTATTATAACTTTGATTTTTATTATTATCATTATTTAATTCAGACTACTAGACCAATGGATTAAACCATAAAGGAGTTTATTGTTGGGGGAATTTCAAGTGGGTACAATTTTGAAAACATCTTTTCATCTAGGACCATCAATTTTTTGGACATTTCATATAACTACAAATTGCTTTGCCAAATGACAAAAATGCCAATTAATGAAAACTCGATGCCAAGCCTTGGCATCGGGATGATTAATCGATGCCAAAAATATTTCGATGCCAAAATTGTAGGCATCGGCATTACTGATGCCCACGGTTGGCATCGGATTCTTGATGCCAAAATCGATGCCCACCGTTATTCTTGATGCTTCGATGCCAAAACTCGATGCCAAGTTTTGGCATCAGTTCTTGATGCCAAAATCTCGATGCCCACCATTATTCTTGATGCCAGTTATTGCGATGCAAAAACTACGATGCCAAGTTTTGGCATCAGATTGCTGATGCCAAAATGCTGATGCCCACCATTATTGCTGATGCCAGGCATCAGAAATCAATCGCAGGCATCAGAAATCAATCGCTAGGCATCAGAAAACCACAGGCATCAGAAAATCAATCGGCATCAAAAACCCATTAATTCACAAATCAAATTCATCACAAATCGTTAGGGAAGTTTTTTTAAAAGAGAAACTCCCACTTAACCTTCTTTGTAGTTTTACGCTTCATCAAACCCATAAAACAAATCAAAACCCACTAAATAGAGATAGACAACTTTGAGATAGTCTCTTACAACGTTGTCGATGGGTTGTGTATCTTCAAAATTGATCACTCGTAAACATCTCAAACGAGATCTTGTTGATAGAGATTTTGCTACTCATGTTGTTTCTCTCACTTCAAGCACTTATGGTGCTCTCAAATTAGACAAATTGGAGCGGCGAACTACACGTAAGGGAAATTTTGATGGAAGTGAAGAAATCGCCGCCTAGGGAGGATCCGGAGATCATTAATGCTTGGGAGCTCATGGAAGGGCTTGAAGAGGAAATTCAAGTACCCGTTTTGATTGAGTCGAAGAAAAGCCCGAAATCTAGGCCTTTCTTTCGTGGGTTTGTGGACATTGATGCTAGAACTCCATTGAGGTTCTTGAATCAAATGGGGTCTCCTGGAAAGTTGAAGAGGTTTAGTGGGAAGGAGAATAAAGGGGGGAAGGTGAATGGGGTTAGTAGTGGGTTGGGGAGTCCTAAAAGGATTTTGAAGGCTTCTACTTTACCCCAAATTTGAGGATTTCAAAGAGGGAAGTCAGAATGATGTGAAATGTGATGGGTTAAGGGTTGATTCAGGATGGTTCCATCTCGAAGGAGGAGTCTTGGTCCATTGTTTGATCCTGAACTTGTTGCTTCTTTTGAGAAAGAGTTGTCTGAAGAGGAAGAACAGATCAAGAAAATGGTTTCGGCAACGCCCACAAGTCGAAAGGCAAGGAATTCACGCGATTCCATGATCCGAAATCCTTGGTCAACCAATCGTATTAAACCCGCCGGCTGAAGAAGGGGATGATCCGTCGCCGCTGTATTGGGAGTTGAGGTGTCGGAATTGAAGAAGGGAATCCATTTGGGTCTCTGAGGCACATTGAATGTGTCTGTGCTTGTGCAAGGTTGAAGACGGTGAAGTGAATGATTTGTGATTTCTACGGATGATTTGCGTACACGAAGGGTAGACAAGTACTTTTGCCCAAAAATTGTACCTAAAAGAAATGTTCAAAAAATAGCTGGATTTATTTGAAAATATGTTTTAAAAAATGTACCGGCTTGTAATTATTCCTTTATTGTTCATTCCATTGTTGAAACCCAACTTTGGGCTAAAGCCCAAACAAACAAAGTACTATTGTGACCAAACTCGAAATTTCTCATATAATCAAAAATAGGTCCAAAAATATATTAAGGTCAACCCAAAATAAAATACAACATTAATTGATATAATTAATATTTTTTATTTAAATTTTGGATATATTATAATATAAGCCATGTGAGAATAATAATGTTATTTTGTGTTTTATTTTGTGTTTACTTTTCTTTTTTAATTCAATAGTCTTAATTATGTTTGAGGTTCTGTTAAAAATGTGTCATTCTGACTTAAATTCCTCATTTATCGGATATTACAAACGATATAATATTATACTATTTTAAAGTAAATTTTAATAATTTTTTTAGTATTTATATATTTACAATAATAAATATTTTTTCAGTGAACCACCAGTACTGAGTACATGAAACATCAATTTCTATTATTTTTTTCTCTTTTACAGGCCCAAGTATTTTGCCAAGTGTTTGTTCTAGAAAGCATGAAAATGGTTCAAATCATTTTGTTTATATTATTCTAAACAAAAAAAATGCATTGTCTCATCTTAATGTAACTTTTTAAAGTTTTTTTGTGTTACATTTAAATTTTTTGTATTATTAAGTTGCATATGTCTTATTCATGTCATTTTTTTCTATTGATGATATTAATTATTTAGTAAATAATCTCACCTTATGTATTTTTTTTGCTCTAAGATGTGATTATTAACAACTAAAATTTTAAAATTTAAAATAATTATATTTTTAATGCATTGCAAATCATGAAGAATACGTTATACAAAAATTAATACTTATTTTATTGGTTTTTATCCTAAAAATTTCATTGACTCTATCAAATGTCACGTTGCCTTTAAAGTTCCATAGAAAAAAAATTTCATTGTATCGTAAGCAATAGCAATTAACAAGAGTCAACGTCAATCATTATCACTTATAAGACTCTTATTGAAAAAGTCATAAATAGCTATATGCCATAGTTTTAAGGATAACAACTCATTCTGGAGATATTAATATATGATGTAAATGATAAACAAACAAATAAAACAAAAAATATTGTGTAAAAGAAATTTTTTCGGAATCTACAATATTAGTCTTACAATTATATATTTCTATTTAAATAGTTTCCCTTAATTCATTCTATTAATATAGAACGAGATGTGCATTCAGATTAAGGATCGCTGTGGTGAAGCGTATTGGTATAAGCAAAATCGAGTCGTACCATTTACTTCGAAATTTTTCGATTGAAATCCCTAAAGATCCACCCAAGCAGCCACTTAAATCAAAATTACAAACAACATCAATTATTCCAAGTAATTCTAGAATCATGGTTTTAGACAGCCGAGGCCATGGGTAGTACTAGCAATTCTAGAATCATGGTTCTAGTAGCAAATATAACCAAGTAAAATTACAAACAACATAAAACAAATCCTGGGAAATTGAAACCTAAAAGTCCAACTTACCCAAAATATTACAAGTCATTGCAAGCCCACAGAACATCCTAGGCTAAACAACAATTAATTTTCAGAAAAAATCACCCTCATCATGCCTTGATTGTGACCGAGCACAAGCACAAACCAGAGGGCTTGATTTCAGAAGTCTGCCACTCACAGCCAGGGGCAGCTTTCGGGTCATACACAAGGGTGCTAGAACCCACCCCTTCCTCTAATGCAAACAGTAAAAGCTTTTCTTCAATTATTCCAAACTGAAACCCAACTCTCGAGCTCCCAGTCACCGGAATGGCGACCATCTTCCACGAATTGTCCTCCGGATCAAATATAGCTAGTTTCCGCTGATTCTTCCACTCTATACAAAACAGCTTCTTCCCCACCACCGCATGAGCCGTTACCATAACACAACCATTTTTCATCTCGCACCATGTCTGTCTCTCAGGGTTGTACAGATCAACAAACCTAGTTATGCAAAATTGCAAATGGTTCAATAGTTCCTATTAATTGATACTCCATGTTCTGCTCAAAGAGTCCATCTAAGAAAGTCAGCTGTTTTACGGATTGACATAGTTTTCCATCAATACCTTTTATTTTAAGGATCAAACGAGTTTTCCAAAAAGTTTTAATGTAATAACTAAACACGGTAACTCAAACCTCATTATCTTAAACTTTTCAAGACTCTTGTAAGTGAAAGATTAAATATGAAAGGAGTATCTCGAGTAAGACAAATGGAATATAAAGGAACAAGGACTTGAAATTCTTTACACGTAAACGAACCTTGAGTTTCCAATTGTGAAACTTGACCTTCCCCCCATAACATAAAGCTTCCCCTCGAATCCACAGGCAAAACAGCCCCACCTTGGCCGGCGAAGACTCTCTATTACAGTCCACTTGTCTGATTCAGGGTTATACACCTCAGCACAAGAGAGAGACTCTCCACCTATCCCATATCCGCCAACTGCGTAAATCATGCCAGTAACTTCCGCACACGCAAAATCATAGCGAGGGACATTCATGTTTGCCAGTTTGCTCCAGCTGCAATACAACTGAAACATTAGAACCAAACAGCCAATTCAGAGTAAAAGTAGCAACACAGCCAGTGTTTTACTCCAACCAAAGGGAAAAATAGTTAGTCTCAGAAACAAACCTGTTCAGACAGGAATCATACTGGTACACATCTGACGAAACAGACCCGGCCCCGTCAATCATTGAATAGCCAGCAATAACAAGAAGCTTCCCGTTAAGAACTACCACACTAAAACCAGCTTTAACAGGACCAGGCATTGGAGGGAGGAGAAGCTGTTTATTTCCGAAACAATCCAAAGCCTCCCACTGGGTCCCCTTGCCTTCACCATCCATAGTCAGCACATACAGCCACTCCTCGAGTTTTCCGGCAAGTTTTCGAACAGTGATGAATTCCTTGCTTTTGATAAACGACCTCCACCGTTTGGAGACACTACCCATATTGGGAAAATCTGATCGAGGTACAAGCGCAAGGCAGTATTTTGCCACATCATCAGGCAGCCCAGGCAAGATTGGGCTGTAAAAATCATTGGCCCCCAAATTATATAAACAAGGACTACTTTTTGATCGAGTTGGGGAATCTTGCTGAACCCATTCCACGAAATACATGGTGCTTGATTTTCTAACTCTCTTCTCTTTGCTAACAAGACCAGGCATTCCTTAGATCACAAACCATACAAATTCTCAGTTCTCACAGTACATCAAATTGGTTTTTCCCAAAAGAAATTCCAATATAGCTGAAGACATTTGATTACAAAAATTCATGATATCCTTCATTTATAGGAATTTTACAAGACCAAGGCATGAAAGATGTGGCAGTGCAGATCACTTGAGCTGTAAGTGCAGAAGATTTTCTATGCCTTTTCCAATCCGATTCAAGTTCCATGCCAATTTTCCTGTTCCTAGTGTAGTTCTTCTTGGTAGTTCTATCTAAAATAACACCAAATTCTAATTTTCCTGAGTTGCTTGTTCCCCCACACACTGCCCAACCTACATACATAAATCAAATGTTGAAGCAACCAAGTTAAAAATAATTTTTTTCAAGGAATAGTTACAATATGAAGAACAGAGAATAAGAAAAGAAGCACACCAGCCAAGGCCATAGAACTTTTAAACAATTAGCCCCCAGTAACATCCATTTTATCTCAGTTCACAATCACCTGCAATGAAAAGAAATAAAATCATCTTCCTGGTAACTACAACAACACAAAATTATATCTCAAATTATACAAAAAGAAATAAAATCATCTTCCTGGTAACTACAACAACACAAAATTATATCTCAAATTCAGCTTTCTAAAAACGGACATTAATTTAGTACTTAAGAATCAACTTAAACTTAATGATATTCCAGTCCAGAAGGCTCACACAACATGGAAGCCTGGAGTGAGTTTCAAGTTTCAACAATAACATACACAGATCAATTTTTGTATGTTGAAAAGTACAGCATAAATAAAAGGGCATGGCCGGTCAAAGACTGTTCATTATTAGCATCCATAAGGACAAGCAAATACATGGTTTGAAGTGGTTCATGAATGAGACTACTTACTAAATGGGTGATTACAAATAATACTCACCGACCAACCCCACCTACCCCCCTCCCTCCCAGGAAAACAAACAATAAAACCAAGGAAAGGTGAATCTAAGAAAACCATAAATTACACTCAAAGATCCAACTACCATCATACTTTTTCATACTCAACAATGCAAAAATGACTGAAAGAAAAAACCATGTGAGCTTAGTATCTAATCAATAGAAATTGAATATCTATTTTAGTCAGATCTCAAATCGCGTCAACGCCTACAATTCACAACCCTAAACAACTGGACCAAATCACCAATGGTTAGACTACAATCTTTGCTCACCTACCCACCAACCCCCCCCAAACCCCAATTACAACTTCAAGGTAATGATTATATTAAACGCACAAAAACGGAACTTTTGTATTTTGAATCAGATCAATCACCATCACTAGAAGTCTAGAACTACAAATCATGAGCTTAAACACCAGCTCTGAATCAACATCAGCTGGACTACATTAAACGCGAAATGGATAAATTGCAAAATAATTAAAGGTGGATCTAAAATAACTAGTAGTATATGAAAAGAAAAAATAAATAAAAATTGATAATCACTAGCAGTGACAGTACTCTAAAACAATATACTGACAACATCAGAGCTTAATAAACCCCTGCCGACACAAACACCAGATCAAAGAAAAGACAAATTTCACAAATGGCATGACAAATCAACTAATTAAATCATATGCATTGGCTTCGTCAATTGGCATCGATTTTTATTCTGAAAATCCGAGTATTTGCTTCTACTTCTCTCTTTTTTAAAAATCTAATTCACGAAATTGAGCTTATTATGTAAAAACAAAAATAACCCACAAACAGATTATCATTAAACAACATACACCAACTCGGGATAAAAAAGCTAGATCTCGCAGCTGAATTCATCAACGAAAACAGATTAAAACAAAATGAAATCGAAAAATTCGAATAGAAATCAAAATTACCTGAGAAATTGAGAATGAGTGGGCGTGTGTGTGAGAGAAAGAGATGAATAGATTTCAGTAGATTAAAATCCTCAAAGTTAATAGAAATTCCGTGTATGGATATGGAGTATGGGAGTGTGGGGAAGGGTGGAGGGATGGGCAGCTGATTTAAAGGCAGGAATGGGTGTGTGCGTGTGTCAGAGAGAGAGATGGGATAGGATAAAATTGACATAAACAGACCACGTCAGTCCGTGTCAGGGACATATTTCCGCTCAACCGGTAAGAACAGTGACCAGAATTTGATTTGAGTAAATTACAGTAAACCCCTATTACTTATATAGGGTTATCGATGCACCCCTCTAAACTGTTTTACCCAACAACAAACCCCATAAACTGACATACAACCCGATGCCGTCAATTAACCGGTTATGATTAAACAGAAATTCAGGCAGTGATCTACCTGCACATGATGCTCACAAATTCCGATCGACTAATCTACCCTTATTAAAGTATCATTTGTACTATAATTATATAAAGTTTTAACCAATGAATCTATATATCGGCATAACTATTTGTTTTTAAAAGAAATAAAAATTGTATAAATAGATCTTACAAAATTTAAAAGAAATAAAGATATTCAGTATTCTAAGAAAATTGAAATAAATTTATACTGTAATAACATTTAAGTTTGAAGCAAATGGAAATACTAAGAAATTGGTAGAAATCACAGTGAACGTAGTATCATCAATACTTAGTCACCTTAGAGAGAGATGACAAGGGGGTCATCGAAGTTAGAAGGAGAGGAGGCGGAGGAGTAGGCGGGGGCAATTGACGAAGGCGCCTATGAGTAAGGAAGGGAAAAAAGTTTAGGATATGCCCAGGTAATCCGGAATAGTTTATGGGCGTTTTCTGTATTTACTCTCTTTATTTTTATGCCATATAAACCGATTTTTTTTGTTGTTGGCATTTTGACCTTTTCCTTTTGTACTCCCTCCCCAACGTTTTCAAATAATGATAGGGTTGCGCTATTGAGACCTCCGTTCCTTTAAGTTGATCCCTCAAAATCTCCAAAATCCAAACTTTTTATTTTACCCTCCCATATCCAAGTTGACCCCCCTTTCCACCCCCACACCGCCTCCTTCCTCCCCCACACACTCCTCCTCCCTCTCCCCCAACTCACTGTCTCCTCCCTCTCCCCACTCAACCGAAAGAACTTGTTCTGTTTGGCCATGTGTGATCGAACAACCTTGAAGAACAACACAAGGCTGTTCGGTCACCCATGGCTGAACAATTCAAGGTTGTTTGGTCACCCATGACCGAACATAACAAATTTATTCGGTCGACCAGGACCGAACAAACCTGAAATTAAATTATTATTTTTTTAAAAAAAGGGAGAAACGGGGAAGAATGAAGGTGTGAGGGGGGGGGAAGGGATAAGGCTATGAAGGGGGGGGGGGGTGAGTATACTGTGATGGGGGAGGGGAGGGAAGTGGTGGAAGGGGATGGAAGAAGTTGTGGATTGGGGGGGAGGGAGGAAGCAGTGTGGAGGGAGGGAGGAGGCGGTGTAGGGGGGTGGGAAGGGGGGTCAACTTGGATAGGGGAGGGTAAAATAGGAAGTTTGGGTTTCGGGGGGTTTTAGGGGGGTCTACTTGGAGGAACGAAGGGTCTCAATAGCGCGACCCATAATGATACTCAATTCCTTTTTGGCCAAAATATTTTACCACACAAAAGTATCCACCGATATTCACTTTACCCCTAAATTTGAAAACGTGCCAAAAGCACACTCAATGTTCCATTTCATTGCACATAACCCCTAGCGACTGACCCCCGTTACAATTCAAATATTAGTTTGCATGTGCCTCTTAACGTGATGGGAATTTTAGTAATTACTCACTCTGGAATAGACATAAATAAGCGAACAATTAGAGGGGGCCAGTTGATTTCAGTGTCTTCATTGTCTTTCTTAAAATAGCAGTCGTATTCCTCCTTCCTTCATAAGCAACAACCATCGACGACCACTCGCCATGGTGGACGTCACTTGTTATTGTGGTGAAACCAGCGTGCTGACAACATCATGGACGAGACAAACCCTGGGCGGAGGTTTTTTTGCTGCCAAAACTATTCTACTATAAGTGTTCATTCATATTTCCAAATTATGATTGTTAACATTGAAATTAAGTTTCAAGGTTATGATTCGTCGATTGATTACCCACCTTCCTCTTTTTACTGATTTCAATTTTTTACAAGATTAAGGGTGTCATTACTTTTCTTGGCGTGATCCCCCCATGTGCCCTAGATCTTCTGTTGTAATTCTAGATCTTCTATAGTCAATCAATCAACACAAAAAGAGATAACGCAGTTGAAAATCAAGTGCAATAGGGAGCAATTTTTTTCATCTTTCTACTATGGTTTTTTTTTTCTTATTCTGATGTTGTTGTTGCTCCTTCTTGTTGTTGTGTAAAGTAATTTCGTTTTGGTCATGTAAAATAGATGTTAATACATTGTCATTGATGTGTTTTTGTTTATAACAATGTTAAACCCTGTTTTAGGTTCTGATTTGGGGGGTTAAGTGAATATTGGTGGATATTTGGGGGGGTAAAACATATCTTGGCCTTCCATTTTTATCCATAATAATTGTCTATCTTTTAAAACTTATCTTTGTAGGAAAATAATTTTACCATTTTATCATTATCTTTTCTGCTTACTTTAATTATATTTACATGTTCAAGGGCATTAAAGAAAAATCAAACATTACTATAATATTTACAATAAAGTCAATTGTTTTTTTAAACGATGTGTGAGATCAAAGATGACGATTATTTAAAATCAGATGAAGTATTTATCTTTTGACTATTATGGGATATCCTGATTAGAGATAAGCTAGAGACGAGTGGTTGTAAACTGAATCAAACTACTCCTTTTGTTCGAGCAAAAAGTCTGTTTAAAAGTTAATTTTTTAAAGAAAATAATATTTTTAGTAGTCTGTTAATAATAAAATAATATTTTTATGTTTTAATTTTTAAAATTAAACTCTTTAATTAAAATGTTCAAAAATAAAATAGTTACTTCTTTATCAAAATAGGAGCAGTATCTTTTCTTCTGGGGGTGGCCAGTGGTGACGTGAGGCTTGAGTGTGAGTCTTGTGCCCCTTAGGAAAAAAAAAAAAAAAAAAAAAAGAAGGAACGGGTATCTTTTAACAAATCTCTCAGGTTAGCTTCTCAAGTTTGGTTGTAAACTGAGTCAAATTATCCAAAGTTCAATATCCGCTTGCTCGATTAGACCTTGCCTTGGAAAAGCTTGACACAAGTCCAGTTCAAAAGCTAAGAACAAAAGAAAAATTAAAAAAAATCAACTTAAATGTAGCTTTTGACAATCATATAAAACTCACGGATAATAAGTGAACCTAATTACTAAGACAAATTTTGAGATATTTGACTTAATGAAGTATTTTAAAAAATTAATATATAAAAAATATTTTATTATTAATAGATTACTAAAAATATTATTTCTTAAAAAAATTGACTTTCAAATATGACTCTTTGTCCGGTTATGCATAATTATCATAATACTTAGGTTTGCTCGAGATTAGATTGATTTGAGGCTCACTCGAGAAAGGCTTAATAATGTGTGAACCGTATTTAAACTTTAAACTCATTTAGAAAAGCAACTCAAACTATAGTTAATCATATGAATAATTGCGGGTCGGTCCCATTTTGTAAAATTATAACCTCGCCAGTACTTTATTTTTAAACCACAAAAGTACCTTTTTTGTGATTTTCTTCCTAAAATACCCACGCTACCTCTTCCCATCATCGTCATCATCTTCGATAATGAACTTTGTGAACCTACTGGCTCTACTCTTTCTTATGTCCCGAGTCCATTTATTGATTTTTTACAATACACCTCACGAATCTCCCATGATCACAATGGTCAGACTACCCTTCAAAACAGAAGCAAACTCAAACTTGTTCAACATGGGAAGTTCGGAAATTCGAAACTGGCTTTGCAAGGTAGGTTTGAATGACATCTCCGGGCATGATAAAAACAATCTTTGGCTTTCAAATTAGAGGCAACGGCGCCCAAATTTAAGGCAACGATACCTAAATTGGAGGCAACGACACCCAAATTGGAGGCAACTACACTCAAATTGTATGCACAACGCACGACATGCAAATATGGTGGCATTGCATATGAAGAGTACAATCATTATCATGACAGCTCCAGTGAATATAAAACATGTTGTTTTTGAGCTTATGAGTCACATTTTCATTTATTTATTTTATTCTGCATGTGTTGCATATGAAGTGGGTGTGTTGGTCATGACAACAACACCAAATGTTTTGAGCCCCAAAAAAATGAACGATGCCCAATCATGCATCGGTGTTATTAATTAGACATCGTTTCTTCCAATTATGCATCGGTGTTCTTATTTAGGCATCGTTTTTTTAATATGGTGACAAACTTCAATTTATTTTTCCAATCCTGCCTGACTTTTTCATCTACTTACGGGTCAACAAAGAATATCACTTTTTGTATTGATCGATGCAAAAAATTAATTTTCGATGCCTAATTTTTTAGTTGCGAAGCCCAAATTTGGGCAGTGGCTTTTAAGCGACGTCCAATTTTTTTACCGACACACAAATTAGGACATTGACTTTGTGTGCGCGTCTTTCTTTCATTAAGAGTATTTTCGTCATTCTACCTCAAAAAGTGCACCGTAACGATTTAAAAAAGTAATGATGGATTTTTGCGGTTATAATTCCACCGCATGGTACTGGCCCGATTATCACCCTTTATCTTAATAATATATGTTTGGGTCATTTTGTGCCATTGTGAGTATATTTTCTTTCCAAAACTTCCTCGCTTCCATGAGATCCAAATATATGATAAGGTGAAAAGAAAAAAATCTACTTGGTCGTCCTTTGAGAGTAGTGAAGGGACCCAACCCAAGCCCTCATACGTGGAAAGACATGTGTCTTCCAGCTCGATCTAGAAGGGGCCCACAACCCGACGAACCAAACCGACAAAACAAAGGCGACCACAAACAGTTAATTATGGATCCTCGGGAGCTCGAGGATCACCTCGAGAGCCGAACATGGTCGACCACTAGGACGAAGAACAACCATGCTCAGCAGGCGAGCTCTCCGAAGACATCAACATTCCAAACATCAACACACCATCTAATGGACATGTGTCGGCTCCTAGTTCAAAGACATGTGTCTTCCATGCGAACGAACGTCAACCAGTAAAGAGCCGCCAGCAAGTTGACCAACAACAGGCCCTCACGTCAACCGGTAAGGGACCGCCAGCGAGCCGACCAAAAACAAGCCCCCACGTCCTGGGACCCCTACTCTAATAATGAGACTAAAGGCAACGACTATAAAAAGAGCACGAGGTGAATTTGCAAAGGTTACGTTTTATCACACACGATCAAGCACACAACACAAGCTTAATATATCAGATATACACACCGGAAGCTTAAGGTAACACCTAACTCGGTATACATATATACACTGTTATTGACTCTCATACCGGAGGGCTTTAGCTGAGACAACCTCCCAGCTCCCTAACGGTGCTCTCTGTTTCAGGTCATTAAGATAACACAAAGTACTTCCGCCATACATCTAGAAGAGAAACAAGCTCAGATATCCTAGTCACCGTTGACACCTCAACTTCGATCCACTACATGGACAGCCAGCGTAGACACGCCATCTTGTGGCGTGATTAAGTAGTATTCCAACTTTTAATTTAAGTCTTCATTTACATTTTTATTCCACGCGATCTGTCCTATAATTCATAAGATATTAATAAAAATAAAAGGTATATACAGTGTTTCCCTTACTTTTCTTGGTTTTTTTTAAAAAGAGGACAAGGCTCCATTTATTTTATGGAAAATGACTTTCGGAATACATTTTTCTCACTAACCCGGTGTTTGGTAACCGTTGAAAACTAATAAACTATAATTTTTTTAAAAAAATATTCACTACATTATTCACTATATTATTTAAGGACATCTCAAACATTATCTATTTTCTTTTTAAAAATGCTTTTTATTTCAATTATCAATTTTGTTATTCATATTTGTGAGATTGAAAAAAGATGATCCTTATTGATTTGATATCACTAATGATAAACTATTGGTTACTAACAAAAATTACTTACAGTTTAACATTATCTTAAAAATAAGTGTATATTCAATATGAACATTAATGTTAGAATATACTTTTTGTACGTATTCATAAATTATTTTCCATAACATTTTACGTGTGTTTGTCAAACATCAGTTTTTTTGTGTGTGCATATTTTCAAAATTTTTATCAAATATCTGAAAATGAACTCTTTTCATTTTATGGAAGCTATTTTGCAGAAACCATTTTTCATAAATAATTTTTTGTAAAACAAACAATGCCTAAACTATTGCAATCGAAGCAAATTGTGGGGAGATTCATGGTAAATATACAAAATTCAACGGTTTATAGACATTAGGTCTGACAATTGTAACTCATTACCCATTAACTCACTCAACTCAACCCACTAATTACCCAACCAAACACAACCCATTAATATTTTTGAGTTGAAGCAAGTAACTCATTTCGACATAATAATATTAACGAGTCGGGTTAAAGCGGAACGGACCCGTTAGCCGCTTTGACCAACGACTTTTTATCCTATAAATTTAAGTTTTTAGGGAAAATTACGGTGGCCGAGACGGTTGACCGCTTTAAACCCGTTACCCATTTAACACGACTCATTGCGACACAACTCATTTCAACTCGTATGACATTTGGATTTTAACGGGTTTCGACATGCTTAAATCTATTACCTATTCCAACTCAACCTAAATAAAACTCAACTCACCAAATTGTCAGGCCTATTAGACATATATTTAAGATTATAATATGAGAAATGAGTAAGTATTGATTGGACGACTTTTAGATTATTGAATAGTATAAATAAGAACAAAATGCGGAGCAAAATAATAATACTGTAATAATTAAGGCAATAAGTTTGTTTAAAGGAAAAGAGTTGAATACTTGAATGTAAAATTGATAATGAAATTAATAGTAAACGGAAGAAGATAAAGTTTTATAAAGTTAAATGGATTTAAAATTTAACATTAAAAAGAAAAGAAAAAGTAAATAGAAGACTTTCTATAGAAAAAAGAAAGGGCACAAGAGAAGAGATCCTTAACTCCACGTATATGATAACTTCAAACCTCAAAGGAGACGACTTTCGCACATATATAATGAAGTTATATATTGCTCCAATGATATGCTTCCTCCTTCTATACAAAATAGTTTTAATTTTTTTTTCTGATTAATTAAATTAAGTTCTAACTAAATAATTTTTTTTTAAATTCATTTATTCGTGAGAAAGTTTAAAAGTTTTGTTTTAAAAATTATATTATCTTTCTTTCAATAATTGAAATTTTGCAACCTTAAATTATGATAAATATTTATTAAATAGTAGTAATAAGAAGTATACCCGTACAATGTATGTGAAAATTAAAAAAATGACTCAGTATTAATTAGTAACTAACATTAAAAAATAAATAAAAACAAAATATTAACTAAAAAACATATTTGTTGATACGTATTACTCGTGTGAAGTTATTGGTAGGATCTAGGATGTCCTTTGCAACAAAAGAAGGGGCAAATTAGCCGCATCAACATATTTCTTGTATGAGTAGTACGGAGTATATGAGAGATGGCGGGCATAATAAATTAAGAAATACGAAATCAAATAGAAATATATTAATTGAGTAAAAAAATAAAATAGTAATTTATATTATAAAAGAGCTCAGTTTTTCTGAAAAGTTAATTACTGGTTAGGATTCATTTTTACAAAACATAACTACTGACCATGATTAAATATTTCTAAAAAGTTAACTATTGACCAAGATATTGCTAGATTTCGTTAATCACGATAACAATATAAGAGATATTTAACTTAATTCTTACATTTGCATTCCTTTACTCTGTATCATTTTCATTCTCTATATCTTTTTCCTTATATTCTTCGTATCCTTTCCCCTTTTATTATATAACGTTTCTCTCAAGGCCAATGCTGGTTGTCCCCCTTAAGTTTGTTATTTTATTTCTATTAATAAAATCTAGCAGGGTACCGCTTCTGTTTCTCTAAAAAAATTACAAAACTAACTTTAATTTTTTTCCACTGTTGAATGATCATACTGTTTTAATTAATTACCGAGAGGTGTTCATTTTAAATTGGTTATTTTGAATACTGACACCGCCTCATACGTGCGTCGTGCCATAGGTGGTACGGGTACAAAATCTAGTCTATATTATAAAATAACACAAGTCTAATTGGTGGTCCAGATTGAATTGTGCTAAATACAACTGAGGGTCCAGATTGATTCGTAAGTATGTGAGTTACAAATGAACCCCTCAGTTATGAATGTTTGAATTATCCCTCTACAATTACATATAAAATCTTTAATTGTCAGTTTTGTTTGAATTACCTCGTCAGTTATGAGTTTTGTTTATCCCGACCATTCATTGAACTGATCTCATACCGACACTGAGCCTATGGCACGGACACGTATACTAGTCTATAATATAAAATAGACCAGACAGTTGTGAAAAGATAACTACTGACCAGTATTTGTTTTTACCAAACACAATTACTGACCATGATTAAATCTCACAGATCTCAACTGTGTGTAACGGTTGAAACAATCCTTATTTTCTCCGTCTATCTCTCAACCTCATCTTCCTCTCTATTCTTCTATATTCCCAGCCTTTTCCTCTCACTTCTTCGATTTCTCAACCTATTCCTATTTATTTTCTATGTTTCTCTCTCTTCCTCCCCTTCTTCTCTCTTCCAAGTCTATTCCTCATCATATTCTATTCATATTCCCGGGTTTATATATCCCGTCATCTCGCCATCTCTCAATCTTTCCCTTTCTTCCACGTCGCCATCTCTCTCGTTCTCTCTCTCTCTCTCTCTCAATCTCAATCAGTCGGTTTCTTCATCATCATCGTCTCGGTTGATCTCTCTCTTTGTAAGTTCTTCCTTCATTTGAGTTTTTGATTTTTTTTCTTTTTATTTATATTATAGTGGGTACTGGTCAAAACCTTGCTTGGGCCTAAATAACTCGCGTCAAGAAACTTGGAGGGGGGGGGGCGGTAATGAGGCGGAGGAAGTTGGAGTGGTCGACAAATGACGTTTTCGAAGCAACAGACTGGTTTGATGAAAAAAAGCGCAGCAGCGGTCGGTGCTCTATGATATCAAGGTCGTCTCCCGCCGCGTCAAGCTTTACCAATTTTGCAGTGACATGAGATTTGGCAGCGATAGTCGTACTTAATTGTAGATGCTCGTTGGTGCGCATGTCGAGGATACATGATATGAAGTTCAGTCAGCCATCAATTTTTTTTTTATTTATGAAGCTTCCAGATTGATTATTTTGGGAGATCCCAATTTGTGTTCAATTTGCGGTTAATTGTTCATGGAGTCCAATGATGGTACTTGCTTACAGGTATCAAAACCAAATTTTGATACCTATTGGTTATTATTCATGGGTATCAAATGATTATCTTTAACCATATGCATCAAAATGAAGGGTATTAAAATTAGGTGTGGTATTAAGGGAGGTATCAAATTTAGCACCTTTCCTAGTACCACACCTAATTTTGATACATTTTACTTTAACCATTGGAGGACTTAATACTCTTACATAGGTATCAAAATTTGGTTTTGACTCCTATCATTAGACTTGCCCTTAGGAATAGTGTACGACCCACTTTGAAGTCTCTTGGAGTTTTAATTGTTTTGTATCTCATTTTCCTACTTGTTGTATAATTATTAGGTATAAATAGATCTCTTTAGGTTATAGAAGTTCTGCATTATTTTTCTTTATCTATAAAGAAGGATTTTTCAAATGGTTCAAGATTTTGTACTTTCAATTATGGGAAACTAATAACATAATCTAGGAATTTGAGGTAACTTGTATCAAATCTTTTGCTTTATATTAATTTATTATTCAATCAAGTCTTGTTGATCGCATTGTTTATCAATATCTTTGCTATTTGGTTTTTTCCTAATGAATAGTATCGCAATAGTTAAAGACCTAGAGGTGCGGATAACTGCACGGCCATATGCATATGTCGTACACTGACTCACTATTGTGGTAAATTACAAGGTTCTAAAAATCGCTAGGCGGGTGCTAGGCGCCAAACTGGGGCCTAGCGCCTAGGTAGGACCGAGAAATTAAGGGATAACTGCAATAATTTTTAATTTTTCTAATATAATTGAACTAACAAATATTAAAACCTTCATATATACTAATATTAAATATCATCTAATAATCTAAAAATATTAAAATTATGATTATATTACAATTTACAAGATTAAAATTTTAAATCTAACAATTCAATTTAATTAAATAAAGTGCAAGTCACAAGAAAATATTAATATCAAAAAGAAAATTTAAAGTCAAAATTACAAATTGTGTATTTAAATAAAAATAAGCGGAAAAAAAAAACAAATGGAAGACAAAACTAAAGGGTATAGTTTGAAAATTGAAAATATCACTTGCTTGTTTGGTAAATAAGTAAAGTATGTATGGCTTTTTCTGTAGTACAATAGTACTATACCCATTTCCCAAACACAATTATGGATACCATTTCATCTTTCTTTTCCCAACGCACACAGGCACAGAAGACGAGCCCCTCAATCTATCTATCTTCCTGTCTCTTCATGGAGAATGAACACTTCTCCTTTTTTTTTCTTTGGAAAATGAGTTTTGTGTTGGTCTCTCTTCGGTCTTCATCTCATGCTCTCGCTGTCTCTCTTCCTTTCCGATGACCCAACATCAACAATGAAAGATATGGTCCGCCGTCATTGCCCTCGTCTGCCGGAAATGGCCACATCCATCAACCTCCGGAAACGCACTGGTGTAGAAGATGAAAACGGCCTCTCGCTTCACTCTCTTTCTGGTCACCAACTCCTATGTTCACTCTTCAAACAGATCTAGATCGCTGTCTCCGATTATTGATTCCCTCACCTACAGTACTTAATAAATCGGCGCCTAGAGCGATTAGTCGGCGAGTTTCTTTTTAGACGATGTTTTGTCCGATTTGGTGTAAATCGCGGCGTGTGGTTGACGCCTAGCGCCTAGACGGCGCCTAAACGGCCGCCTAGGGCGATTTTTAGAACAATGGTAAATTATACTTATCGATGCACGAGAGTGATAAGTTAGGGTTAGGTTCATTTGTTTCCGAGTGATAGATGTAAATTCTTATGTTCTTGTTCTTAAGAGTATAGACCCAGATGAATTATTTCGGATGTAGACTGAATTATAATTTGACGATCTATACCAATCTTTCGTAAACGAACCCAAGATTAATTGATTGATACATTAAGCAAAAGAACATTAGAATAGATACAAGTGAATCCTTATTCCTAGATTCTTCTCCACCAATAGATCTTCACAAACTGTATTTGCTACTTTAATAAACTGTTAATTAGATTACTTGCTTTCTAGTAAAATAATTTAGATAAATAAAAGTTATAATTATTATCTGTTTACTTGCTCTAGATACTTCTTGTCTCTGTGGTTCGACCCTTGTTTTCCGTACACTATACTTTTTATTGATTCGTACACTTGCGAGGTAAAAAAATAAGACATCAATGCTCTCACCGAGTAGAATACATTTACACAATTACCTTCACCAACAAACAAATGACACGTAAAGAAATTCGTGTCTCAAGTTGCATAATTTCTTTAACTAAAAACACTAATTTTTCAACAATAAAAGAGATGTATCCCACATTAGTTAGAAATTGATGTTGGTTTTAAAAATACTATTATTAAGTACTAGTAGAAGAGATATATCATACATTGGTTGGAAAGTAATGTTAGTTTTCAAAGTCATTTGATAGAAGACTTCTACCATTATTACTAATAGAAGATGTATATCTCACATTTGTTAGAAAATGATGTTGATTTTAAATTATTTTATATTATTACCAATAAAAGATATAACACATTGTTTAAAAAGAAAAAAAAGTTAGATTTTAAACTCTTTAGACTAAAGACTTTAACTTTTACAAGAGATGTATCTCACATTGGTTAAAAATTGATATTGTTTTAAAAATATTATTATTAATTACCAATAGAAGAGATGTATCATACATTGGTTAGAAAGTGATATTGACTTTCAAAATCTTTTGATAAAATACTTCTACTATTATTACCAATAGAAGATGTATATCTTACATTGATTAAAAATGATGTTAATTTTAAATTATTTTAGATTATATAAATGACTTTTACTATTATTAGCAATAGAAGATGTATATCACACATTTGTTATAAATTGATGTTGGCTTTAAATTACTATTATTATCAATAGAATAAATAAATCTTAAATTAGTTAAAAATTGATGTTTATTTTAAAAGTCTTTAAATAAAAAGACTTCTACTTTTATCATCAATAAGAGGGAAGAGACGAGATGTATCCCATTATATAAAAAGAGTTATTGGTTTTAGATTTTTTTTTAGATAAAAAACTTCTACTACTATTACCAAATGATGAGATGTATTCCACATTAGTTAGAGAGTGATGTAGGTATTAAAAGTCTTTTTATAAAAGGTTTAATACTAATTGAAAAAAATATGTATTTCACACTGGTTAGAAAAGTGATATTGGTTTAAAATATTTTTAGATAGTGTATCTCACATTGGTTACAAAGAGATCCACATTATTTAGAAACAAATATTGATTATAAAAGTTTTAGATAAAATGATTTTTATATTATTGTCAATAAAAGAGACATATCACACATTGTTTAGAAAGAGATATTGGTTTTAAAACACATTAGATAAAATACTACTATATTATTATTTTTATGTTATAACCAATAGAAGAGATGTATCACACATTGTTTAAAAAGAGATGTTGATTTCAAAAGTTTTTTTTTTTTATATAAAAGATTATTATTATTACTATATAGTAATGTATCTCACATTTGTTAGAAATTAGTGTTGGTTTTAAAAATATTATTATTACCAATAGAAAAGATGTATAACACATGGTTAGAAAAAGATGTTTGTTTTAAAAGTCTTTATATAAAAGTCTTAAAATTTTATTACCAATAGAAATAGAAAAGAAATATCTCACATTGTTAGATTATGAATAATGATTTTAAAAGTTTCAAAATAAATATTTTAATAGCAACTCTTCTATTAGTGATAAAATGTTAGATTTTTAATCTAATGACTTTTAAAACCAAAATCAATTTATAACCAATTTAGTTTTGAAAGTATTTTGATAAAAGATTTCTACTTTTATCACCATAGAATAGATGTATTTTACATTGTTTAGAAAGAAATGTTAATTTTAAAAGTATTATATTAAAGACTTCTACTCTTATTACCAATAAAAAATATGTATCTCGCATTGTTTAAAAATAAATGTTTGTTTAAAAAGTTTTAATATTAAAGATTTTTCGTTACAAATAGAATAGATGCATGTATCTCACATTAGTTACAATATATTCTAATATTATTATCAATAGAAAAGATGTATACCACATTAGTTATAAATTAATGTTGGTTTTAAAAATACTATTATTACCAATATAATAGACGTATCATACATTTGGTAGAGGGTAATGTTGATTTCCAAAGTCTTTAGATATAATATTTCTACAATTATTACTAATAGAATATGTATATCTCACATTGATTAGAAATTGATGTTGAATTTAATTTTAGATATATTTTTTTACTATTATTACTAATAGAAGAGATATCCTACATTGGTTAAAAAATGATATTGGTTTTAAAAGTCTTTAGATAAAAGACTTTTAGTTTTATCATCAATATAATACAGTAGAAGAGATGTATCTCACATTATTTATAAATAGATGTTGGTTATAAGTTTTTTAAGATAAAAGACTTATACTATTATTACCAAATGAGGATATGTATTCTACATTAGTTAGAGAGTGATGTTGATTATAAAAGTTTATCATTATTAACAATAGAAGAGAAGTATTTCGCATTAGTTAGAAAAGTGATATTGGTTTAAAAACTTTTTAGATGACGAATCTCACATTGGTTACAAATAAATGTATCTCACATTATTTAGAAATGAGTATTGGGTATAAAAGTTATTAGATAAAGACATTTCTATGTTATTATCAATAGAAAATATGTATCTCACATTGTTTAGAAATAAATGTTGGTTAAAAAGTCTTTTATCTACTACTATTATTACTAATAAAAAATATGTATACTACATGGTTAAAATGTGGTGTTGGTTTTAAAAGTCTTTAGATAAAAAAAATTTAACTTTCATTATCAATAGAAATAGAAAATAAGTATCCCTCATTATTTAAAAATGAATTATGATTTTAAAAGTTTTTAACAAGAAGACTTCTAATATTATTACCAAGTTAGATGTTAATTTTTAAAGTCTTTAGATCAAATATTTTTACTATTATTACTAATACAAAATATGTATCTCACGTTAGTTATAAATTTATGTTAATTTTAAAAATATTTAGGTAAAAAAATCGTTTAATATTAGTAACAATAGAAAATTTTTTATTATAATAATGGAAGAGATTAGCAATCTAATTATAATTACTAAAAATTATATTATTATTACAAATATATATATTATTATAAATATATATATATACCCGTGCAACATGTTAAATAACTAGTGTTAATGAATTTAAAGTGTTAATGAATTTAAATTAGCAAAAGATAAAATATTTTACTCCCTCCATTGCTAAACAAGAGTTATTTTTCACTCGACACCCATAAATTACAGTAGCATGTAAAATAAGAAAGAAAATACTTAAAAAAAAACCAGCCTTACTCTTTTTTAGGAACATCAGGAATATTAACGACCAATGAAAACTTGACATTGATTTTTTTAAATACAAAATTCAAAAATCGAAGAAATTAGGATTGGGAGTTTGGAACTTATAGAGCTGTCAATGTGTGGGTTGGTGGGGCGGATCAATCCACTGATCATAAAAACTCGCAATTTGACTGGGCGACAGGTTGACCTACCAAGGTGACAGGTCAGGAATATGTGAAACCAATCCAACCCAACATGGTTTGTGGGTCATATGAGTCATCCCACCAACTCTTTTCTCACGCAACTTTAAAAAATATAAAAAAATAATACAAAGTTTTTTGCAAATTAGCATAAAAAACTATACACAAAGTATTGCACATTTCATCAAAAAAATTAATACAAAGTCTTTCATAATTAAAAAAAACATAGTTTATACTAATCAATCATTACATCATTTATTCATTTCATCTTCTTCCCCATCCTTGTCAATAATCTCAAAAACATTTGACACTGACAAGATTGTTTTAATACTTGTATTATCTTCATTTTTTTTGTGATACAAGTTTCATTGTATCAAATGTTCTAATTCAATTACTTTAAAAGGCCAACGTGTGGGTCAACCCACGACAATCTGTGACCCGTACGGGTCCAACTCACATTAGTAGCGGATGCAGACATTTCCTCAATTGGGGGCACAAATTTCCTCTACTAGTTTCCGTTAAAAGAATCTTTCCATAATCATTAAAACAAAATTTCTTCAAAATCAACCAAAATTTAGAAATCTACACAAATAAAAAAACTAATAAATCAACTACTTCAACCCCAAATTAAAATGCCCTAATTTCAGATTAAATAAATAGAGGTTTCCTACCAAGATGTTGAACACTCAAACACAAAAGTACAAAACCACATACCGACAATGACATACATGATACAAATTTAGGAAATAAAACAATATTATCCTCTATCACAAATTCATAATTCACAATAATTACATAAATTAAATACTCAATTCAAATTCGAGTGGGAGGACAGTATAAAGCTCAACCGCGAGTAAACTCGAGCGGAAAGCGTAGGCGCAGGTAAGCGCGGTGTACTACTCAATCGCGAGTAACACTTTAGCGGGAGGATAGTATAAAGCTCGACTGCGAGATGCTCAAGCGGGAGGATAAGATAAAGCTCGACCGCGAGATGCTCGAGTGGGAGGGTAAATAAAGGTCGACCGCGAGATGCTCAAGCGGGAGGATAAGATAAAGCTCGACCGCGAGATGCTCGAGCGGAAGGGTAAAGGTCGATCGCGAGATGCTTAAGCGGGAGGATTATCTATTCAACCGCGAGACGCTCAAGCGGGAGGATATGTAAGGCTCAGCCATGAGTAAACTCGAGCGGGGAGCGTAAGCACGAGAAGGAGTATAATCCACTCGACCGCGAGGACAATATAAAGCTCAGCCGCGAGTAAACTCGAGTGGGGAGCGTAAGCACAGGTAGGCGCGGTGTACTACTCAACCGCGAGTAAACTCGAGCAGGGAGCGTAAGCACAGGTAGGCGCGGTGTACTACTCAACCGCGAGTAACACTCGAGCGGGAGGACAGTATAAAGCTCAGCCGCGAGTAAACTCGAAGCGAAGGGTAAACTACTCAACCGCGAGTAACACTCAAGCGGGAGGATATAAAAGCTCGACCGAGGATAAGATAAAGCTCGACCGTGAGATGCTCGGCGAGCAAGAGGTAAATAAATGTCGACCACGAGATGCTCAAGCGGGAGGATAAGATAAAGCTCGACCACGACATGCTCGAGCGGGAGGGTAAAGGTCGACCGCGAGATGCTCAAGCGGGAGGATAAGATAAAGATCGACCGCGAGATGCTCGAGCGGGAGGGTAATGTACCTCAACGTAGTGAGGGTCTAGCAGCCTTACTAAGGTGAGGGTCTTTAAGAATCCAAGCAGCCTCACCGTGGTGAGAGTCTTCTGGAAATCTGTATACTCAAGCAAGAAGCTCAACCGTGGGATGCCCAAACGGGGAGCGTAAGCGCATAAAATAAATCCAGAAGCCTCACCGTGGTGAGGGTCTTCGAGAAATCCAATAGCCTCAGCATGATGAGGGTTTTCAAAAATCCTAGTAGCCTTACTAAGGTGAGTGTCTTCAAGAATCCAAGCAGCCTTACCATGGTGAGAGTCTTCTGAAAATCCGTATGCTCAAGCGAGAAGCTCAACCGTAGGATGCCCAAACGGGGAGCGTAAGCGCATAAAATAAATCCAGAAGCCTTACCGTGGTGAGGGTCTTCGAGAAATCCATATGCCTCAACATGATGAGGGTCTTCAAAAATCCGAGTAGCCTCACTGTGGTGAGAGTCCTCTAGAAATCGATATGCTCAATCGAGAAGCTCAACCGTGGGATGCTCAAACGGGGAGCGTAAGCGCATAACGGAAATCCAGAAGCCTCACTGTGGTGAGGGTCTTCGAGAATCCAAGCAGCCTCACCGTGGTGAGAGTCTTTCTGGAAATCTGTATGCTCAAGCGAGAAGCTTAAGCGTGGGATGCCCAAACGGGGAGCGTAAGCGCATAAATAAATCCAGAAGCCTCACCGTAGTGAGGGTCTTCAAGAATCCAAACAGCCTCACTGTGGTGAGAGTCTTCTGGAAATCTGTATGCTCAAGCGAGAAGCTCAACCGTGGGATGCCCAAACAGGGAGCGTAAGCGCATAAAATAAATCCAGAAGCCTCACCGTGGTGAGGGTCTTCAAGAATCCGAGCAGCCTCATCGTGGTGAGGGTCTTTGGAGTGATAATAAGAAACTCAGGCTCTAGCGCGAGTGTAATCTGAAGCTCGAGCTGTGGCACAAGTGTAATATGCAACTCGGGCTGTGGTATGAGCAAAGTGTGCGCGGGCACAAAATAAAAACATGAAGCTCATGCTGTGGTACGAGCAAGATGTGCACGGGCATGGAGCAATAATGATCTGAGGCTCGGGCTGTGGTGCGAGCGTAGCGTGCACGGGCACGGGGTAACAACATGAAGCTCGGGCTGTGGCGCGAGCATGGCGTGCACGGGCACGAGAATAATGATTTGAAGCTCGGGCTGTGGCGCGAGCGTAGCATGCACGGGCACGATAATAATAACATGAACCTCATGCTGTGGCACGAACAAAATGTGCACGGGCACGAACAAAATGTGCACGGGCACGAACAATAATGATCTGAGGCCCGGGTTGTGGCGCGAGCATGGCGTGCACGGGTACGAGAATAATAACATGAGGCTCGGGCTGGTGTGAGCATGGCGTGCACAGACACGAGAATAATGATCTGAAGCTCGGCTGGCGCGTGTGGCGTCTGCACGCAGGTAACAACATGAAGCTCGGACTTTGGTGTGAGCGTAGCGTACAGGGACACGGGGTAACAACATGAAGCTCGGGCTGTGGCGAAAGCATGGCGTGCACGGGCACGAGAATAATGATTTGAAGCTCGGGCAGTGGTGCGAGCGTAGCGTGCACGTGCATGATAATAATGACATGAAGCTCATACTGTGGCACTAGCAAGACGTGCACGGGCACGAATAATAATGATATGAGGCTTGGGTTGTGGCACGAGCATGGCGTGCACGGGCACGAGAATAATAATATGAAGCTCGGGCGTAGCGTGGCGTGGCGTGCACGCGGGTAAGCTGCTCTGGCTTCGAGGCGTGCGGCATGGCGTGCACGAGCACGAAATAATGATTTGAAGCTTCGAGGCTATGGCGCGGCGTGGCGTGCACGAGCACGAAATAATAATATGAAGCTTGGGCGCCAGCACGGCGTGGCGTGCACAGTAACAACATGAACCTCGTGGCAGGCGTAGCGTCTGGTCACGGGGTAACAACATGAAGCTTGGGCTGTGGCGCGAGCATGGCGTGCACGGGCACGAGAATAATGATTTGAAGCTCGGGCTGTGGCGCGAGCGTAGCGTGCACGATAATAATAACATGAAGCTTCATGTTGTGGCACGAGCAAGATGTGCACGGGCACGGACAATAATGATCTGAGGCTCGGGCTGTGGCGTGAGCATGGCGTGCATGGACATGAGAATAATAACATGAAGCTTATGCTGTGGCACGAGCATAGCATGAGCACAGTGTGCCTGGGCACGAACTGGACTAAGTGCTTGGTTCTGACCAAGGCTTTGAGCGGGCAGGGCCCCTATCGCCATGGGCGAGCATCTGAAAGACCCAGCGGGCATGGCCCAACTCGAACGCGCGACTAGCTAAGCTGGGCTTGGCCTGTTCGGCAGTATGTCGAAGGCATTGCTAGTATATCAGCCGGTATAGAGATATACGACTAACAATGTTGCTCGGTCACTATAGGAATCTGAGGTAGTTAGCCGCTACCTTGTGGGCATGGCCCCTATCGCCATGGGCGAGCATCTTGAAGATTGCCTAGCAGGCATGGCCCAACTCTGTGCGGCAACTAGCTAACCGGACTTGGCCCTGTTCGACGTTTGTACGTCGAAGTTGTTGCTTGTATATCAACTGGGTATAAAGATATATGACTAACAGTGTTGCTCGGTCACTATAGGAATCTGAGGTAGTTAGCAGCAACCTTATGGGCATGGCCCTTACCGGCAGGCGGGCATCCTAGTACGTGAATCAGGCATGGCCCCATCTTACTCACTGAGAGGATAAGATATGCCCACAAATACTCGGGTATAGTGGAAGGTTGACCGGGCATGGCCCTAACTGCTCGGTTTGCGAACAGATCTTATCTAGCAATCTGAAAGCAATTTGTATAAATAAACATACTAACAATTTAATAAAAGAACTTGCCTTTCTGTTGATAAGATGATAGTGGTCCTAACAGGGCTAAGGTCTTGTCCGCTTGTGCATTAGGCTGTCCGAATAGTTGTAAAGATATTTAGGCTTTTCCGTTTGTGGGCAGGCCCCCTACTTTCCGACTGTAAGTGTTTACCTTGAGGTCGTGAAGTAATTATGGTCGTTGTAGTTTTCCTTCTGAGGAAGTATGGGTTGGCACCAAGAGTGTGCCTAAGGCGCTCTGCGCGAGCGGAATCAATTGTAACGAGGAGGGTGTCATGGTTCTCACGGTTACCAAGGATTAGTTGACTTGGTTTGAGTACCTGAAAGTTTAGTGCATTATTTGCGAAGCAAACATAGTCCCATTTTAAATAAAATTGGGGTATGCATTCTGCATTTAATCTTATGATAATAAGATGGTGTACATGCTAGCGATTTATGTAAATGACAATAAATAAATATTGTTATTAGCATGATTGAGGAAAATAACATCAGTATTGATATTATGTGTTACATGCGATCAAAACAAGATTTGTAAAGAGAGTTCACGCGCTAATTTAAGTATAGCGGTGAATAAAGCAGTTTCATTATCATTTGTTATGCTTGGGCAAAAAAATAATAAAATATAGAGTACGATTAACTCCATTGATATGTCGAATTTGATAAGTGAGCGAGTATGCACTGTCTTTTTTCATGCACGACCGGGGATTAGTAAAATCATAAGGCGCGTAAAGGCGGTGTCAGACATATGGTCACATATGCAAAATATATTTAATTGCATGCATTGGTGTAGTATAGTATAACATGCATCATCATGGTGGACAATTTGATGTAAACATGACATGGTTATGAGCACAAATGTATTATAATTACTCTGATTTATGTCGCATAATAATTGTCACATTAGAATTTCATGCATTATTCACCAATTAATGATAATTTTAATCGGTTACTATAGTTATCATGTCAAGTCGTCATGTCATATGTATTCATATCATGGTAATTTATTTGACATTATAGTTATCTCGCATAGCGCCAAGTTATAATCGTCAATTATTAATTTTTCATAATCAATAATTTTAAAGAAATTAATGTCCCAAAATCATAGTTAAATCAGTCACATATTGATTACATGTGTTAGTTGTTGGTGTCTCATGCTAATTTAAAGCGATCGAGTAAGCCTACGCATCAGTTACAAACTTTAATTCATGTTCCGTTAATTAATTATTTGCTAATAATAACAAAATACGAGGTCATATAAGCAAAATATGCAAACATGGATGGTAAAAATGGAAAGAGTCCACCTGAAATAGTAGAGAACCGACTTAAATAGTGTCTGAACCGGTCTGGAAAGAGGTGAACCGGATCAAGAAAGACTGGGCGGTTCAGATGGACAAATCATGATCTGTTAGCCTTTCCTGACGAAGCTATAACGGAAGTTAATTGAAATAGAGGGAGCTGAGTGGAAATTGAAGAGACATAAGGCGCCTGAGTGATAAAACAATTGTGGATGACGTCACGGATGGCGTCAGCCTCTGCAATGCACAGACAATTGTCGGGAGTCAGATCCATCAGTCGGCGCGTGTGATGGCGTTCAGGATGCCAGAAGTTTCAGGCGGCGCGTTTAAGTGCGTTAGATCTTGGTTGACTATGATTCCTGCGATGTTGGACTCGCCTTTTCGAGACGCAGATGATGGTGGTTTTATTTTTCTGTTTGGACGCCGGAATCGTGTAGATATACTTTGCTGAAGTTCTGTCGGTGCGTTCGGCGCAACTAACGCCTCCAGAAACTTTAGGTGGCGCGTGGCGGAGCTTGGGAGGACGGATGGAAGTGATTCCTACACCGACATACTCGTCTGGTCAAGGCGAATCTAACAGTGTTCTCGCTTTGCTATTTCGGCTTCGTTTTCTTCACATAATACATATGGACAGTATGTGGTTTTTGTGTTCCATGATGTTCCGGCACCCACGAATGGAACTCTTCCGTGGCTGTTGGAGTTCGTGGCTAGAGTCGATTCCTGGCAATGGAACCAAACTGATGTGGCAAAAATATCAGTCATACCGGGGATGCTGAAAATCGTTGAGATACATGAATCGTTCGTTGACTGGATTGGTGATGAAACCATGTCGTTTGAGTCGGATATCCGGCTTTATGTGGATCTCTGCAAAATAAGCACCATGAGTGGTGGGGGATGTCCCCCAAAACCCTCTGGCGTGAGAATCAGTACAATGTAAAAAATATAGGAGGGCGCGTAGCTCCCGTGTGTGGAGTGAAAACTGTAGAAGAGAGAGAGCCTCCCCTACTATGAGATAGTAGGGTTTATTTATATCTGAGGGGTTAGAGTTTACTTGTCTGCATGGGCCAGGCCCATGGTATTCAGTAGTCATTAAAGTATAATGTGCCAGTGTAGTGGAAAGCCCCTTGCCTAAGCGAGGCCCAAAAGCCTTTGAAGACAAATTAAATATAGGCACTTCAATACATATTCGGGTATGATTGTTTCCAAATAGTCACCCGGTTTGAAAGAATGGACGGATTGCTTCAAGCAGTCACGCTGATAAAGCAATTTATATTTTTTGAATAAAATCTCCTCGTAATGGTTGCCAGACGGAAGTTTTGTACGAAAAATCCTTCTCCTGAGTTTATCTTCTTAACCTTTTGGGGGTCGTTTGGTAAAAAAAATTGATAAGATAAGTTAATAATAAATATGTAAATTATTTTATCTATCATTATTTTATTTTGTTTTTAGAGTTATTGATGTTTGGTAAATCACTGATAAGACTAATTTATCTCACAAGCTATCTTATTTGGTATTTGGTCGTCAATACTAAGTTCATAATTATATTATTTTTTTTCGAAAATACCCTTACATTGAATTATGATAAAATATGCTTTGATTTATCTTACTCATTGTATTTTCACATTCAACTACTGTTCCGTTCTAAAATTTAAAATTGAAAACTTGAGAGTACGCAATTATAATTCATATTCATAATTGCAATATCAATATCTTTTATCTCTAAAAACACTAGTTCTATTTTATTTTTTGAAAAATTAAAAGTTATAAATAAAAAAAGCTCTAAATTTGAAATGAACTTTCGCTTCCAAGAGACTTTAGGGACGCTACTTTTCTCTCAAACTACTTTCATAAACCAATTCTTGCTCTCTCTCTCTCTCTCGGATGTTGCTTGTTCATAATCTAAGAATTTGTATTTATTTACGTACAGTCAACGAATTGTGAATTTGATAGATAATAGAGTTTAATTATTTATCATCCGTGTATTTTTTTTATTTAATTGAAAATTTCTTTTATCTTACACATATACTACCGTCGTCCTAAAATTATTGTTAAGTTTGACTTTTATCTTACCCCTTTGTTCTTCAACTTAGCAACAATCACCCTTCAAAATATTCTTCCATGGAGTGTAACCTTAAATTTAGTGTAGGTTTTGTATGGTGAGATTCGTTAAGCATTGGGAAAATCCCTATTACAATCTTAAAGTGCTACTAGTAAGTCTCACCTGCTCTTTAATGTTGGAGTTATAAATTTGCCTGGGTAGACACAATTTGGTCATACAACATGCGGGCACAAGTACGTCGGTCCAAGCCAAATTGAGGATTTGCATCCCCTGCGGGCGTGGGAGGGGGATAGTTCTTTCTATACAACTTCTAACACTTCCAATGTCCTACTTTAAACCTCTATAACTTATTCATCCGATATCCGAATTGGACAAATAAATATAGTATTCTTATATATTCACGGAGAAAAACATAATTCCACAATTACCATAATCATTACATAAATGATTCACAAATAAATTAATGCCTTAAAGTCTCAATTTACTTCACTTAAAAATATTAATTTTCTAACATTAAGACCATTATACCATTACGGTGAGACAAATTAAATACCTTAAAATAACATTTTTCGGTGTCTAACCTACCCATACCCACTAAAACAAGTCATATATACAACAAATTGTTTTCCATAAATCGTGTGCAGGGTCAAATATTAAAATAGTTTTGGGAGGGAGTACTTGGTTCCTCAAGTTTTGATCGATTAAAAACTTGTATAAAATAGTTTAATGAAGTAAAGCTTTAATTTTATTTTGTTTATGTTTACTAAAATTATCAAATAAACTTGAATTTCAAGTTTTTAGCTCCTGTAATCCTGTTTTCACTATTACGTCTGGAGATAGTTTTTTTTTTTTTAAATTTAAAGAAAAAAAAAAAGACAGACATATGAACGTTGATAAAGATTGGGGCAAATCTGCTGGATTTGGTGACACGAATATGGGCGAAAAAGATTCCAGCGATCTGAGCCATTGGTTGGTTGCTTGATTGTGCTATGAACGTGCTGCCAGAGAGAGAGAGAGAGAGAGAGATTGTGGCCATTTTCTCCGGTTGTTATTTGTTGTGAATAATTCATCTTATCGCATGTGGACCACGGAATCACCGATTACCGACGACTGAATGCATTCACTTTTTTTTTTTTAAAGATCATAAAGCAGTCTATTTGAATTAATTTATGTCGATATTAAAAATACTTTGTGATAAAAAATTTGAGTCAGGATCTAGATCTTTGTATCGTTTATTGAAGATCTGATGATGAAAAATGATCTGATGATGGAGATGAAAAATGATCTGTAGATTGGAACTTTCTATTTAGTAGCAGTTCAAAAATAGATTGGAACTTTCTATTTACTAGCAGTTCAAAAATAGACAATTGAATTGCACTGGCAGCCCCTATATTTAGGCCGAATTCTAATGCTCCCCCATCTATTACCTTCTAAAATTTTCGTTTGTTTGACAACTTGGACTTCTAAATATCATTATACCTTTTATATTTAAAAACACCTTCAAACAAATAGAGTAATAAGAGAGAAGACAGATAGACTCGAGCTTGAGCAGGGCGAACATACAGCTTTTAGGGTGAGGGACAAGGCCGCAAGGGACATTGATCCACAAGAAGCTCAGTAAACTCTTGAAATAGCGAAAGCTAATTTGGAAAAAGCTAAAGGAAAGAGACAAACAATTGAGGCAAATCTAGCTCTCCAACAGGTTAGGACACGAGTAGAAGCTCTTAACGAGATTTCGTATCTAGTTTTTGTGTCCAAAATAATGAAAAAGGTTTGATTTTTAAAACCCCACCTTGGTAGTTTTGTTGAATTTCGCTTAAATAAAAATAATCTTATAAAAACGACGTCGTTTTGAGAAGGGATCCCACTCAATTTTTATGTAATAGTTAAAGGAAGAGAGAGAAGTGTGGAGTGACAAGTGCTCTATATTGTCTTTTAAGAGCATAAGCAACCGATAAATCATACAACACAAATCAATCACCAAATCAACCACAACCCAATTAAAAACTAATAAAATAATTTATTTGATACTCGACTCTAAGGGGTGGCTCAATGGTAGAGTTAAGATTTTACAAAATGTGAGGGCTCAGGTTCGACCATTCTCATGCTCTCTTAGAGGAAAAGTGTACAAAAAAATAATATATATATATAATACTTTTTCATACCTTACTATCTTTATCTCCAATAACTTTACATACCCAACCATCTTTATCTATATATATATAATGGCAAATGTAGATTTCTCCCTCCAAAATCTCACTTTTAAATTATTGACTTTTGAGTTATCATTTTACTCTTTCTCTCCGCTCTACTATCTTATCTGGTGGTATTTCTCTTTCTCTCTCCCGTCTACTCTCTATTTTCTCTCTCATCACCACCATCTCATCTCTTTTAATTATGTTTAAACATTTTTCTCTCTTTAAACATAAAAAATAGTTTAGTAACTAAAACAAAAATATAAAAAGTTAGTAAAATAAAAATAAGGATTAAATAATTATTTGGTCCTTGAACTATCCCAAAACTCTGCATTTCGTCTCTCTATTTTTTTTTGTATGCATTTGGTCACTCAATTCGATTTTTTTGGTCAATTCCCCCTTCCTACCGTTATCGTTACTAAAAAAATTAACATTGACTAACTTTTCAAAATTTCCAAACTATAGAGAGTTTATGTGTCAATTGACAAATTCTCTCTCCCCTTACACCGGTACGTATCTATTCCATTTCTCTCTCAAACACAAACACAAACACATGCATCTCTCTCTAAACCTACACATACACATACACATCCTCATATATATATATATATATATATATATGTGTGTGTGTGTGTGTATGTGTGTGTGTGTGTTCAATTCTGTTCGTGAATGCAGTTTGTGAATTATAACTGATTGATTCTTGATGATGATCATGTTTTGTTTTTGTTTGGCTTAGGGTTTTGTAATGGCGGACGCGGCTCCGGTTAGTCCAGGCGGTGGAAGCCACGAGCGGATATTTGAGCCGAGGTTGTTTAACGTTCGGGAGCAGGACAGGTACTTGCCGATCCTCAACATCAGTCGGATCATGAAGAAAGGGCTTCCGGCTAATGGAAAAATCGCCAAGGATGCTAAGGAGACTGTTCAAGAATGTGTCTTCGAGTTCATCAGTTTCATCACAAGCGAGTATGGCAAAATTCAATTTATTTTCTCTCTCTCCCTCATCTCTCACGCTCAATCTCTCTCTTTCTTCCCCTCTCCAACTCCAGCCCGTCGATCTCCCAAACTTGAGTTCAGATCTTTCCATCCCCTTATCTACGGATCTTGGCCCTAATAACCACGATCAACCACAGACATCTCTCTCTTATATCTCCTCAAACCGCAAGGACCTCGTCTTCAAACCGCACATCTATTCCGGATCGTTCCACAACTTGACAAAATAAATAAATAAATAAATAGTAACAAACCATTGAAAACTTGGAGCAATACCCAATTGCTAGTATCAAACAGTTGACTTGGAGCAATACCCATTGCTAGTATCTCAATTCTTTTGAATTATTGTTTGGACATTTTGAAGTTAGCAAATGTTAAATTTTAGTAACATTTCCAAAAAAATCGAATTAAGGGACCAAACGCATACAAAAAAAAATTGATGGACGAAATGCAGAGTTTTGAGATAGTTTTGGGACGAAATAATTATTAATCCTAAAAATAATTTATGGAACACGCCACTATAATATATATATGTATATATATATGTATATATATATATATGTATATATATATATATATATATATGTATATATGTATATTTATTTATTTATTTATATATATTATGGCAAGGATAGATTTTTCCCTATTTTGAATTATTGACTTTTGAGTTATCATTTCACTCTTTCTCTCTCTGTCACTCATTTTATCTCATCTCTCTCTTTTAATTATGTTTAAACATTTTTCTATCTTTAAACATAAAAAATAGTAACTAAAACAAAAATAATAGTTCCGGAGTCAAGAAAACAAAAATATAAGATGTTAATAAAATAAAAATAATTTATGGAAACAACTACAATAAAAATAAAAGTTACAGAATCAACGAAACAAAAATAATTTAATGCGGAGGTTAGTAAAATAAAATAATTTACGGAACAAAAGGTTAAAAAAATTCTTAAAAACATATATGTAAAATAAAAAAATACGTTAGTAAAATAAAAATATTTGATGGAACAAAAATAATAGTTACAAAGCCAATAAAAACCAAAATAATTTAAACTGAGGTTACTAAAATAATAAAAATAATTTACATAACAAAAATTTAAATCAAATTCTTAAAAATAGCTATGTAAAACAAAAATAATTTAAACTGGGGTAGGTAAAATTATAAAATTAATTTACGGAACACAACTTTTATAAAAATTCTTAAAAATAGTTATGTAAAACGAAAATACGTTAGTAAAATAAAAATATTTGATGGAACAAAAATAATTGTTACAGAGTCAATAAAACAAAACAATTTAAACTGAGGTTATCAAAATAATTAAAAAAAATTACGGAACAAAATTTTTCCGTAAAACTAATTCTTAAAAATAAAACAAAAATAATAGTTATGAAGTCAATAAAACAAAAAAATATAACGGAAGTTATTAAAATCAAAATAATTTATAAAATAAAAATAATAGTTAACGGTAAAAATAATTTCGTTATTTTGATTTTAACTTATTTTCTTCTCAGAAATTTATTTATTCATAAAATACAAATATAATTTAATAAAAGTAATCATTCAAAAGGAAGAACTTATTTGAGTTCAAATTCTATTCGCATGGTGAAATAAATTCAAGTTTATTCGAAGATATTCATTATACAGAGTGTTTTGATAGTATAAAGTGTTAGGGTTGTTAGGACATGAATTGACACTTAAAATTAGTGTTCCAGTAATGCTATTGAGAAACATTGACCATGTTGCATGGTTATGCAATGAAATAAGACTAATCATCATAAATCTTGAGGACCACATTGTTGAAACAAAATTTTTGAAAGGAAACAATGTTGGAGAAAATGTTTTTATCCCAAGATTGTCATTAACTCTATCCGATGTAAGATTGTCTTTCAAGATCCAAAGAATACAGTTTATATTGTTGGTATCATATGCAATGACAATTAACAAGTGTCAAAGTCAATAATTGCATGTAGGTCTTTTTTTTTTAAAAAAAACCAATATTTAACCATGGACAGTTATATGTCGTAGTTTCTAGAGTAACAAATTATTTTGGTTTGAAGATATTGATATGCGATGAAGATGAAAAACCAACTAATAAGACAACAAATGTTGTGTATAAGAAAATTTTTTAGAATCTATAATGATTAGTTGACGTGTGTTTAACGCACGGGTTAAAAAAACTAGTTAATTTAATATCTTATTTCAATTTATATTAACAATTAATAATAATATTGCAGAAATTATTAAATCCAAAATAATTAATTTTTTATAATTCGAAATTATTAATTATAATAATATTAAATTTGAAATAACTACAATAATTTGATATTTTTTATAATAAAATAATATTAAATTTGAAATATAATTTATTTATTATAATTTGAATAATATTTATATTAATATTTATTGATAAATTAAAAATAATTACAATAATTTGAACATTAAATAGAAATACAATGATTCAAAGGGAAAATACGACAATAGTACAACAACTGTAATGACAAATAAATAACCACATCCATATTTTAAAATAAAATAATAATAAAAATGATGATTATTCAAACACCAATTTACTGATTACCAAAAAGCCTCCAAATATTTTCAATCAAATCATACATCAGAAAAATTTGGTAGAGTTTGGGTTTTGAAAATTCGAAATTCCTCCAGTCCAAGTAACATTTTGTGAATCATAAAAATTAGGGTAACAGGATGGTTGGTTTTGTGGAGTGAGTTCAGGAATTTGGTTTTGTGGAGTGAGATTTGGAATTTGACGGGAAGATAGTTCATTTGGTGAATATTCAATATTTTGAGTTTTTTTTTTGGTTTTACAAGAGAGAATACGTGAAGTCATTGACAATAATAATATTATTTAGTAATAATATTAACAATATTAAACAACTAATTAACAATAATAATACAAAATTTAACAATAAATAATGACAATAATAAACAATTAAAAATACTGACAATAATATTAATAATTTGTAATACTAAAAATTAAAATATTTAAGTAGCAATTTAGTTAATAAAAATAAATTAAAAAAAGTTAATTATATGAAATTTAGAGAGAGAAAGGATGGAGAGAAATGAGAAAAATATCAAATTACTCAAAAAATTTGTTTGGTGTCCAAATGAGACAATCCTAGTCTCTATTTATAGGTAAAAATGTGAACTTTTTTGTTTTTTCAAAAAACATTTTTTTAATACCGAAAATACCAAAAAAGATGGATAATTACAAAATTTGTCAGACCAACCAGAAGCTGACATGCAGAAAACGTGCTAGTCCCAAAAGTCAGCCGACGTCAAGCGCGTGAAGGCCTTGTTGGCCACTTTCTTTCTTTCTTTTTTTTTTTTTTTTGAATTTTCGCGGCTGAAACGTCACCGTTTAGGATATATTTGGGCCAAAACACGATAGTTTCATGCCATGGCCGATTGGTTTGATTTTTTTTATTTGTAGCATATATTAATCTGAATCAAACCAAATCAAATAAGAATTAGATTAGATTTTATTTAGATATTCGTTGTAAGCTAAAATTTAATTTGATTCGTTTTGATTCACCCTATAATAGTACTCGTTGTTCATGCTCTAACAAACCAACATCTAAAATTATGTATGACATATATAGTTGTATCATATAATCTTAAATATTTTTACCAATGAATGAATGGTAAATGTCCACCTCATAAGCGGTTCATGTCAAAATATACCCAAACCAATACATATGTGTGAAAACATTTATGACGTGTGTTTGATTTGAGTTATCAGAATGTGCTTATAACTTATAATTTATCATAAGTTGTTTTTTAAGTATTTGATTTCATTTATGCTAAAATAGGTCATAAGTAATGTATAAGCCACTTAAAACACATTATTTCTATTTTTCAAAAACACATAAATCCTTTTATTTATTAAAATTTTATATATACCAAAATTACCCTTCTTAATAATAGTAATAATAGAAATAGTATCAAAAAGTAAAATAAGAATAATAATAAAATTAATAATTATTATGAATATTAATTCTAATAATAATAATAATAATAGGAATAACAATAATATTAAGAAATAATAATATATGAATAATGATAATAGTAATAACAATAATAAAAAAATAAATAATAAAAATAATATTAATAATAATATGGTACAAATAATCGTAATAATAATAATAATATTATTATTATTATTATTATTAAAAGTAATATTAATATTAATAAAATAATTATAATATGTAATTAATAATAATAATAAGTAATAATAATAATATAAATAAAATTAATATTAATATTAATATAATAAAATAAATTTTAATATTAATAAGTAATAATAGTAATAAAAGTAATATTAATATTAATAAAATAATTATAATATGTAATAATAATAATAATAAGTAATAATAATAATATAAATAAAATTAATATTAATATTAATATAATAAAATGAAATTTAATATTAATAAGTCATAATAGTAATAATATTAATATTAATATTAATAAAATAATAATAATAATACTAATAAAGGCAATAATGATAATGATGATGATGATAATAATAATAATAATAATAATAATGATGATAAAAAAATTACTATTAATATTAATAAAATAATAAAAAAGAAGTAATAATACTTAAATAAATAATAATGATAGTAATATTAATAATAATAATTTTACTATTATTAATATAAATAATAATAATGATAATAATTATACTAATAATAATCTGGTAAATCACATTTTGTGATGAAGTTATTTTAGTCTTTATATTTGAATTCAACACTTTTTCAACTTATTAATCGAACACACTAACTTATAAAAACTAGTCAGCACTTTCAAAAACTAAATTAAACAGCATCCGTTATTAATCATAAGTCATCAGTTAAAATAATAAGTCATTAGCACGTATCACTTCAAGGCGTGCACGTACCATCTTTATCACACCAAAGTTGTGGTGACCTTGCCTTTTGCCCATGTAGTCAATGATTCAAGTGAGCTCAAAGGTGACGTGGATATGAATGTGCCTTATCTTGCAAAGATGAGCATCGCCGTTAAGAAATCGGGGGTTTCTTAACTTAAACCCTCAGGCGTGAGAATGAGATTTTTTGTGGTATGAGGAATAGTAAGATGCCTTATAATAGAGAGTTCTTATCTCTTTTTTGCCAACCTTTCATTGAAATAAAATGTTGATTGGTTTTAGTATGAATATCTATTTTGCCTTGAGAAATAAATGTAGAGAATGTTCCTTATTTATAGTTGAATGGACCGTGAGGTAGAGCTCTATTATTTGTGAGAGTGGGGCAGCCTCTGATCAATGTTCTGATGTCACGTCAGATAAAAGGAGTGATTAGATTGTACGCCTGTCGGGGGAGTGTTTGTTGTGTGTGTCAGTACTTTTGGGACACAACAGGTTCCTGCCTGAGCTTTCGTACCCTGATTACCTAGTCCATCATCTGATCGGTTGTCGACGAGGCCGAGCTGACCTTGTTGCCGCCGAGGCCGAGTTATGCTAGCCTTAAGCTTAAGTCACCAAGGTGAATCTTCCTCGGTCTACCCAAATTTCCTGTTAGCCGATTTACTAGTGGTGGGACCCAAGTGGTCCCCTCCGAGGCTAGCTCATGCCGAGCTCCTTTAGTAGCCCCCCACTTCTCGGGGCAATCGTTAGTTTTTAGGCCAAGGAGTAAAGTGAGTAGGTGTTAAACCTCGTTTTTTTTGTTCTCTTATCTCAACACTAATGGTGACTTCAAATTTTGTTCAGTTCAGGTGGGAGATGGAGTGGTGAATGGTTCTGGGAAATCGTGCAGACATTTCTTCCGAGTTGGTTCCCAAACACCATGTTTACCATTTACTGGTATGTGGCTTCGGCGTTCTTTAGGTCAAATGATATCATGTTGTAACAATAGAGTGCCCTTGCGACTCTGAAAGAGGTGTTTCCCTGGTCCTCTTTCCACATCTTGATTTTGTGATGTCTTAAGTAGGCATCGACGAAACTTAGGATTTTGTACCTTGCGATAGAGTCTACGAGATGATCTATCCGCGGCAGAGGGTACCAGTCTTTCGGGCATGCTTGGATCAAGTCAGTGAAGTCAACACACATTCTCTATTTTTTTTTCACCATTACCACATTTGCAATCCAAGTGGAATAATGGATCTCCTTAATTATTTTGGACCGCAACAGTTTTGACACCTCCTCCTTAATAGCCTCCTGCTTTTGCAAAAAAAATACCTCGGTCTTTGTTGCATGGGTGTGTAATTGGCATTGATGCTCAGTTTGTGCACCGCCATTTCCTCCCTGATCCCTTTCATGCCTTCGGCTCTCAGGTGAATATGTTCGTATTGTCCCTTAGGAATTGCACGATGGCTTCCCGTTCTTTCTTCGGGATTTCTATCCCGACTTTGATATTTTGTTTAGGGTAGTCGTAGTTGAGGACTACTTCTTCCATATCTTCCAAAGGTTGTAAGATTAGGTGGTCCGTGGTATCAAGGTTGTCCACCTCTACTTGCTCCTGCTTCGAACTATCGAGCTTCAAAGCCTTAACAGCGTATGTGACTGTTGATTGGTAGTAGGATGAGGCCCCTTCATCGAGCCCCCTTGCTCGCTTTCGGTTCTCCTTTTCTGCTAACATTTCCTCTACGACCTCAGATTCTTTATGCTTTTTCTCGCTCTCCCTCTTCTCACTGATTATGTATTCCAGAGTTGTTCTTGCGTCATTTTTCAGGATCCCTACCCCGTTTGGGGTAGCATACTTGACCCTTTGATGCGCTACCGAGGCAACCTTTTGAAATTTAGCTTGAGCAAGCGTGCCGAGAATGGCATTGTACGAGGATGGAAGGTCGAGAACACTCTTTTGACATAGCTATTATGGATTCTGACTTGTAGTGTCAGCGGTTTATGTCGAGCTATTGCATTAGTTGCTAGTGCGACTTCCCGGAACATGATCTTACGCTCGACCACCGTGTCTAGCAGAGAATCAACGGAATAAGTCAGGCTATTGATGGTATTTTTTAGTTGCCAAATGCTAGGAACCTCATGTCGAATGGTGTTGATTACGGGCCTACCGTTCTGGCAGTTGACGCATTCTTCGATGTATGGCTCATTTTAACTAGATGCATTCTTTCAAACCTTTGGCCCCCTTCGTTGATTATCCGATGTATGACTCATTTTAACTAGATGCATTCTTCTGTTAGATGTCCTACGTCATTGTGGAAGGCGCATCGCTTCCTTTGGTTTATGTTCTCGATAGGTGACCTCAATGGCCAAGGTGGAGTGATCTTGTCTTCCGAGAGAAGCACGTTCATAATGTGTTCTCTCGAAGCATTCAGAGGGGTGATGTAGACACCCCAAACTTAACCGCGAAGGAAACCCGATCTTTTTGTTTATAAATAGAGGCCTTCGGCAATGAAAAATTAGAGTTCACACAGTTCACAAATTTACACCGCGCAGTCTGTGAACGTTCTCCCGAGAGAACGCCGAGGTTATTACCATCTCTAGCCCCGAAGCTCTGCCAAACTGCCAAATCTTTTACCTAAACACACAAACTCTCCGGCCAAAGTGAACCCTAGTTACCCTATTAGGTTTCCGCCCTATTTCACCGGTTCAAAAGAACCAAAAAGAGCAGTTGCCCGGCCCGATTCTAGACGTCAAATCCAGTCGAAGCAAGCAGTTGCTCTGCCCGATTTTGGACGCAAGCAAACAAGTAAATTCAGCCAAAGCAATCAGTTGTGCCACCTAGATCCCGAGGCGAAAACAACCAAACGGAGCAGTCACGCTGCCCAAAATCCATCAAAAGAAAAAGACTCCCTCTCCCTGAAGGACAGAGCGAGCACACCCTAAAGACTACCAGAAGGAGGTTTGGTACGGGATAAAACCCCCACGCTTCAAGAGGTAGGTACCTTAAAAGTTTTATTTACTTTTTACCTAAAAAAGGTGCTATTTAAAATAGTCATATATCACGAAATAAACAATTATGCTGCCCAAAATTCTATAACAAATAGCACTAAAATAAGTCATTATTATGGCGAAATTTGTATAAATATATTTGCAACTCTAAAATGAGGCTGCTATATATATATATTTTAAATGCTTTATTTAAACTGTTAATTTTATAAAAGAACATATTTAGCCAAAAACCTATTTTGAGACCGAAAGGGTGTGTTGGGTGTCTAACCCCTTCCCAACTCCTAACTTAGCCTCCGAACCATTTTTATAAATCTGATTATTTTTTGTTTTTCTTTATTTCTCCTTAAAATAAAGATGACGACTCTGTTATTCACATTTTGAGTCCACAACTGAGGCCAGACGTATTCCACGTGCTTGAAAGGTTTTTTCTAAAAACCACCCGCTTCTCAGTCGCGGGGAAGAGGTTGGAAAAATGGGGCACTCACTGGTGAATTCTTCCAATTCATTATCCCACCTAGGGCCTCTACTCCCCATGACGAACCTTACTTCCTTGGTTTGTTTTTTGCTTCTCCTCCTGATTTGATCTTGTCAACTGAGCTCTTTCTCTGTCCTGGCCTCGGTGGCCCTTGTTCCTCGCCGATGGCTGTTCATCTGCGCTGGTCAGTCCTAAGGAAGTTTTGGTTGAGTGCTGCGTCATGGTTGTTTTGAGCTCCTCGCCATCCAATATTGTCATTCTTTGTGTATCTAGAAACATCTCGCCAATTGTCTTTCGCGGTCTCATCAAGAGTTCAGATCTACAGTTACCCCTCTAGAAACCTGCCCCAATGCACATTTTGACCGACGCGTCGGGAATATCCGGGATCTGAGCTAGGATCTCCTTGAACCTTGCCATGTAGGATAGTACTAACTCTTCTAATTCCTGTTTCACGTTGCATAGGTATGTTTCACTTTTGGGTAGGGCGTCTGATGTCTTAGTTTTTTACCTCACAAGTGTACGAATCAATAGAAAGTATAGTGTACGGAAAGCAAGAAGTTGAACCACAGAGACAAGAAGTATCTAGAGCAAGTAAACATGTAACAATTATAACTAAGGGAGGCTTTTTGCTTTATTTATCTAAATTATTCTACTAGAAAGCAAGTAATCTAATTAACAGTTTATTAAAGCAGCAAACACAGTTTGTGAAGATCTACTAGTGGAGAAGAATCTAGGAATAAGGATTCACTTGTATCTACTCTAATGCTCTTTTGCTTAATGTATCAATCAATTAATCTTGAGGTTCGTTCACGAAAGATTGGTATAGGTCGTCAAATTATAATTCAATCTCCATCCTAAATAATTCATCGAGTCCATACTCTTAAGAACAAGAACATAAGAATTTTCTTCTGTCACTCGGAAACATATGAACCTAACCCTAACTTATCACTCTCGTACATCGATAGGTTTAATTTATCACAATGGTGAGCCAGTGTACGACATATGTATATGGTCGTGCAATTATCGCACCTCTTGGTCTTTAACTATTGTGATACCATTCATTAGGAAAAAGCCAAATAGCAAAGAGATTGATAAACACTGTGATCAACAAGATTTGATTAGATATAAAATATATTAGAGCAAAAGATTCGATACAAGTTACCTCCAATTCCTAGATATGAGCGATTAGTTCATCCTTGAAGATGAACAGATCGATGGGATGAAAGAATACATTTACGATCTTCTAAAACTATGATTACAAACAATAAAAACTCTAAATTACAAGCTAAATTCGGATTAATTCCGACCTAGAACTTAAGACTACAAGGTTTGTATTTATACTAGTGTTTACAGGGCAGGAGATAGAATTAGGGTACAATTCCCGCTTTTGTGAAACGGAAGGGCTTACGGGGGCAAGGTAGCAGAGACATGCGGTCGTAAGGCCTTTGGCACTTCCGGGTTGATGTACTGGAGACCTTTCGAGGGCAAGGGTCTTAATGCTTGCGGCCGCAAGGCCTTTTGATTTTCTGGTCCATCTTCTTTTAGCCTTTTAGCACTTTTCACCCTTCATTAAATTCTTCACTTAAAGCCTTATAAATTCCATAATTCCAACTAAAACCCTGAAACTCACAAATAAGCTCCCAAACACATATTAGTAGCCAAAAGCTTCGTGGAATTGATATTTCTAAGTTGTATAAGTACCCAATAGATGCGTATAAAACACATCTATCAGCGCCAACCGATGCAAACTTTAACAGGAAGGCTGTCCTAAAGTCTTCTCATCATGTAACGAATCATGTCGGAGTCCATTGTACCACTTTTGGGCATGCTTTTTCAATGTTTCAGCGAAGACGAGGCACCATATGTCGTCTAGCTTGGTTGCAATCATCATTTTCAGCTCGAAGCCCGACATATGGTCGATAGCTGTCGTTGTCCTGTCATAATCATCAAAGCTAGGGATTTTTACTTTGGCCGGCACGATCACTTCCATAATGCGTTTTGTAAAGGGTGTCCCCTGATCTTTGTCATGCTTGTGATCATTCCACTACTCTGTCTCACGTCGATTTTTTCCATCCATGCCCTTATCTCGGCGTCTTTTACTGGCTTGTCGTTGGATGCCAAGTCTACGACCGGGGGTGGTGTGGCGATTACTTAGGCCGAGATTAGGGTTTCCTCGCGAAATGGCCCTTTTGTTAGTTGATGGGAGGGTTGGGCCGCCAGAGTATGGTTCCTGTTGGTGGATGCCTGAGGTAGTGATTCTCCTTGCTAGCTGATCCTCCATTTTAGGGGGGAAATTGTAGTCACGCATGCACATTTAACTTTGTGCCATGGGCCACAACCCTCCTGCCAAATCTCGCCTTTACGTTGGTGGTAGATTTGGCGGCTGGTTCGGATTGTCTTGCCGACCTTATCCCCTGCCAAACTGTGTTCGAGCGAGCTAGAGACGAGCTACGCACATTGACTACTTGAACAAACACCAGACATTTCAATACCTGCTGCAGCTAGTGCATTTTAGCCTCTACTTGTTGGATCTGGACGAGAAGAGTTCGTTGATGTTCTCGATAGGTGTACTCCTTTTCCATTTGTTATTGTGTCATGGGAGCCTTCAATTTTTTGGTGGGTTACTCGCCCCCCTTCCTCAACTTCTAACGAGTCGACATCAATGAAATGACAGTCATCCATGTTATGCTCCCTGGGCATTTTACTTTTGCCCTTGGATAGCCGTTTGAAAAGCGCAAGTCTCCTTTGAGCCCTTGCCGACAGTTCGGGTACTGGGGAGACAGGCATGTGCCACCCTTTTCCTCATCCTGCCCGAAAGGCTCATTCTCTGGTATGGTCGACATAGTCGGAGTGACATTTCTGGAGGTTTGTCTTCCGGATTTCACCATTTTTTGTTGTGAAGGATAAGGTATAACCATGAAAACTAAACATTTCCCGACAACAAAACCAAACTGATCACGCCAAAATTGTGATGACCTTGCCTTTTGTCTACATAGTCAATGATGCCAGTGAGCTGGAAGGTGACGTGAATAGGAATGCCCCCTATCTTGCAAAGATAAGTAGCGCCGTTAAGGAGTCGGGGGTTGCCCGACTTAAACCCTCGGCGTGAGAATGAGATTTTCAGTGGTATGAGGCGCAGTAAGATGTCGTTATAACATGGAGTTCTTATTTCTCTTTTCTCAACCTTTCATCGGAATAAAATGTTGATTGGTTTCAGTATAGATATTTGTTTTGGTTTGAGAAATAAATGAAGAGAATGTTCCTTATTTATACCTAAATGGACCGTGGGGTGAGGCTCTCTTATTTGTGAGTGGTGCAGCCTCTCATTTGTCCCGATGACACATCAGATAAAAGAAGTGATTGGAATGTACGCCTATCGGGGAAGTGGTTGGTTGTGTGTGTCAATACTTCTGGCGCACGGCAGGGTTCCTGCCAAAGCTGTCGTACCCTGATTACCTTGTTCATGGTCGACTGTTGATGAGGCCGAGCTGACCTTGTTGCTGCTGAGACCGAGCTATGCTAGCCTTGAGCTTAAGTTGCCAAGGTGAATCCTCCTCGGTCTACCCAAATATATTGTCAATCGATTTACTAGTGGTGGGATCCAAGTGGTCCCTCCGAGATTAGCTCATGTCTAGTTCCTTGTCCTCTAATGCGGTAGATAGAAACTTCCACCCAAGTTCCGAAGGATGGTGGTCCGTCGTCCTAACAAGACATACTATCCCTTTCTCCGTTGAAAGAAAATTGTGACATTCCACTCGAAGTACAAAGCAAGGGAAAGAAGTCAATGACATAAGATTGCAACTATTTTGGAACAACTCAAACCTCAGCACCATTCACCATTGCACCACTAGTCACCCTCCACCAATATCTCATTTCTTGATTTGATATGTATTAATTTTACCAAAAATACTAAAAAGTTCCCCAAGTAATTTTGATGAAAATAGACACTCACTTCGGAGTTAATAATTAAAATTTCTATTACAACTTAATTTATTAAAATTTACTTTTATTTTTATTTTGATCATGAATTATGATCCTAATAAAAACATGGTAAATCAAAACTGAGGATGTTAGTTTGACCTCCCATCACCTCATTTATCTCATAACATTTGGGATTTTGTTCTTGTTTTGACATGTCATGTCGTTTGAAATCAAGCACCATAAAAAAAGAGACTTTACATTAAAAAACAAGCATGTTTAGCAACCGAGAGACCTAAAATAACGAATTTGGTGCATAACACCTTTTCAATTTGTAACTTAACCTTCAAACCTTAGAATTTAAGTTTTATTTTGTTCTTTCATAAACACAAGTGGCGACTTTTTTTATATTTATTTTAGAATCCATTTAACACTCGAACGTATTCAATGCCCTCAAATTTAAATATTCTCGTTATTCATTATGAGGAGAGTTTGAAGCATGGTTCTCACAATTATCTCGTTACCTGCTTCCTCTCCATTACTTTTTCACACTTTTTCTCATATTACCCTTTTTTTTTTACCCCATTGGATGGTGGCTACATAGCAAAAAGAGATACGTAATAACTATCCAAAATTGAGTGAGAAAGTAGCAGAAAGGATCCCACTTATTAGATTAAAATTTGAAAATACTGAGATTTGATTGGCTAGTTCAGCAGCGGTTTAATATTAAAAAGAAAATCACCCTTATATATATAACTGTATAAGTATTGCATGTACCACAACAAGGGCTAATTTATAAATTAGAGATGTTAATAGTGTCAAAAATCCATATGGTCAAACCGTTTAAGCTGGAAAAAAGCTAGGGTTAGGTTTCATTTTTTAGCGAACTGTTAAAGTTGAACCGTTTAAACCGCAACAGATCGAAACCGATAGAGGTGACATGACTAACATCTTAACAGGAATTTTTAGAGTCGTCAATGCAGTTTCTAGAATGAAAGGGGTACGTTTTTTTGCTGCTTACATACATTCTTGCAAAACCTAACAAGATAGTTCACTTCATCTTAAGAATTACTAAAAAAACTTGATTGATTGAATTAAAACAAATAATGAAACTTCAATTATTTGTGTTTTTAATTTTATTAGTTAGGTAATGCTGTTGTATAACTTTTTTGTTAGATTTGTATTGATTACTTAATTTCAAAATTTTGATTTATATTTAAATGACATTTAATTTTTTAGGTGTAATCCGTTTAAACCGAAACATCATGGCCTGGGTTAAGTTTGTATTTTTCAATGGCCCATTTTAAAAGTAGTATAGGAATTAAAAGCAACAGAGTTTGACCAAAATCGAGGACGGACCCAATTAACATATTTAAATTTATTACGGTGGAGACTACTCTTATATTTTCACCATCTCTCCATCCTTGGCGGCCGGCCGGATGTCACTTTTGTTTCATTCTTTGCAGAAATGGCATGTGGTAGGGCATTCCTTGTAGTCTTGAGAGTTGAGATTATTCTCCATTTGAATGCTAATTAGTGTAGTGATACATTCATGTGATGGTGTGAAATGGTTTTTCCAAGTTTAAAGACTCTAATTTATGCTACATAATTCCTAGTTAAATCACATTATTACCGATTCCTCTGAGCACTTTTTGTTTATCAAATGTGCACTTGAGACCATTGTGTTGTTTTTTGATACAACTAGAAATTCATTCATTATCACAAACAACTTATGTGGTCGAATTAACCACTTCCAATTTATCAAATTGCCCCATTCCGTGGAGCAGTCCTTGTCCACAATCCGTGATTTCTGGACACATTTCTATGTAATTTCTCTTTGGTATTCTTTTTGAAGAAAAACAAACAAATTCAAAAAAAGAATTAAAAAAACAAACTATTAATAAAAATTGTAGTGCACTATTTATTTATAATAAACTCTGTTAGATGTACATAGTAAATGGAGTACTAAATTTACAATTTGCTGTGTATCTTAAAAAATACTCCGTTCCATTCGGGGCAAAGAGTCCCGTTTAAAAATCAAACTTTTAAAAAATTATATTTTTAATAGTTTGATATTTTTATGTATTAATTTTTGATAGTTGATTTTTTAAATGAAATATCTTAAAATATAATAGTTGACTTTTTATTCGGAAAGGAGGCGCAAAAAATAACCAAAACTGCTGTTTGAATTTTTAATATAACTTTCTTGAAGACACAAAATGACAATTAAGACGTTATTTAACTTATTTTATGATCCCAGGGGTATTTTAAAAAAAAAATAAAAGGGTGAACTTGATTGATAAGGATTCCAGGAATAAGTTTGATAATTCGGACATCGGGACATGTATATGTGGCTGAAAAAGATTCCAGCAATCTGGGCCATTCATTCGTTGATTCCGATAGTGCTATGAACATGACGTCGAAGTTGTTGGAATCCGAAAAATATTTGATGGATTCGAAGCAACACCTAATATGTTTATATGTGTGCACCTGCACCATACCCATGTTTATGTTGTTCACCATAAATTGTTGATTTTGTTATGTTCTTATTAATCATAACGCATCACATCGGGTGTCTAATTTATTTTTGTTATAAAAATTTATAAATTAAAACCATGAGAAAAATATTGTATAATTATGCTCATCATTTAATTATTTTGTAGCTAAAATATATTATTGTATTCTTAACCTAAACTACTAAACAACATTCTTTTGACGCAAATGAAAAAAAAAAAAAAACTATCAAAGCATCTCAAATGATAAGATTCATATGAATTTCGTAAAGGTATGATCCAAATCATTTAAGAACCTTACCAGTTACCATTGTAGGTAATAAGTGATTCATATAAGAAAAAAAAAAAAGACAAAGAGTAGTAGGAGTAATAAAAATGAGACCCAACATTAAAACATCTTTGTTATTTAACCTAAGTTAACATCCAAAATAAGTTTTCCTATTTTGCCTCTTAAGTTTAGGTCCTAGTCTAACAGGTGTTAGAAAATGGGCTTGTTTACAACATAACTAAAGTTGGATGACCCAAATAACAATTTCAAATTTCGGTGGCCGAATTAAAAAAAGTGTAAAAGTTTGATGGCCTAATTGTGTGTTTTACCTAAACAAAATTTACCATTATGGATAAAAGTCAATAAAATGATGAATTTCTTAGTTTTAATGTGGCGGATGATGTGACACATAAAAAATCGTAAAAACTTTTTCGGATAGGTTCGCCATTGTGCAATTTAGAGAATCCATAGTAGTTACACCATAAAAAATCTTCTATACAACTCCTAAATCTTTTTAGAAATCATCTAAAAAAGTTTTAGCTCCAATGAGCACCTTTTATAACCCTTTAAATTAGTGACATTATTTAATTAACAAACCTAACTATCAATTTATTTCCCTCTTTTTTATTTATATTTTCTACCGCATTTGGAATAAAATATATATACTTTAAATTTTAAATTTTATAAAAAATATTACTTGTATATGTTTTGATTACTTCAATTACTTTTATTTAAATGAAATCGTGTGACGCTTTTTAATATTTTAAATATACCTGTTACTTTTAGTTATAAATATCATTAATAATTTGTGTATAGCAGTTTCAAAAATTAATTTATTGCAGTGCAAAATTTGATTAGATAATTAAAATTTATGTATCGCGGTTCAAAAATTATTTAATTGTGATGCAAATTCGAATTATGTAATTAAAATGATGAATTGCAGTGCAAAAATTGATATAGTTAAATTTTTATATCGTAGTGCAAAATTTGTTGTAGCGTGATAAACTGAGTAAATGACCTCAGTAGCGCACCTTCGGTTCATTAAAGGTATCGTAGTTATTTTACCCATAAAAGTGATTTATTTCGATTAAAAAAGAAGAAGATGCGATTATAAATTTCAAAAAGTGAACCGGCCGGCAATTTCTCCTTTGTTTTTCGGCAAAATTCGGGTCGGTCAACTTTTTAAAGTTTCTAACCTTTTCGGTCTATTTTGTTTTCAATCGAAAAAGACCACTTTTGAACATGAAATGACTGCAATACCTTTAATGAGCAAGAGTCGCACTACGAATAAAGATAGGATGAACCGCGGTTCACATATTTATATATCGCGGTGCAAAACTATCAACAGTCAGAAAATTATGTGAACTGCAGTATATAAATATATAAACCGCGGTGCAACATTATGTGAATCGCGATATATAAATGAACAGAATATTAACAGCCGTCATTAAAATAAGCAAACTACCTAGCACGTATATCAACAATCAAAAATAAATGACAACAACACTTCTTCTTCCTTATTTCGTTTTTAAATATATAATGTCATTTCTTCTTAAACTTATCTATTGTTATTTCGTCTCATTCCATATGATTTATTTAAAATTTTAGTTGTTGTTTATTATCAAGTTTCTTCTCAAACTTTATGATTCTCGGATGTATACAAATCTTAGATAAAAAAACATCATCTTCTTCATTCATCTTTATGAACTTGATGATAAAACTTGTTGATGATAAACAAGTTGATGATAAACAACCACATGGAGCTAATCTACGAAAATTTCTCAAAATAAAGATTTATCTGGGGCATACCCAAACTTCAATCTCTTCATATAGCCTTTTATCTGGGGCATGCCCAGACTTCATAACTTTTTGATGTGTTTTGGTGTATTTTGATGTATTTAATACAAAAATTGAAAGTAAAACATATATTTTGTATCGCGGTTCACATATATATTTTGTATTGCGGTTCATCGGTGTTAACATTCATAATTTTAAATACAGAAATTGAAATAAACTTGTATTTTGTATCGTAGTACATATATTTATATACCGCGGTTCACATAATTTTCTGGTTGTTGATACAGAAATTAAAGTAAACATGTATTTTGTATCGCGGTACATATATTTATATACCGCGGTTCACATAATTTTCTGGCTGTTGATATAGAAATTGAAGTAACAAATATATTTTGTATCACGCTTCACATATTTATATATCGTGATTCATCAGTGTTAACATTCATAATTTTAAATACAAAAATTGAAGTAAACATGTATTTTGTATTACGGTACATATATTTATATATCGCAATACAAAAATAAATTTTGAGGAATAGGTTTTGCACCGCGATGTACAAATTTATGCACCACCGCGAATCAAAGTGATACACGCGTCTCGTGCTCATTAAGGTTAATGTAGTCTTTTTGTGTCTAAAAGTGACTTTTTGCTGGTTTTTAAAAAAAGTTGGAATAATTACGGGTCGGTCTCATTTTTTTGAAATTGTAACCTCTCAAATACTCTAATTTTTTAAACCGCAAAATTACTTTTTTGTTTTTTTTCTTCCTAAAACACTCACGCTACCTCTCCTCATCATCGTCATCATCATCATCTTCGATAATGAGCTTTGTGAACTACTTTCTTATATACTGAGTCCATTTATTGATTTTTTCACAATACACTTCACGAATCTCTCATGATCATAACGGCCAGACTACTCCTTAAAACAAAAGCAAACTCAAATTTGTTCAACATTGGAAGTTCAGAAATTTAAAACTGGCTTTGCAAGGTAGGTTGGATTGACATCTCTAAGCATAAAAAAAAATCTTTGGCTCCATTTCTGGCTGCAATACATAAACAATCTTACTCGATGGTAGTGGAGGAGATGGGCGAAGACTATGATGTGGGTGTCGAAGTACGATATGGGAGTCTTTGCCTATGTGGGTGTTGTTTCCTATGATTTGGGCGTCATTGCCTATGATTTGGATGTCGTTGCCTATGATATGGCGCGTCGTTGCCTATGATGTGGGCATTGTTGCCGATGAAGTGAGTGTCGTTCCCTATGATGTATGTGTCCAATTTTGCCTCGATGTTTTTAATTAGGCATCGTATCTTGCAATTTAGCGTCAGTGTAATTTAATTAGGCAAAAAAAATTTCTATTCTGTCTCGGTTTAGAAATACACACGTTTAATGATTAAAAATTTGGCATCGGTTCTTTCAATCATGCATCGGTGTTACTTAATTAGGCATCGGTCCTTACAATCATGCCTCGGTTTTACTTTATCAGTCATTGTTATTTGTAATTTTGCCTTAGTGTTACTTTATTAAGCATCATTTCTTCAAATCATGCCTCGTTATATAAATAATTAGGCATCAATGCTTCCAATCATGCCTCGGTGTTACTTAATTAGACATTGTTCCTTACAATCATGCATCGGTCTTACTATCACCCTATGATGTGTGTGTCCAATTTTAGCTCAGTGTTTTTAATTAGGCATCGTATCTTGCAATTCAGCGTTAGTGTAATTTAATTAGGCAACAAATTTTTCTACTCTGTCTCGGTGTAATTGCTAGTCATTTTAAAATTTGACATCGGTTCTTCCAATCATGCCTCGGTGTTACTTGATTAGGCATAATTCCTTACAGTCATGCCCTAGTTTTAGTTTATTAATCATCGTTATTTGCAATTCTATCTCGATAGTACTTAATTAAACAACATTTCTTCAAATCATGTCTCGATATATAAATAATTAGGCATCAATGCTTCCAATCGTGTCTCGGTGTTACTTAATTAAGCATTGTTCCTTATAATCATGTCTCAGTCTTACTAATTAGGTGTCGTTTTTTTTAATAAGGTGATATACTTTAATTTATTTTTCCAATCATGCCTTAGTGTTACTTGATTATGCATCGTTCTTTTAAATCATGCCTCAGTGGTACTTAATTAGGCATCGTTCGATCAAATCTTGACTCGGTATATAAATAATTAGACATCTTTTTAAAAAATAATGTCTCGATGTTAGTTAATTAGACATTGTTTCTTAAAATTATGCCCAAAATTGATGAACGACACCAAATATTTTTCCTTGTGACGCCCAAAATTTTTGGCTACGCCCAAATTTTTTTACCGACACCTCAAAAAATTTGAGTGACACCCAAATTTTTTTACCGACACACAAATTGAGACAATGGCTTTGTGTGCGCGCCTTTCTTTCATTAATGATATTTTCGTCGTTTTCTACTCAAAAGTGCACTGTAGCGATTTTAAAAAATAATAATGAACCTTTATGATTATAATTATGTCGCATGGTACCGGCCCCCTTATCACCCAAAAAGTTACTCAAGTGATTAAATTCTCTGGTGAAATTCGGGTCGGTCCACTTTATTAAGTTTCTAATCACTGAAGTACCCTCTTTTTATTTTCAACCGAAAAAGTCAATTTTGGACGCGAAAAGACTGCGTTACCCCTAATGAACAAGAGGCGCGCTACGACAAGTTTATATATCGTGGTGCAAAATATTTTGATGGATGAAATATTTATTTTTTATTATTATTAGTTTATACTCGATTCACAAATTCAAAAGGTAATAAAGTTTGTACCGCGATTCACAAATTCAAAAGCTAGCATAGTTTTGTATTGCGATTATTTTCTTAAAATTGTTGTACTGTGATATAGTTGCACTTTAGATTGTAATTTATTGAAAATTAATTACTTTTTTGCACTTTAACAACCTTTTCAAACCGCGATTCAGAAATCTTTACACCGCAATTTACAAATTCAAAAGCTAGCATAGTTTTGCATCGCGATTCACAAAATTAAAAGCCAGCTTAGTTTTGCACCGCGATTCACAAAATTAAAAGCTAACATTGTTTTGTACCGCGATTATTTTCTAAAATTGTTGTACCGCGATATATTTGCATTTAATACTACAATTTATTAAAAACTAATTAATTTTTTGCACTTTATCAACCTTTTCAAATCGCGATTCACAAATTCAAAAGCTAGCATAGTTTTGTACCGCGATTCATTTTTTTATATATCGCGGTTCAAGAGCATTAAATTGAAAAGGTACAACATATTTACATATTGCTTAAATATCACGAGTCAGAATATTCTTGCACCGCGATTTTATTTTTTATATATCGCGGTTCACGTGTGGGAATTGAAAACAAAGTTATTGTTTCTTGTACCGTGATTCTTTTTCTTAAAATTATTGCACCGCAATATATTTGCACTTTATAATGTAATATATTGAAAATTAATTAATTATTTGCATTTTAATAACCTTTTGAAACCGCGATTTAAAAATTATTAAACAAAAATAAAAATTTCACATAAAAAGTGACTTTTAAACCGCGATTCATGCGGCTACTCATCGTTAAGCGTTCATTAATGGTAACGTAGTCATTTCCCTCTCAAAAATGAATTTTTTCCGATAAAAAATAAATAAAATATACTGTAGCAATTAATTCGTTGGAAAAGGAGACCAACCCGCAATTTGTTCCAAATTCTTCAGAAAGTGAACCGTCCACAAATTTTTCATTTGTTTTTCTCTTAATTGAGTTTGGGTTATTGTGATTTGTGCCTAATTTGGAGTCGACAACACTTCTGGGCCATTGACACATAACTTGGACCCAAAATTAGTGCACCATGTGTGACGGCATATGATGTTTTAATTCTTAGCCCATTATATGCATTTGTAATAATGGGCTCAAATGAATGCTTTAGGTAAAATTAAGGTCACCCCTTTTTTCAAAGTTTATAGGGGAAAATTCTGACTGATCCATTTTTTAAAGTTTCTGACTCCAAAAGTTTATCGTTTTTTTCAACCGTAAAAGGCCACTTTTCAAAATATTATTTCAAAAATGACATCGTTTTTTCAACAGCTTCGGCAACACACTTTGAATTCGAAAATCACGATTGTTCGCAAAGAAACGAGGATCGAAACTATAATGGATCTATGCTGGGTTGAAGAATTTTTCAGTTGGGACAAAGGCGGAGAAAGAGGAGGAAGAAGAATGCTTATGACAGAGGAGATGGAAGAAGCAGGTGGAGGGCGTGGTCTCGTTATTTATGATTTTGTGTCGCGGTTCAAAAATTAATGTACTAAAATTGATGAATCCGGTTCAAAAATAGACTAGCAATTACACTTGATGTGCGTATTTTGGATCCGCTTCAATGGCGTGTGAGTCTCATCTAATGCCCCATTATATTTTACATAATGTCAAAAGATTTGGGCCGGACAGATTCTGAACGAGCTAGGCTCCTTCCGTCCAAGTATAAATAACTCCATTAGTCCATAGTGAAGGGGACTCTCCCTCTCTCTCTTTTTTTGATTTAGAATCACACACGCATTTGGAGGCTATGCGCCCTCTTTTTCATAATCAGTGTACTGATAAACAAGCCGGAGGATTTTTGGCAGGGGCCCTTCCCGCCGAGTCATAGTGTTTATTTTACAGATAATATAGTCAGATATCCACCACCAACGACAACATGGCTGCCGGACGGCAACTCCGACAACCCACATCTACCGCTACCTTTGGCACCCCCGGTATGATGCTTTTTTGGATACATCACACACACACACACACACACACACATATATATATATTACAACATGCATGATTACTTTATTTATATCTACATAATTATAATATTATTATTATTATTTACATAACATGCATATTATAATATTCTATATTATTTATATTAACGGGAAAGACAGTAAATTGGTACTTACCTCTTGTAGCGTTAATGTTTGATTTGGTATATATGCCTAGGCTTTAGCCCACTAGGCACTCGAAAACTTCAAGTGTGCTTCATCTGTCCTTCCAAGAAAGGGAGTCTTTTTATGAGTATGAGTATGAGTATGAGTATAGGTATGGGTATGAGTATGAGTATGGGTGATATGGGTATGAGTATGAGAATGTGATCGGCTTGCCGGGGGGCAAAGACTGGATCTTCAGATGGCTCGCTGCATGGTGCAAAGCGAGGAGATTTTCTTCTTCTTTGGCTTATTCGGCAAAGGAGTCTTCGGGAAGGCAAAATGTATGAAATGCTGGTTATTTGTGTTTGTGGGATAAAATACAGGTTATGAGAAATAAGAGTCGAAGCCTCGATTTATAGGAGAAAACGGTCAATTAAACGACATCGTTTACTCACAATCAGTGCATGACATGCCAGGTGGAAGCCTGGGAGCGCACCAATGCAGAAAGCACGAGGCGGCTGAGGAAACGACGACGTTTCAGCGTGCGTGGAGGAAAGGGGAGCATGGAGCGGCTCCAGGATGTGGAGAGCGTCACCATGGGCTTTGGAGCGGCTCCATGTGTATTTTCACGGCCAAATTGGACTTTCAGTCAGACCCTTCATGTTATGTTTTGTTATGTTTGTATTTAACGCCCGTTAAGTCCAGTTAACTGAAACACTAACGAAAAGTAACGTTTGTTTGTCCAATAAATTTATAAAATATATGTTATCATCATTATAGAACATTATATTATAGGGGTACGAAATTATGGTGTCTACAGTTACGCCACTCAAATTTCAATGTGAAAAGGAACAAATACAAACAGTTACGCTGCCTAAATTTCAACAACAAACAACAAACAAACAAAAAGACTTTCTCTCTCGAAGAAGACAGAGCGAGCACCCAAAAGCTTGCCTAAGCAAAATTTTCCTGGGTATAAACCTTCATTCTTCAAGAGGTAGGGCTTCTAAAACTTTTTTCATTTCTACCTAATAAATATAATAATGATAGATATAAAATAAGTCGTTTTTATTAGAGTTTAATTTTGATATGATTTTATTGCAACTCTTAAATGTAGTTGTTACGAGATTTCCTTTATTTTTCCTATCGCATATATATATATATATATATATATATATATATATATATATATATATATATATATATATATATATATATAATTTTTATTTAGATTAAGTGCATAAAAAACATATTTATCTAAAAACCTATTTTGAGACCCAAAAAACGAGTTGGATGCCCAACTCTTTCCTAACTCGTAACTTAGCATCTGAACCCTTACATCCTAATATATTTGGTTTTTTCTTTGTTTAATCCATAAAATAGAGGTGGCGCCTCTGTAACACATTTTTGAGTCCACAATGAGGTCAAACGTATTCCACGCACTTGAGTTCTGAAACTACTCGTATTTTGTAATAGAAAAGTTCGAAATAGGGCTCTCACATATGATTCATCCTCGACATAAGACCATATATAACATTATTTATCCTTGGTATGACAAGGATTTTCAAGAAAATAGAGCCATAGGGCTATAATAAGATTTTTCCTCGGCGTGACGAGGATCTTCAAGAAAACCGAGTCATAAGGCCATAATAAGATTTTTCTTCGACGTGACGAGGATCTTCAAGAAAACCGAGCCATAAGGCCATAATAAGATTTATCATTGGCGTGACAAGGATTTTCAAAAAAAATCGAGCCATAAGGCCATAATAAGATTTATTTTCGACATGATGAGGATCTTAAAAAAAACTGAGCCATAAGGCCATAATAAGATCTCTCCTCGGCGTGCGAGGAGGTTATAGATATATGAAGGGCACTAAGAGCCATAAATATTTCGCCCTCGTTGAAGGTTTTACTTTTATGCTTATGCAATGATGAATGGAGGATGCATGTTTTTTAGCAACTTTGTGATGTATGCTTGTCTATATGTACTTACATGCGTGTATGAAATGTTCATGTGGATATAGTAAGTATAAGAGGCACTAGGAGCCCAATCTCTACTAGGCGTCCTGAGGAGGTAGTAGGTGTAAGAGGCACTAGGACCTAGTTCTTCCTCGGCATGGGGAGGATTTTAGATGGACACTAGGGCCTTGTTCTTCCTCATCGTGGGAGGATTTTAGATGGGCACTAGGACCTTGTTCTTCCTCATCGTGGGAGGATTTTTAGAGAGTCACTAGGACCTAGTTCTTCCTCGGTGTACGAGGGTAATATGAAGCACACGTCGAACGTAGTAGCAATGTTGATGTAAAGGCATGACAAGATGTTTAGGAAGAAGCATAACCACCTTAAGCGCGAGAATAGTGTGAAGCTCATGTTCAGCGTAACTGTGACGCTATGTGATATCAAGCTCAAGAGGAGCGTAAGGTATTGATCCTCAACAATAATATAAAGCTCGTGTTGATACCGTCGACGATACCGAGCTGGAGTAAGATATACAACTCATGCCGAGCATAGCCAAAATGCCGATGAACAAGCATGATAGGACGCTCGGGGAGCGTAATGTGCTAAACACTAATAAAAGCTCGTGCCGAGAGTAATTGCAATGCCGAGATAGAGTACAATATAAAGTTCATATAGAGCATAGCCACAAATGCTGATGAAGAAGCATCATGGGACGCTAGGGGAGCGTAATGTGTTTAACATTAATAGAAGCTCGTACGGATAGTGAATGCGATGCCGAGCTGGAGCACAATATAAAGCTCATGCCGAGCGTAGCCGCAAATAGTAAATACTGATGAAGAAGCATGATAGGACGCTCGGGGAGCGTAATATACTAGGTAATAATATAAGCTCGGTTAGAAATATGAAGCTCAAGTGGGCGTGTAATGAACTCGGCACGAGTATGATATGGAGCTCAAGAAGGAGCGTGATATACTAGGGGGGCAAGAATATCATGAAGCTCAGAAAGGACACTAGAGTAATATAAAGCTCGACAACGGGTAAACTCGATCAAGGAGCATAAACGCAGGAAGGCGCGATGTACTACTCGACCGCGAGTAATCTCGAAGAGGGAGGACAATATGAAGCTCAGCTGGGGTAAGCTCAAACAGGGAGCGTAAGCGCAGGAAGGCGTAGTGTACTACTCAACCACGAGTAAACTCGAGCGGGAGGACAATATGAAATTCATCCACGAGTAAGCTCGAGCGGGAACATAAGCGCAGGTAGGCGCGGTGTACTACTCGACTGCTAGTAAACTCGAGCGAGAGGACAATACGAAGTTCAGCTGTGAGTAAGCTCAAGCGGGGAACATAAGCGTATGTAGGCACTGTGTAATACTCAACTGCGAGTAAACTCGAGCATGAGGACAATATGAAACTCAGACACGTTTAAGCTCGACCGAGGAACATAAGCGCAGGTAGGCGCGGTGTACTACTCAACCGTTAGTAAACTCGAGCGGGAGGACAATATGAAACTCAATCGTGAGTAAGCTCGAGCGGGGAGCATAAGCGCATCTAGGTACGATATACTACTCAACTACGAGTAAACTCGGACGGGAGGACAATATGAAGCTCATTCGCGTTTAAGCTCGAGCGGGGAGCATAAGCGCATGTAGGCACAATGTACTACTCAACCGCGAGTAAATTCGAGTGGGAGGACAATATGAAGAACAACCACGTGTAAGCTCTAGTGTGGAACATAAACGCAAGTAGGTGCGACTACTCAACCACGAGTAAACTCGAGCGGAGGACAATATGGCGCTCAGCCGCGAATAAGATCGAGTGGGAAGCATAAGCGTAGATAGGCGATGTGTACTACTCAACCGCGAGTAAACTCGAGCGGGAGGACAATATGAAGCTCAGCCATGAGTAAGCTCGAGTGGGGAAACATAAGTGCAGATAGGCGTGGTGTACTACTCGACTGCGAGTAAACTCGAGCGGGAGGACAATATGAAGCTCAGCCGCGTTTAAGCTCGAACGGGGAGCATAAACACAGGTAGGCGTGGTGTACTACTCAATCGCAAGTAAACTCGAGCAGGAGGTCAATTGCTTTTAAGATCGAGCGGGGAACATAAGCGCATGCAGATGTGCGTGAGAACCCCGTTTCGCGACCCCCACCCCCTCCCTCGCGTGTGAGAAGCGGGTTACTTCGAAATGTTAGAGCGTGTGGAATGCACCCGGCCTCATTGTGGATTCTAAAATGTGTATCTACAGAGTCTACCATCTCTATTTTAAGATTAAACAAAGAAAAACTAGTTATTTTAGAAAATGTATAGGTTCGGAGGCTAGGTTACGAGTTGGAAGGGGTTAGGCACCAAACTCGCCCTTTCAGTCTCATTTTAAGGTTTAAAATAAATTAACAAGCTTTTATATCTATATAGTCCAGAAGAAATATTTATCATATGTATATATATTGAAAATAACATTACTTTGTTTAATGTTATTTGGGTATAGTAACGGCTATGTGTGTTTATGCCTATATGTATACATACATACATACATATACATATACACACACACATATATATATATATACACACACACACACACACACATTATATACACTATTTACAACATGCATAAGTATTTTATTTACATTATTATTATATTATCTAATAATAATACTACTATTTACATTGCATGCATATATTAATGGGGCAAGACAAATAAATATGTACTTACCTCTTGTAGCGTGAAAGTTTGACCTTGTATATACGCCTAGGCTTTATCCCTTTAGGCGCTCGAAGATTCTGATTGTGCTTCCTATGTACTTCCGAGAGAGAGAGAGAGAGAGAGAGAGTCTTTTTTATATCCTTATGAGATATGAGTATGTGATCGACTCGCTGGGGAGGGGAGATTGGATCAATATGGGTATCAGTATGGGTATATGATCGGCTTGCCAGGGGGCAAAGACTGGATCTTATGAGGGCTCGCTGCGGGGTGCAAAGCGAGAGAATTCCTTCTTCTTCTTCTTCAACTTCTTGATAGAGAGGCTTCGCGAAGGTGTATGAATTTTATGGGTGATCGAAGGGTGAATGATGGGTATTAGATGGTTGAGAAATGAGAGAGAACCCGATGCCTCTATTTATACACAAAGATGGTTGCATGGCGTGCTAGGTGGAGGCATGGCCTGGGAACGCAACATCACAAGAAGCATAAGGCGGTTGAAGAAACGGCAACGTTTTAGCTGCCTGGAGAAAAAGGGAGCATGAAGCAGCTCCATGATGTATTTTACGGCCAAATTGATATTTTCATTCAGGGCCCTGATATGTTTTATGTTTATCATTGAATTCCCGTTAAGTCCAGTTAACTTAAACACTAACGGAAAGTCATATTTATAAGTCCAATAAATTTATAAAATATATGTTTTCATTATTATAGGACATTATATCGTAGGGTACGAAATTGAGGTGTCTACAGAGTCCTTCAATGACGGAGTCTGCAAGTGAACGCGAATTCACATGTAGACGAACGTCGTTGACAAAATATAGACTCCCGATTTCGGGACATGCATCACAAGAAAGATATTGTTTATATATGTGAAATGAGTTTTAAAACATGTGTAATGCAAGTCGGGGCATGGTGGAATTTCTCCTCCTCTCCTCCTCTTTTTTTTTTTTTTAAAATTTTTTAAAGATAAAAGACTTTTTAACCAACATTCATTTCTAAACAATATGGATATATATTTTCTATTGGTAATAACAAAAGATGTCTTTATCTAATGACTTTTATAACCAATACTCATTTCTAAATCATGTAAGATTCATTTCTTTGTAACCAATATGAGATACATCATCTAAAAACTTTTTAAACCAATATCACTTTTATAACCAATGTGAAATACTTCTCTTCTATTGCTAATAATTGTAAACTTTTAAAATCAGCATCACTCTCTAACCAATGTGTAATACATATCATCATTTAGTAATAATAGTAGAAGTCTTTTATTTTAAAAATTTTATAACCAATATCTCTTCCTAAATAATGTGAGATATATTTCTTCTATTATATTGATGATAAAAGTAAAAGTCTTTTATCTAAAGACTTTTAAAACCAACATCATTTTTTAACAAATGTAGGATATCTCTTCTATTAGTAATAATAGTAAAAGTCTTTTATCTAAAATTAAAATCAACATCACTTTCTAATCAATGTGAGGTGTTGTATTGATAATAATGATAGAAGTCTTATATCTAAAAACTTTAAAAACAAACATTACCTTCTACATATATCTATTCTATTGGTAATAATATTATTTTTAAAACCAGCAATAATTTATAACCAATGTGTGATACATATTTTCTATTGATAATAATAGTATAATACTTTGTAACCAATGTGAGATACATGCATCTATTCTATTTGTAACAAAAAGTCTTTAATCTAAAGACTTTTTAAACCAACATTTATTTTTAAACAATGTGAGATACATATCTTTTATTGGTAATAAGAGTAAAAGTATTTACTATAAGACTTTTAAAACTAACATCTTTTTCTAAACAATGTAAGATATACCTTTTTCATATTTTAGCAATGTGAGATAGGTCTTTTCTATTTCTATTGATAATAAAAGTTTAAAACTTTTATCTAAAGACTTTTAAAATAAACATTTCTTTCTAACCATGAGGTATACATCTTTTCTATTGGTAATAATAGTATTTTTAAAACCAACATTAATTTCTAACAAATGTGAGATACATTCTTCTATAGTAATAATAATAGTCTTTTATATAAAACTTTTGAAATCAACATCTCTTTCTAAACAATGTGGGATACATATCTTCTATTGGTTATAACATAAAAATAATAATAGTAGTAGTATTTTATCTAAATAGTTTTGAAACCAACATCTCTTTGTAAACAATGTGTGATACATCTCTTGTATTGATTAGAACATAAAAATTCGTTTATCTATGAATTTTATAACCAATATATGTTTTTAAATAACGTGGATCTTTTTGTAACCAATGCGATGTACATTATCTAAAAACATTTTAAATCAATATCACTTTCCTAACTAATGTGAAATACATATTTTTTCTATTGGTATTAAGTTTTTTATAAAAAGACTTTTAATACATACATCACTCTCTAACCAATGTGTAATACATCTCATCAATCGTAGTAGAAGTTTTTTTATCTAAAAAAATATTTAAAACCAGCATCTCTTTCTATATAATGAGATATATCTCTTCTCTTTTATTAATGATATAAGTAGAAGTCTTTTTATTTAAAGACTTTTAAAATCAACATCAATTTTTAATCAATATAAGATTTATATCTTTTATTGGTAATAATAGTAATTTAAAACCAACATCAATTTATAACAAATGTGTGAATATATCTTATATTGCTAATAATAGTAAGTCTTTTATATAATCTAAAATAATTAAAAATCAACATCATTTTTTAACCAATGTTAGATATATATCTTCTATTGGTAATAATGGTAGAAGTCTTTTATCAAAAAACTTTGAAAACCATCATCACTTTCTAACCAATGTATGATACATCTTTTCAGTTAGTAATTAATAATAATATTTTTAATACAAACATCAATTTCTAATCAATGTGTGATACATCTCTTCTATTGGTAATAATAGTAGAATATTTTGTAACCATGTGAGATTAGAGTTGTCAAAATGGGCTTGCGGGGCAGGTTTGTCCACGGGCCTAGAAAGCCCGTTGTCAGACGGGGTGGGGCGAAAAAGCATGCAAACATGATAGAGTTGTCAAAATGGGCTTGCGGGGTAGGTTTGTCCACGGGCCTAGAAAGCCCGTTGTCAGACGGGGTGGGGCGGAAAAGCCCGCAAACATGATGTTCCCTAAAACTCATAGCCCAACCCGCCTCATGTAGGGCCATGGGCAAAACGAGCAAACCCGCAAAAAAATTGAATTTATTGAATTATTTTTATTTATTATCAGATATCCCCAATTATTAATGTCTTTGATTAGAAGTTGTAATAAGAAAACTCTAAACTCAGATGTTGAATCCAAATCCAAATGAATTTCTTCATTGGTTGAAATAAAATAGGTAATAACAATTGTTGATCAAGTGCTAGAGAAAAACAAGAAATCATCTATAACTTATTGCAAAAAACAAGTCATATCTCAATTCAAAACTACAAACATTAAACACAAGATGTAAGAATTATAAACAAACTTTCGAAATTCTATCAAATAAAGATGAAACAGAGAAAGAAAATTTAATTGAGCTCGATGAGGACCAGAGGGGTCGTGGTCCTTGTGCTGGATCTGGAAGCAAGATGGGAGAAAGAGTGAGACTAACTGACTAATAGTCTCAAAAAGCAGCGAGAGAGAGAGAGAGAGGTGCTGAGCCAGTGAGACGGAGGCCGAGAGCGGCGTAATCGCGATTCGTTAGAGAGTGGCTATCGGGATCTTTCAATTTTGATGAGAGTCACTAAAAGATTGAGAATTTGAGAGTATGACCTAAGTTACGAAGAAAGAAAGAGAGAAAAAGTGATAGAGGGACGGTTGATTTTGAAGTTGTGAGAGGTGGTTTTGGACCATCGTCCGTGAGGTGAGAGAGAGGTAGTAAAAGTTGGCTATGATGACGAGTGAGAGGCGGTTGTGATGAAGAGTGAGAGGCGGCTGTAAGATGATGTGGGAGAGGCGAGAAAATGAGAGTGACGATGGGGGAGAGGCTGAGAGAGAGACGGAGATGAAGACTTGTGGTTGTGGTGTATGCGATTGCGACCTGTGCAAACATTTATTGGTAAAATGGTAAGAGATAAGAAGATTATATTTAGGGCATCCCCATTGTAGGTTTTTTATCTTCTTATTGTATGGAGAAGAGTGAGGGGGAGGCCACCTAGGAAAGAGATTTCTTCAACTAGGAAAGAGAGTGGGTTTTCTCTTCCTAAATAGGAAGATGACTTGGGGAAGGGAGCCGAGTTTGAATGTGAGGGGAGGGGGGCCTGACACTTTTATTGTTTGGTGGGGGGGCTATGTGGAGTGTGTGTGTGGGGGTGGGGTGGGGGTGGGGGAGGGTTTTATATTTATTATGTGGGATGGTGTTAAATTTAATATTTTTTATGTAAGAAGATTATACAATAGGAAGATATATTCTTAAGTGGGTAAGAAGATAAAAATGTGTATGTGACAGTGAGATCCAGTTAAAAAGTTATATAAGAATTTTATACATCGGTGATGCTCTTAGGGTTGAAAAAGTGGTTAAATAATCAATAATGAAGTCAAGTACAATGGCCCAAAACCAAAAGGTCCAAAAGTATAATTTAGTAATCAAAAGTGACGGGCAGCCCGCCCCTCGCCCCGCCCCAACCTGCAAACGCCAGCATCCCGTGCGGATAAAGCCCAAAAAGCCCGCATCCAAACGGTTTTTCATTTCATTGGCCCAATCCACCCCTAATAGGTGATGGGGCGGGTATGCCCGCGGGCTTTTGCCCTATTTGACAGCCCTATGTGAGATATATCTCTTGTAAAAGTGAAAGTTTTTAGTCTAAAAACTTTAAAATCTAACATTTTCTTTTTAAACAATGTGTTATACATCTCTTTTATTGGTAATAATATAAAATAATTTAAACTCAACATCATTTTCTAACCAATGTGAGATATACATCTTCAATTGGTAATAAACTAATAATGGTAAAAGTCTTTTATCAAATGACTTTGAAAATCAACATCACTTTCCAACCAATGTATGATGCATTTCATCTATTGGTACTTAATAATATTATTTTAAAACCAACATCAATTTCTAACCAATGTGGGATACATCTCTTATATTGTTGAAAAATTAGTGTTTTTAGTGAAAGAAATTGTATAACTTGAGGCACGAATTTCTTTAAGTGTCATTTGTTTGTTGACGAAGGCAATTGCGCAAATGTGTTCTACTCGGTAAGAGCATCAAAATAATATATTTATTTGTCCAAATCGAGTTTTTGGATAATAAGATATGAAGACTTAAAGTATAATACTTGTTAAAAAAATTAGTGTTTTTAGTGAGAGAAAGTGTGCAACTTGAGACACAAATTTCTTTACGTGTCATTTGTTTGTTGGCGGAGATAATTGCGCAAATGTGTTCTACTCGGTGAGAGTATTGAAATGATACATTTATTTGTCCAAATCGAGTTTTGGATGAATAAGATATCAAGACTTAAAGTATAATAATTATTAAAAAAATTAGTGTTTTTAGTGAAAGAAATTGTGCAACTTGAGGCACAAATTTCTTTACGTGTCATTTGTTTGTTGACAAAAGTAATTGTGCATATGTGTTCTACTCGGCAAGAACATTAAAATGATATATTTATTTGTCCAAATCAAGTTTTGGATGAATAAGATATCAAAGCTTAAAGTATGATGTTAACATTGAGTCATTAGAAGTAATATCTCACCTTGATGAGTTTTATCCCATATTGGTTAGAAGTAATGTTAGTTGTAAAAGTTTTTAAATATAAGTCTTTTACTATTGACAATAGAAGAAGTTATATATACTAATATTAATACCCCTTATCATATTGATTGTTGATTATTATTATTATTATGTATTATTATTAGTTATGTAGAAAACTATTTTTATATATATATATATATAATTTTTTGCAATTTACAATATAATATATAATTTGGGGTGCGGTAGCCTCCTCATTTAAATATTTTACAGAATACCTAAACGTAGCACCAAAATCCCTAAATGTAATACCATTTAAAAGGTAAAATTACTTCACTACCCTTCTTCACATTTAAACTATACTACCCACTTCCCCCCCTTCACGTAATTTTGATTACATGTCATTGTTGATTCGATTTTTATTGTTAATTTGCATGATATCGTATGTGAATTAGATTGATTTTGATTCATTTTATTTTTTTCTTTTCAATTACAAACAAAAAACCATTGATTTACTTTTTTTCGATTTCGGACAAAACAACCGCTACAAACTAGCGGATGTTTTATAAAACATCCGCAAGTGTGTACCAAAAGTGAGTATCTATTAAATGTTAAAAGGGGTATTTAGGTTATTTTATGCATTAAATGGTGTTACGTTTAGGGTGACTCTTATGAATAATGAAGACGAATCTAGAACTGGGTCTCTCTGTGTTGTTTCATTATGAGGTAAAATTGGGTGTTTTATACTTTCGTTGATTCTTTAGACGTGGACTACCTCCACAAGTTTCTTCATCTCCGCCACCGTCGCCGAATGCCATTTCAGTTAACAAGAACATGAATTAATAGATTCTGGGCTCAATCTGGTTTAGTATCAAGGTCCGCTAGTCGCCGTCTTCTCTCCCTCTTGATTTTTTGAGGTTTAGTGACTGAAATTGAGCTTCAGATTTGGGTGCACTTTGATAGGTTGTTTAGAGAGAGAAAGAGAGAGACCAGTTAAGAAATGGAGAAGGATGTGTGGGTTGGTGGTGGTGTCTAGGTTGTATCGGTGAGATTGATGATGGTGGCACTCCTAGTAACTTTTACTTTTAGATTTTTATTTCTTTTTAATTTTTAAAAGAGCGAAATGCACCATTGGTCCCTATACTTTGGTTTTGTCCACCATTAGTCCCTGAATTTCAAAACGTGTCACCATTGACCAAAGTTTACGTTTTTTGTCCACCGTTGGTCCCTTGCTCAAACGTCGTGAATTGTTTCACCGTTAACTGCCCATGAGCGATACACGTGAGGAAAAGCAAGGACCAAAACGTCTTTTCTCGCTGGGCCTGGCAGCTGGGCATTGTTGAGCGCCAAAGTCTTCTCGCCTTTCATCAATCTCCTCTATCAAACCCATTTAACTCTTCCAATTAACGCCATTAAAGCAGCCCCAACTCCAAAAATACACTAAATTCATCCTATCCAAGAACAAAAAATGGGAGACATTTTCTGCTCGTGTGGATCCGGGGTCATAGTCAAAACTTCATGGACTGATGCGAACCCAGGGAGACGATTCTTTCTTGTTCACGTGAGGTAGGAATGAAATTAATTTTCATTATTTGATATACTAACTTATACGGAAACACCAAGCCCAAACCTGACCCAATTTCTTTCTTCAAATTTCTTGTTCTAATCTCCTTGTTACAATCTCTTTGATTGCCTCCTCCATGAACTATATGCCTCGCATGCCAAACCACCGAGAACAAACCTGACCCAATTTGTCTCAATTCATTTTTTGTAATTTTTCTGAGTTAGGGGTTTTCTTAACCTGACCTAATTTCTTTCTTCCAATTTCTTGTTCAATCTCCCTGTTACAATCTCTTTGATTGCCTCCTTTGTTCCATGAACTATATGCCTCGCATGCCAAACCACCGAGAACAAACTTGACCCAATTGATCTCAGTTCATTTTTTTGTAATTTTTCTGAGTTGGGGGTTTTCTTTGATGATAATAACAAACAAAAAAATTAACTACTATATGTAATATGTTGATCTATTATGAGAAAAAGATTCATAGTTGAAGAAAAGGGGTTGACTATGTCTCAGTTCATAGTTGTATTAATATGGAATTTCTTTGTAATTTTCTTGTTTATTGCAGAAAAGGGGGTTGTAGATACTTTAGGTGGGTTGACTCACATATGTGCGAAAGAGAAATGGTAATCATCCCTAGTCTTCTCAAGAGAATTAGGAAGCATGAAGCAAGAGAAAATAAGAAAATGAAGTGGATGTGGGGCATGCTAATTGTTTCTTGGTTCATCATTGCAATGTTGTTGATTAGTTGTTAACAATATTTTTTTTCTTATATTGTATTTGGGAATAGGAATACAATTGTTAGAGAAAAAATGGTAGTTGCTGAACAGAGGTTGTGTAGTCATCAAATAGTTGTTGATGAACAAGAATTGTATAACTTTTCAAATATTAATGTTATGACTGTTTGTGTTTTCCTATTGTTAGAATTAATAATGAGAATTGTTGTTAGAATTAATAATGAGCAAAGGTAATGAATCCAAGTTCACTGATGTTCAAATTCCAGTAGTTAATGAATTCGAACAAATGCAAAGGTATTATTAAAATCAATTTTGGTTTCCAGCCCTGTAACTGCAAAAGTAACCCACATTTTCTTCTTCTTCATTTGCTTTCATACTTGCATCTTTTATCATTCCAAGTTCACTAAGGATCACCTTATTACAAAACAATTAACCAATAATATAATCTCCTATTTGGTCAAGAGATTAAACTAAAAGACTTACCTAGCAATTATTTATAGTTTGGGAGATAGCCAAAGTGAGCTTAGAAGTGATATCACTATGAGTAAGTGTGTAAGTTCTTGGATTACAAAGAAATTCAATCAAGAAATCCAAGTTCACTGATGTTAGAATGAAGGCCACGTTCTGAACAAAATTTGGAGAGTTAAAGACAGAACTACAAAATACCAAAGAATATACAACATACAAAATTTGGAGAGTTGAAGGCAGACATTGGCAAATTTGGAGAGTTGAACAAAATTGTCTGCTAGCTAGTTTATATATATATAAGTACCAAAAGAGCCCCTATGTTTCCTAGGCTTCAATGCCTCAAAAAATATACATAAAAAGGCATTATGTATGTCAGCATAAAAAAGTCATTGCACGGTTTTTAGTTTATATGTCCAAGTAGGTAGGTGTGCCAACTCCTTTGTCTTTGTTAATCTTGAGTAACAGGTTTCTAGTTTGGGGTTGTGATCCCCCAGGTGGTGCTTGCACAGTTGGCATCCTCACATTTGGGCTTGGTTGAGAAAAGCTTCCACTGCCCCTTCCCCTGCCTTGAGTTCAAAAAATATACAAAAAAAAGGCATTATGTATGCCAGCATAAAAAAGTCATTGCACGGTTTTTAGTTTATATGTCCAAGTAGGTAGGTGTGCCAACTCCTTTGTCTTTGTTAATCTTGAGTAACAGGTTTCTAGTTTGGGGTTGTGATCCCCCGGGTGGTGCTTGCACAGTTGGCATCCTCACATTTGGGCTTGGTTGAGAAAAGCTTCCACTGCCCCTTCCCCTTCCCCTGCCTTGAGTTGAAGCAACCTACATAATCAAATAAAATTTTGTCATTTCATTCATTTGCTGGAACATCATCATGTATTAAACTACCTACACTTAACCCTTACTTCAGTTCTAGGAATAGAACTAGCATTTCCACTGCCTTCCCCTTCCCCTGCCTTGAGTTGAAGCAACCTACATAATCAAATAAAAATTTGTCATTTAGTTAAATGTAACCTGAATCAACCTGTAACCTGATTCAATCAGCAAACACAAAATGAATTATAATATATACAATCAACCAGAACCAACCTGATTGTCTACATTTCCACTTTTAGTAAACATAACCTAAATCAATTATAATACACCAAGTACAAAATGAAGTCAATAAGTGAGAATAATATATACAAATCAATATTTGTAACATAAAAAATATATATACTTACTGGGTCACTTGATCATTCAGCATTATTTTTCCTTTGTTTTTTCTTTCTTTGGTTATGCATACAATCATGAAACTCTTGACCAGTGCAACTCCTCAAATTATGACCAAAATTTCCACATCTTTGGCACCTCATGTGTCTACCCTTTCTTCCCATGTTTCCACTGGCAGGTCTTGGTGCTTCATTTGGATCTCTTCTTCTAACTTTTCTAGGTCTTCCCGGTTGTGGACATCTTTTTGGGCCAACAATTGGGATGTAATCTAGGTGTTCCCACAAATCTACACCATTTATAGGATTAATGGTAGATGCATAGATTTTTTTCTGCATTTTCAAAGTGTAGTACTCATGAACCCACTCCTTAGGCTGCCCATTACCTCCCCAAGGCCCCCTAACTTGGTACTAGCTGCCTCCATTCCATGTAGTGTTGTATTTATCTACCTCTGTCTTAGTCTTCTCAAATTTTTCTTGTACCCTTTTGCAAAGTGGACCATGTTGTTTTTTTGATTTCAGCCCGCTTTTTAACAATTCTCTTCATTAACAAATTTCCGATTGTTTCCAACATGTTAATAATAGCCCTAGACCTAGCTGGTATTATGAAACCATTGAAAGATTCACGTAGATTGTTCATTGATATATCACACTTCACTGCATTGGTCCAAGAAGACATACACCAATGAATTTGATCCTTTGCAAATGCCCACTGTTAAGCCTTGACATCAGTCTTCTCAAAGTTTGCCTTAGCACTCTCAAAATGTGTAGGATTTGTAGCTCTAGCAGTTCTGAACAAAAGATCTTTCAGAGCCTTCCCCTTATGTTCTTTTCTAAAGTTATTGAATATATGCTGAAGGCACCACCTATGCTCTATCCCAGGTAAAAGTTCATGTACAGTTGGAACTAATCCCTATAACATTTTATTAACAAGAAATGAATTGTCAACATCTCAAAAAGTTTGAGTATATTAATGAAATGTATAATATAGACCAGATTGACTACAAATTTCTTACCTTTTGTTCATCAGATATAAATACACAATGTTGCTGGTTGGTGATCAGGAAATCATCAATTATTAAATCAAGAAACCATGTCCATGAATCTTTATTCTTAGTCTCCACCACTGCATATGCCACTGGATACATCCCATTGTCAGCATCAATGCCAACTGCTCAAAGTAATTGCCCAGGAAATGGACCTATCAGAAAGGCTCCATCAAATCCTAACACTTTCCTACACCCAGCCATGAATCCTATCTTTAAAGCCCCCAAATAATAATACATTCTCTTGAACTGCATGACAGGATCATCTTCATTATACTCCTCAAATTGAAATTTGATTGTTGAACCTGGATTGCATAATCCCTCAATAGACCATACAGCTCTGAGTGATTCCCAAAAATCAAATCCTCTGTGACCTTCTTTGCCCTGCATGTTTGACTCCTAGATATTTCAATTGATTTATCAGTCCTTACATGTCCTCTAAAAGCCTCTACTGACCAATGCGGAGTAGACCTAATAGACTCCATGTATTCCTTAGCTAGCCAAGAAGCAGCTGCATACTTAATCTGGTGAGTCATATTGCACTGTGCTCATTGTTGTAGGTTCTAATTTCCCAATCATTGTTAATTTCACTATAAGTCACCTGTATAGACCAAGGGCATGCATTATTGAAAGAACGCAATGCCACGGATTCTCGATATGGGACGATGTTACAGTCAATGTTGCAGTGAATGTTGCAACAATGACAGTAACAATGTGAACTAAAAGTGTTTCACAGAAAATAGCAGCGGAAGTATATTTTTCAGATTTAAAAACAAACAGACTTAGAAAGACAGAAAATCACACAAAAACAATCTACAAGAATCAATCTTGTAGATCAAGCCTCAAGGCAACAAACTATATTAAAATCAAAACTGTTTTTGAACCTTAACAGTTAACACAAAAATCTCACAAGATATAGAATCTTGGAGATCACAAAACCCACATAAACTACTAGAACAAACGTGGGAAGAAAAGATCAAAACAAGAATAGCTTCCAAGAAACAATCAACCAAACTGGAAGCACGACACACAAACTTCAGGAATCACAAGGCGTGTTCTGAAAGTTTTACACGGTATGCGTAGTTTCGTGTATGAGTTGTTGAATTCTTCTCACAATTTCAACACACAAGACTTCTGAATTTAATCTCTCTTACTACTACTGAATATGATCTGATTCTCGCTCAGGCTCTCTCAGCGTACTCCTGCTTCTCTGAAGATTCAAGCAGCTTCAGTTCGAATGGTTGAACTGCTGCACTAAAACTCTACCAAGATTGCTCTCAGTTTTATGGCTTCCGATCCGGTCTCTTCAGCTCTCGGCGCACAAGGCTCTAAACCGATTTTCTCTCAATCACTCGAATGCTTTCTATCTTGTAAGCTCACCGCAGACACCTCTACCGAATGAAATCTTTTTATAAGTTCTCGGCACACAAAACCATGAAATCCTCGCATATAGGCCATAAACCAGAGGCACACAAGGCACAAGGAAACAAATTCCTACTAGGAAAGGGATTAGCACAATATTAAGAAAGATTATGTTTCCTATTAAGACTAAGATACATCAAATAACTAATTTATTTACATAAATCTAGTTACCAAAAATATGTTGCCTAAATCTTTTGAAAGATTTGAAAGATCAAATCTTTTGAAAGATTTGAAAGATTTTCCTATCAAAAATCAAAACCAATCTACCAAAAGTATTCTAAACAAAATCTAACACCTAAATAAACATTGACTAATTTAAAATCCTTCTTTGACCAAGAAAGGTGAAAACAAGATAAAATAGGTCATGCCTATTTTACCCTTACAATCTCCCCCTTTGTTGAACCTTTCTGGTCAAATCAAAAGACAAGTGTTTATACAAAACCAATCAAACCATCTAACCCGCAGGTTAGAAAAACTCATCTCCCCACGAATTTGTGCAAGGGGTAAAATCGAAACCATTACTAAGCACAATTCGAAAATATCACCATCACAAGAAACACTTGAGCTCTCTCCCCTATTTGACCGAAAAGGAAGAGGGATAAACAAACTTTTAGGAACTCTCAAAAATCCAAGATTTTGAAAAACACAATAAAGTGTTCACCAAGATTTGATCACACCCCTAGCAAAAACTAAGCACCTCATATCCAAATTCAAAAGCCCTTAGTTTCCCACAAAAATTAGACAACCACTAAATATTTTTCAACATGGAGATTTTTGAAAATTGATTTGCACAGTTTGAGTTTAGGACAAAAATTCACCAAGCTGAATATCATTGCCAATAATGCATGTCCTAAAATTTTATGCCTAAAAACATGATGACTAAAAGCTAGGCAAAAGAATAATAAAAAATGCAATCACACACAAGTGATAAAGACCAGATCAAAGGATGTAGTTCCTAATGTTGCTGCATTGGGAGATGCATTCGCCAAAATTGTGATTTTTTTTAAAATTAATTTTGCTCTTCTTTTTTTTATTTTCTCAACCAAATTTCTCTCCCAAGATAATAAATTTTTCACAACCAAACTCCATAGGTACTTTATTTCCCTAGGAATATAGCTCTACTTTATTTCAAGCTATTCAACACATGCCACTAGGAACCTTTCACACTATTTACCAAGGGAAGCAATTTTGCATTTGATCAACCCATGAAATCCGAAGATTCATAGTCCCAAAAGAAAGGTGCCACAACCTTGTTCATAGGTAGCTCTTTTCCGTTAGGTAGCTTTCACACTTTTTCAATTAAGGGGAGTCAATTTACTCAAGATCAACCCATGAGAACCTAAGTTCCATAGTACCTTGACAAATTGCGATCCAAAAATTTCAAAAGGTAGCTCTTTCCTTTGTGGACTTTAAACATACTCAAGAACTGGGAGAGAGATAGGAGAATCATAACAATGAAATCACAACAGATTTTGAATGAAATTCCCAAGCAACCACAAGAGATACATACATGTGAGACAATTGATCTAGAGTGCCCTCTAAAGACAAAATGCAATCATGCCTAATTTTGATTTTTTTTTTGTTTTTTTTTTTTGTTTTTTTTTAATAATTAACTAAGTGTAAAATCATATGACACACAAAACACAAGAGATTTCCAAAGATTGAAAAATCTCTCAAAAACAAGACACTTGGCAAATATATCAGCAAGATGATTTTCGGTCCCAACATGTTCAATGCAAACAATTTCCATAATCAACCAAGTCTCTAAAAAAAATGGTGTCTTATATTAATGTGATTAGTTCGAGAATAATGAACTGGATTTTTGTGCTAAGAAAAATGCATAGGTGTTATCAAAAAACAAGGTTAACACATCAATGTGAACACATAATCTTTGATCATTTGAAGCATCCATAAAAGATTTAAGGCTTCTCTCAAAAATATTTTGATAAGCATGCAAATTTTTGAGATTCAACCTTACTTCTTCTCCTTGTGTATATCCCATCATGAATATCACCTATCACTTGAGAGATTGGATGGTTTTTCTGAATACGGCTAGGAATATCATGGCTGCAACCATTCAAATTTGGTGATTTTCGAATGTACAGACGATTCGAAAGTTCAGACTGTTTCGAATACGCCAAGTTTACGTGTCCAATGTTGCTCCCATTGTTGCAACATTGGGTGAAACATTGGGTGAAACATTGTGAATCACATTGGCTGAACTTTCGGAATATGCAAGTTCGGTCGATCATGTGCATTTATCCGGTTTCGATGTCTGGTCAAGATTTTGGAGGAGGTTCATCATAGGACGGCTTAGAACCAGGACATATATCAAAAGGTTCACAATATTTGGACTTGCCTTTGTCATTACTACCCTTAGGAACCCACATTTGTTTAAAAAATTTGGGTTGGTGGTTTTGAGAAAATTTTTTCTGATGAGACTTCCAATGTGACTGCCAATGTTGCTTTCGCATTGGTCGCTTTCATACGATTCTCGCATATGAGATTTTCCCAAGAAGGCTTGCCTTATTTCATCCTCATACATAGCCTTTTCGAAAAACAAAATGGTTGAATATGACCAGGCTTATGACAAAAATGACACACAAAATTTTTCTTTCTTGATTTGGGTTTTTCAAAGAAATTTGTATCTTGAAAATTTTGTGTGGGCTGTTTAGGTTCAGAAGTACCTTCACCCTCTCTCACAAACATCTTTGGTACAAAACCAATACCTGATTTACAAGACTTACCTGAATTGAGCATCTCATCCATTTTTTGTTGGCTTGAGTTCCATTTAGCCATGGTTTCATTGGCTTGAATGAGCTGCTCTTTTAAACCTTCAATCTCCACATCCTTCTTGGTCAACAGACTCTCCATCCTTGTAATACACTCCTTCTGTTCTTCATTAGCCTTCTTTAACAAGTCATTTGCCTTTTTAAGCAACTTAACTTGACAAACTCTCTTTTCCCAATCATTGTACAACTCCTTATATGCATCCATCAAATTCGATTCTTACGCACCATCTTGAGAGACGTAAGAGTTAACGCAACAAAAGTCATTGTATAAACCTTTCTTCTTCAAAGTATTAGGACAAACAAAATTCTCAAATTGGGAATCCATCATTGCTACTAACAGAATCTACTCTTAGTGATGTCAAGAGGAGGCTCTGATACAAAATGAAAGAACGCAATGCCACGGATTCTCGATATGGGACGATGTTACAGTCAATGTTGCAGTGAATGTTGCAACAATGACAGTAACAATGTGAACTAAAAGTGTTTCACAGAAAATAGCAGCGGAAGTATATTTTTCAGATTTAAAAACAAACAGACTTAGAAAGACAGAAAATCACACAAAAACAATCTACAAGAATCAATCTTGTAGATCAAGCCTCAAGGCAACAAACTATATTAAAATCAAAACTGTTTTTGAACCTTAACAGTTAACACAAAAATCTCACAAGATATAGAATCTTGGAGATCACAAAACCCACATAAACTACTAGAACAAACGTGGGAAGAAAAGATCAAAACAAGAATAGCTTCCAAGAAACAATCAACCAAACTGGAAGCACGACACACAAACTTCAGGAATCACAAGGCTGTGTTCCTGAAGTTTTACACAGCAGCAGCAGCAGGTATGCAGAAAGGTCTTCGTGTATGAGTTGTTGAATTCTTCTCACAATTTCAACACACAAGACTTCTGAATTTAATCTCTCTTACTACTACCGATAATGATGATCCGATTCTCGCTCGCCTTCTCACAGATCTCGCTTCTCGAAGATTCAAGCGACTTCGCTCGAATGGTTGAGCTTCACTAAAACTCTACCAAGATTGCTCTCGGTTTATGGCTTCGATCCGGTCTCTTTCAGCTCTCAACAAGACAAGGCTCTAAACTGATTCTCTCTCTCAATCACTCTGAACAGTTTCTATCTTGTAAGCTCACAGCACACAGCCCTACTGAATGAAATCTTTTTATAAGTTCTCGGCACACCAAAACCATGAAATCCCGTCTGCATATATAGGCCATAAACCTGTAGGCACACGGCACAAGGAAACAAATTCCTACTAGGAAAGGGATTAGCACAATATTAAGAAAGATTATGTTTCCTATTAAGACTAAGATACATCAAATAACTAATTTATTTACATAAATCTAGTTACCAAAAATATGTTGCCTAAATCTTTTGAAAGATTTGAAAGATCAAATCTTTTGAAAGATTTGAAAGATTTTCCTATCAAAAATCAAAACCAATCTACCAAAAGTATTCTAAACAAAATCTAACACCTAAATAAACATTGACTAATTTAAAATCCTTCTTTGACCAAGAAAGGTGAAAACAAGATAAAATAGGTCATGCCTATTTTACCCTTACAATTATTCCCTCTACATATTTGCCCTAATCCTGAGCTTGTCATTCTTTTTTAATATGACATCCCTCCTATTTGATATTGCATAAGAGTATATGGCAGTCCTAACATCTTTAGTTGATGTATATGTCATGCCTACTTCAAACTGTGGATCCTTCAAATCAGTGAGCATGTTAAAGTTTGGACGTTTAGTTTTAGCATTTTCCCACCTAGTAAAATCCCCTTCCTTATCAGTTGTGCATAAGCTCCTTAACTCATCTATATCTGCGTAGTCTGAACTAAAATAATCACTTTCAGCATCATTCTCATTCTCATTCTCATTCTCAATATCATTCTCATTCTCATTCCCATTCTCAACTACTTTGTCTTTACCCTTTTCCACTCTCTGACTTACTTGGGTTTTACCCTTCTCCATTCTCTGACTTACTTGGGTTAAAATAACATCATCATTAATATTTATGTCATTCCCACTAACTGGTACATGAGGTTCAAATTCACAGTCACACTCAGATAGTAAACTCCTAAGGTCATTAATGATAATCACATCATCACTCACAATATATTCAGACAAGGGTCTCTTTTTTCCACTAACCATCTCAATTGGTTCTTGACTTACCTCCTCCAAATCAACATAGCCAGAATAATCAATCTCAACAAACAACTAAATCTCTCTTTCAATATTCACCCACCCCTCCATAAATTTTAAGGGCTCATCATTTGCACATAAAGTTAACTCAGTCTGTAAGTCAGCCTCTGGTTTTAAGGTAATAAAACCTAGTCTCACCCATAACTCCTAATTTCTGCAAAATCCTTTCAAGCACACTCATGCTTAAGTCTTCTACCATTAAATAATCAACAAAGTCAATCTGCTCACCACTGTATACTAAACCAGGATTGCATGAAAAGTGACCACCATGATGAATTTTTAAAGAAAAAAAGGAGCTCTGTTTGACTGCATGTTGAAAAACATTCAACATAAATAAAGACTCCCAACAATAAATATATACAGACATAAAGACATAATGGTCCAAAGCACACAAAAAAAATGTAAAGAAGTAGTTGACATGAACCAACACAGGGGACCACAAGACTTTATACACAAATACCAAATAATGCACATATATATTGTCAAATATTTGGAGAGATAAATAATGCACAGATACCAACAGATACCAACACAGGGGACCAACACAGTGGATCACAAGCCTTTATAATGCTTTTGTCAACATCTGAGAGATAAATTTAGTAAAATCATGAACTCATGTCCACAATCTTTATAAATTTATAAACAAACAAGCCTTTATAAATTTAGCAAACACAGTGGACCACGAACAAATTTTATAATTCATAGTTCACTAATTTTGAAAAAAAATCAAAAATAACAAAGAGAATACTTACAATATGGCTTGTTTTCACTATGATGATGTAATTGGCTTTCAGTTGTACGAATCTCCCATAGCTCACCCATCTTCGTATGAAAATCCACAGCAATCTTCATTTCACCAGTTGTATGAATCTCCCATAAACCCTAATCCTAATTTTGACAGATGCAAATCCTCTATTACGAATGTCTCTAGTTGCTTTTCTAAACCCTTAATCCCTAATTTTGAATGATGCGAATCCTCAATTAGCATAGGTCTCCAGTTGCCTTTTTGTAAACCCTAATCCCTAATTCACTAATTTTTGTGATTGTGAATGTCCATCTGCCAAGGCCCAGCGAGAAAAGACGGTTTGGTCCTTGCTTTTCCTCACGCGTATCGCACATGGGCAATTAACGGTGAAACAGTTCACGACGTTTGAGCAAAGGACCAACGGTGGACAAAAAACACAAACTTTGATCAATGGTGATATGTTTTGAAGTTCGGGGACTAATGGTGTACAAAACCAAAGTATAGGGACCAATGGTGCATTTTGCCCTTTTAAAAACTAGTTTAGAAAAAGAGAAAGAAAATATAAATAAATAAGTTCTCCATTGGTAAATATCTATGTTATAAATTACTAATTTACCCTTGAAAAAAATCATCACGTGGAGTGCACATGTTCATTTAAGGCAAAAAGCTAACGACGTTTAATGGAGGGACTACCGGTGTTCAAAATATGCATTCTTTGACCTGTAGCGTGCATTTACCTTGTACAGGGACTGTTAGTGAACTTTCGCAAAGTTCAGGGACGAATGGTGTATTTGAAACATTCCAAAAAAGAGTAGGTAACACTTGTCCAGAGACTGAGGGAGTAATGGATACGTGAAAATCACTACTTCCTCATCAAAAAAACATAATTTTAATTAACAACTTTTAAAAAATGTTGTTGTGCTTGCTTATACATCCAAAAATTTACACTATAATTTCATTCTTCTTTAGAAATGAGAGTTTTATTTGGACAAACCCAAAAAGAAAAACAGCCCAAACTCAACTCATCTTTGCTTGAAAGTTGAAAAAGCACGTGAGATATACAACATAGCGATTAATGCATATCTGCTGTCCTTACTGGCGTATACACATATCAGAACTAGAATATCTATTCAACATGAATCTAGTCTGCTGTCCCTACTGGCGTATACACATCAGAACTAAAAGTTCTCTTCAATATGAATCTAGCAAGTAAACCGTGACACTATCTATATGGTTCACCCGGTCCGTTCATATTTGGCTTACATTTTGGATTTGCTTTCATATAACGGGAAAGATTATGAAGAATCTCCGTCATTTCTAATTTCACGTCGCAATCAGCTACATACCTGCTGATACTTGATACTTTTCAACAAAGAGCTGTCAAATGCCTACTATCTACAGTGGTATGATCGATAACCCTACTGGCTTTCAATCTTCATTTTGCCCCCAAGATGGTATCCTCATCATCTAATAAGTTGTCATCATCGCACTTAAAGTTCATCTAACTCTTCTAGTATTGATTGATTAATCTTCTACGAGATTGTCTCCTATGCTTTTTAAGCTCCAGCCTAGGTTCAGCTTGCTTCTCGCCCTTCTCTCCCACCTTGTACCTGCAAGCATGTCCATATTTAAAATCTTAATGCACCAATGGAGTAATCAAGTACATTTACACACTGATACGTCACACACTAGGTGCAGCAAACTTCTTTCAACTCAACCCATCTTAGCCTTAGAGCCAATCACTTGGGGTTGGCTACATGAATCTTTTAACACCATTTGGTTCGAGTGACAAAAACTTCCTTGCGTAAAAGATGTACAGCACTTTGGACATCTGTGTGCACGTGTCTTTTCTTTTATTTTTTTGGAGTTTGGTACCACAGTTTTCACACAAACTTTGTTGATACTATATGAAGTCTTTGAATAAAGTTTTGTTTATCCAAATACATAATTACTTGAGAAGCATATGTCAAAAGGTCCAGGCCTATCTCGAAAAACATACCTTACATCGGCCTCTCTTTTGGTTCCATAAGTCCTCAACTGAAATTCCTCCCTAATTTTGATCTCATCAAGCAGTTGAAGATAGTACGGATACCTTTCCCAGTCACTTTTCACAACACAACCTGGTTCACCCAGATGCAAGCAATTACTAAACGAGCATTTTTCAGGTTCACTTGCCTTGAGCATTTTCTGGACCTGATAAGAAACGATAGATGAATAATCACCAAATATACTCGAGCAGCATTGCATTATAACTGAAAGGATAATATTTGGTAGTATTACAAATGTAATGAATCAAATGAAGCTAAGATCATAGGATCAACAGCACAAACCTCAGGGAAAAGTTGGGCAAGGGATAGTTTAGTTACTTTCACCAAACTAGGTTGGTTAAATCCCGAGTATCTGCAACATAGCCTCCTTCAGATAACGGAAGTAAAGAAACATGACGAGTTGTGTGTTTCCCTCTACCGCTCCTTGACGACACTTCCCCAACTCGTTGGTCTTCAAGCCACTTGCTTCCTAGAGTCTGAAAAAGGTGGACGGATGACAATGGACAGCAAGTCCATAAGTATATACATAAAGCACAAGGAGTAAATTTGTTTCATGCAGAGAGAACAGACATACAGGGTTAGACCACACATCTGCTTCTTCACGAACAGGCAGTTTGGTTCTCAAAGCATTAATCAAACTTGACTTTCCAACACCACTTGGACCCACGATTACTGAGGTCTGATCTCTCAAGATGAACTGTAAGCTATCCAGTCCATATTTGGTTTCAACACTGCAAAATATTGGTTGATAGCCCCAACTATGAAGCCTAGACTTCCATGCAACCAATGTCTGCATAATACGCGAAGTTGAAGAATCTTAAAACATTTATCTCAACATCTGTACGTACAATATGAAAAACCATGAGGGAGAAACAGGAAAATGAACAAAACAAATGATACTATGTTTAACAGGATTCCTCGTAGACAGTTCTCAAATTAGATCAAAGACTTGTAAACTGCAGGTTGTAATTTGTAAACTTGTAGTAAATATTCCACAATCAGCACATATAGAGAATGAAAACTTTCAGACATCTCTATTACATAATACCATTTATGAAAAGAACTACTTAACAAGGAGTAAAAGGTAAGGTGCAGTAAAGGAATATCAGGAACTTACAGATTACCTTGATCAACAACATCATCGAGAAAGGCAAATGTAAACTTGCATGACATTCATTTTTCATTTTTAACAACTTGACATACTACTCGTACACATCAATTCCACAGCATTTTATAATCCAAATACAAATTCTCTATCAGCATAATTAAATAACAACCAAACATATTTTTATTATACCATTACAACATAAAACCCTAGTTACTAGGCTAGTAAAGAATGAAAAGCTCAGTAAAAGTAAATTTCTAGGTACTCCTTTATTTTATTTTTTTGATAAGTAATAATTGTATTAAACACAACACCTAAAAAGGAGGTGCATCCATGTACACAAGGAGTGAACAATATCTATAGCTATATACTATCCGTAAAATTAACCAAAAGATCCCGGGTCTGTGACTCCATTCCAGAACTGTAGCGACTGATTCACCTCCCTCTTGATCCGGCTACATCTGCTCTCAAAAATTCTCCTATTCCTCTCTTTCCAAACATTCCACCAATAGCCCAAGCTCCCCATTTGTTCTCTTTCCTTTTTCGGTTGAAGGATTCCCTTGGCATCAATTTCATTTTTCAAGCAATTGATGTAAGGGCAACTGATTTACTAATGATGCATAAAATGTTCTAGTTTAAGTTTACAACTAACTTTCAACTTATAGTATGTACTTAAGTATAAACTTCATAAATTATTGAACATTTAGCAAATTTTGCAACTATGCAAACATCGAGGGAATTCAAATAAATTGAAGAATTAGCACATTCTCAGACAACACTTAAAACTCAAAACAATATAGTTACCAAACAGAAAATATATGGAAGTACTAAATTGAGACCTCTTCATCAACAAGCTCAGCTTTGTTCAATGCAATAGTAACAGGTATACCACTAGACTCAGCCTCAACCAAAAACCTAGTAAGCGAAAACGGCTCCAATTTCGGCTGATCCATCGAAAACAACACCAGAAATGATCAACATTTGCCACATGCGGATCGGTAACTTCAGTTCTCCTTTCAAAGACATTCTCAATCACTCCTCTACGTTCAATCCAGTCAATTGACCCAACCAAAACCTTGTCTCCAACGAAAACTCTCCGTTTAATCTTCTTAAGCAAATTCCTCACCACACACAACAATTCAATTCCAATTCTCTCACCTCCTTGTTCATTTTCCATCACAGGACCGGATTGTACCACCACGCATGAAATTGGCTTGCGCAGCGGCGACCAAGCCGACGGCGTGGTTCGGAGAGTGTGCGAGGTTGTCATCGGTGGTGAGTGAAGAGAGAGATGTGAACTGCTCGACGGTTTCGCGTGCTTTGAGGAGGTGTTTGCTCGGCTCCTGAGACTTTCTCGACGGATTGTTAGGGTCCCGGTAGCGCGCGGTAACGATGAAGAGGGAGCGGAACGGAGCTAAGGTTGCGCGACGAAGGATGTTGACCGGATGAAACGGCGTCGCTTGGTGGCGGAAAATTGAAATGGATAAGGACGGCATAAGGTCCACCGGTGGTTTGCCTAGGTCGAGAGAAAGCGAAGAGGTAAGAGCATCAAATGTTTTATCTTCCTACTCTTTTTTTTAACGGTCCCACTACCAATTATATATTTTTATCTTCTTACCCACTTAAAAAATATTTTTTCATCAGATAATTTTCGTAACATCTTCAGTTAAATCTCACGCCCATCTCATTAACTTTACATTTTAATCTTATTTTTTATACTTTTCAACAAATACATTTATTTAACGTTATTTAATATATTTCATATTTAAATATTTGTATAAATAAATTAATTTATAAATTAAGGCATAAATTAATTTATGAATATTAAATTAATCATAAACTATATAATTTAAAGAGATTATGAAAAAATAGAAGAGAAAATAAAAAAAATTGTGTAGAATAAAGAAGGTTAGATGATATTTATTTATGGGGAGAATGAAAGAAAATTTACAAAAAAAAAATCTTTCAAAAAATTAAACCCACCCACCCCACATAAATACAAACCTCCCCCACACATTGCCGCCGCCCTCTCCACAAAACTCTTTTCTTAATTAGAAGATTTTTTTCTCACTCCTAATTGACTCCCATGTAGCATGGTAAGAGTATCAACCATTGTTGCACTTAATCTTCTTAATGGAAAGAAGAAGCAACAAATGTTGCTCAAAGGGTTCGATTGGAGTGAGAGAGCTGTGAGTTAAGAGCATTATGCAAAGTGTGAGTTAAAAGCATTACGCAGGTGTGATTGCCAACGGAATTTCTCCGCGAGGTGTCGCAAATCTGGTCGAGAGCTTTTAGTTTTTCGGTAAAATGATATTGCCACCTAATATGAAGCTTTTATATGGAAGTTCAATGATGAAACTATAGAGGCTCTCATAAAATATTGAATCACCCTAAACGTAACACTAAAATCCATAAACGTAATACTATTTAATTTATAAAAGGACCTAAATACCCCTTTTAACATTTAATATATACTCACTTTTGGTATACACTTACGAATGTTTTATAAAACATCCGCTACACACTAGTGGATGTTTTATAGCGGATGTTTTATAAAACATCCACAAGTATGTAGCGGATCTTTTATAAAACATCCGCTAGTTTTTAGCGGTTGTTTTGTCCGAAATCGAAAAAATTGCAAATCAACGGTTTTTGTTCGTAATTGAAAAGAAAAAAATAAACCGAATCAAAATCAATCTAATTCACATGCGATATCATGTAAATTAACAATGAAAATCGAATCATCAATAGAACGTAATCAAAATTACGCGGAAGGAGGAGGAAGGGGTAGTTTAGTTTAAATGTGAAGAGAGGTAGTGAAGTAATTTTACTTTTAAATGGTGTTGATTTAGGGATTTTGGTGTTACGTTTAGGTGTTCTCGATTCATAACTCACAAAATATCATCCGAGGAGTATGAAAGAGGAAAGAGGGAGGAGATGACCGAGGTGGTTGATAGTTAGATGTCAATGTCTCTCTCTTAGAGGCTGTCGAAAGCCGCATAAGGGGCGGTTTACCCGCCGACCGTAAAAGCTCCAGAAGCAGGAAAGCCCGCATAACGATCTGAAACCACGACTAACCCTCCCGCCAGGTCACGCAAAGCCGTAAAGCTCGCAAAATTGAGTTTATTTAATATATTTATTATCAATTATTTGAATTTAGAATTGATTTAGATTTTGGATAAATAAATCATTAAATTCAAAATACTTAAAATATTAAACAACAAAATAACAAAATTACATATCCATTAAATTTAAAATCAAAATAACAAAATTACATATCCATTAAGTTCAAAATACTAAATAACAAAATATAAAAATTACATATCGGCTGCGAAGAAATCTGATTGGCGAGTCGGTGACGCCACCGGAGAATGGAGGCCGTTGGGATCTGGAAGCACTAGCAGGTTGGGCGGATAGGAGAGAGAGTTTGATATCTCAAATCTAACACTTCGGAAGAGAAGAAATCGATGGCGGCGAAGTTGGAGGAGCGGAAGCGGCGAAGTCAGGAGCAAAGATGGAGCCATTGAGAGAAGTTAGAAGAGAAGTTGCCATCATTGTCGTCACTAAGGAAGCAGGAAACGGAAGAGGCGATTCGTGAATGAGAGAGTGAGAGAGACTGAGAGTCCGAGAGCGCCTTCCTTATGACTTATCACCTAAGAGGCTAAGACCTAACCCTAAGTCCTTGCTGAGTAAGTGAT
>CM028377.1:155993432-156045395 GCA_013146195.2 Codonopsis lanceolata | reverse complement strand
TGGTTAGCAATCATGAAACTTTTCTTTGGTTATGCATACAATCCTCAGTGCAACTCTCAAATTATGACCAAAATTTCCACATCTTTTGGCACCCACATGTGTCAAACCTTTCTCCCATGTTTCCCTGGCGTGGTCTTGGTGCTTCATTTTGGATATCTTCTTCTTAACTTTCTAGGTCTTCAGGTTGTGGACATCTTTTTGGGCCAACAGTTGGGATGTAATCTGGAATGTTCCCACAAATCTACACCATTTATAGGATTAATGGTAGATGCATAGATTTTTTTCTGCATTTTCAAAGTGTAGTACTCATGAACCCACTCCTCAGGTTGCCCATTACCTCCCCAAGGCCCCCTAACTTGGTACCAGCTGCCTCCATTCCATGTAGTGTTGTATTTATCTACCTCTGTCTTAGTCTTCTCAAATTTTTCTTGTACCTTTTTGCAAAGTGGACCATGTTGTTTTTTTGATTTCAGCCCGCTTTTTAGCAATTCTCTTCATTAACAAATTTCTGATTGTTTCCAACATGCTAATAATAGCCCTAGACCTAGCTGGTATTATGAAACCATTGAAAGATTCACACAGATTGTTCATTGATATATCACACTTCACTGCATTGGTCCAAGAAGACATACACCAATGAATTTGATCCTTTGCAAATGCCCACTGATAAGCCTTGACATCAGTCTTCTCAAAGTTTGCCTTAGCACTCTCAAAATGTGTAGGATTTGTAGCTCTAGCAGTTCTGAACAAAAGATCTTTTAGAGCCTTCCCCTTATGTTCTTTTCTAAAGTTATTGAATATATGCTGAAGGCACCACCTATGCTCTATCCCAGGTAAAAGTTCATGTACAGCTGGAACTAATCCCTATAACATTTTATTAACAAGAAATGAATTGTCAACATCTCAAAAAGTTTGAGTATATTAATGAAATGTATAATATAGACCAGATTGACTACAAATTTCTTACCTTTTGTTCATCAGATATAAATACACAATGTTGCTGGTTGGTGATCAGGAAATCATCAATTATTAAATCAAGAAACCATGTCCATGAATCTTTATTCTCAGTCTCCACCACTGCATATGCCACTGGATACATCCCATTGTCAGCATCAATGCCAACTGCTGAAAGTAATTGCCCAGGAAATGGACATTTCAGAAAGGCTCCATCAAATCCTAACACTTTCCTACACCCAGCCATGAATCCTATCTTTAAAGCCCCCAAACAATAATACATTCTCTTGAACTGCATGACATGATCATCTTCATTATACTCCTCAAACTGAAATTTGATTGTTGAACTTGGATTTGTTCTCAAAACCTCATTTGCATAATCCCTCAATAGACCATACTGCTCTGAGTGATTCCCAAAAATCAAATCCTCTGTGATCTTCTTTGCCCTGTATGCTTGACTCCTAGATATTTCAATTGATTTATCAGTCCTTACATGTCCTCTAAAAGCCTGTACTGACCAATGCGGAGTAGACCTAATAGACTCCATGTATTCCTTAGCTAGCCAAGAAGCAGCTGCATACTTAATCTGGTGAGTCATATTGCACTGTGCTCATTGTTGTAGGTTCTAATTTCCCAATCATTGTTAATTTCACTATAAGTCACCTATATAGACCAAGGGCATGCATTATTCCTTCTACATATTTGCCCTAATCCTGAGCTTGTCATTTTTTTTTTTAATATGACATCCCTCCTATTTGATATTGCATAAGAGTATATGGCAATCCTAACATCTTTAGTTGATGTATATGTCATGCCTACTTCAAACTGTGGATCCTTTAAATCAGTGAGCATGTTAAAGTTTGGACGTTTAGTTTTAGCATTTTCCCACCTAGTAAAATCCCCTTCCTTATCAGTTGTGCATAAGCTCCTCAACTCATCTATATCTGCATAGTCTGAACTAAAATAATCACTTTCAGCATCATTCTCATTCTCATTCTCAATATCATTCTCATTCTCATTCCCATTCTCAACTACTTTGTCTTTACCCTTTTCCACTCTCTGACTTACTTGGGTTTTACCCTTCTCCATTCTCTGACTTACTTGGGTTAAAATAACATCATCATTAATATTTATGTCATTCCCACTAACTGGTATATGAGGTTCAAATTCAAAGTCACACTCAGATAGTAAACTCCTAAGGTCATTAATGATATTCACATCATCACTCACAATATATTCAGACAAGGGTCTCTTTTTTCCACTAACCACCTCAATTGGTTCTTGACTAACCTCCTCCAAATCAACATAGCCAGAATAATCAATCTCAACAAACAACTAAATCTCTTTTTCAATATTCACCCACCCCTCCATAAATTTTAAGGGCTCATCATTTGCACATAAAGTTAACTCAGTCAGTAAGTCAGCCTCTGGTTTTAAGGTAATAAAACCTAGTCTCACCCATAACTCCTAATTTCTGCAAAATCCTTTCAAGCACACTCATGCTTAAGTCTTCTACCATTAAATAATCAACAAAGTCAATCTGCCACCACCCTTGTATACTAAACCAGATTGCATGAAAAGTGACCACCATGATGAAGTTTTAAAGAAAAAAAGGAGCTCTGTTTGACTGCATGTTGAAAAACATTCAACATAAATAAAGACTCCCAACAATAAATATATTCAGACATAAAGACATAATGGTCCAAAGCACACAAAAAAAATGTAAAGAAGTAGTTGACATGAACCAACACAGGGGACCACAAGACTTTATACACAAATACCAAATAATGCACATATATATTGTCAAATATTTGGAGAGATAAATAATGCACAGATACCAACAGATACCAACACAGGGGACCAACACAGTGGATCACAAGCCTTTATAATGCTTTTGTCAACATCTGAGAGATAAATTTAGTAAAATCATGAACTCATGTCCACAATCTTTATAAATTTATAAACAAACAAGCCTTTATAAATTTAGCAAACACAGTGGACCACGAACAAATTTTATAATTCATAGTTCACTAATTTTGAAAAAAAATCAAAAATAACAAAAAGAATACTTACAATATGGCCCGTTTTCACTATGATGATGTAATTGGCTTTCGCCTTGTATGCGAATCTCCCATAGCTCACCCATCTTCGTATGAAAATCCACAAAGAATCTTCATTTCACCAGTTGTATGAATCTCCCATAAACCCTAATCCTAATTTTGACAGATGCAAATCCTCTACTACGAATGTCTCCAGTTGCTTTTCTAAACCCTTAATCCCTAATTTTGAATGATGCGAATCCTCAATTAGCATAGGTCTCCAGTCGCCTTTTTGTAAACCCTAATCCCTAATTCACTAATTTTTGTGAATGTCCATCTGCCAAGGCCCAGCGAGAAAAGACGGGTTGGTCCCTGCTTTTCCTCACGCGTATCGCACATGGGCAATTAACGGTGAAACAGTTCACGACGTTTGAGCAAAGGACCAACGGTGGACAAAAAACGCAACCTTTGGTCAATGGTGATATGTTTTGAAGTTCGAGGACTAATGGTGTACAAAACCAAAGTACATGGACCAATGGTGCATTTTGCCCTTTTTAAAAACTAGTTTAGAAAAAGAGAAAGAAAATATAAATAAATAAGTTCTCCATTGGTAAATATCTATGTTATAAATTACTAATTTACCCTTGAAAACAATCCTCACGTGGAGTGCACATGTTCATTTAAGGCAAAAAGCTAACGACGTTTAATGGAGGGACTACCGGTGTTCAAAATATGCATTCTTTGACCTGTAGCGTGCATTTACCTTGTACAGGGACTGTTAGTGAACTTTCGCAAAGTTCAGGGACGAATGGTGTATTTGAAACATTCCAAAAAAGAGTAGGTAGCACTTGTCCAGAGACTGAGGGAGTAATGGATACGTGAAAATCACTACTTCCTCATCAAAAAAACATAATTTTAATTAACAACTTTTAAAAAATGTTGTTGTGCTTGCTTATACATCCAAAAATTTACACTATAATTTCATTCTTCTTTAGAAATGAGAGTTTTATTTGGACAAACCCAAAAAGAAAAACAGCCCAAACTCAACTCATCTTTGCTTGAAAGTTGAAAAAGCACGTGAGATATACAACATAGCGATTAATGCATATCTGCTGTCCTTACTGGCGTATACACATATCAGAACTAGAATATCTATTCAACATGAATCTAGTCTGCTGTCCCTACTGGCGTATACACATCAGAACTAAAAGTTCTCTTCAATATGAATCTAGCAAGTAAACCGTGACACTATCTATATGGTTCACCCGGTCCGTTCATATTTGGCTTACATTTTGGATTTGCTTTCATATAACGGGAAAGATTATGAAGAATCTCCGTCATTTCTAATTTCACGTCGCAATCAGCTACATACCTGCTGATACTTGATACTTTTCAACAAAGAGCTGTCAAATGCCTACTATCTACAGTGGTATGATCGATAACCCTACTGGCTTTCAATCTTCATTTTGCCCCCAAGATGGTATCCTCATCATCTAATAAGTTGTCATCATCGTACTTAAAGTTCATCTAACTCTTCTAGTATTGATTGATTAATCTTCTTACGAGATTGTCTCCTATGCTTTTTAAGCTCCAGCCTAGGTTCAGCTTGCTTCTCGCCCTTCTCTCCCACCTTGTACCTGCAAGCATGTCCATATTTAAAATCTTAATGCACCAATGGAGTAATCAAGTACATTTACACACTGATACGTCACACACTAGGTGCAGCAAACTTCTTTCAACTCAACCCATCTTAGCCTTAGAGCCAATCACTTGGGGTTGGCTACATGAATCTTTTAACACCATTTGGTTCGAGTGACAAAAACTTCCTTGCGTAAAAGATGTACAGCACTTTGGACATCTGTGTGCACGTGTCTTTTCTTTTATTTTTTTGGAGTTTGGTACCACAGTTTTCACACAAACTTTGTTGATACTATATGAAGTCTTTGAATAAAGTTTTGTTTATCCAAATACATAATTACTTGAGAAGCATATGTCAAAAGGTCCAGGCCTATCTCGAAAAACATACCTTACATCGGCCTCTCTTTTGGTTCCATAAGTCCTCAACTGAAATTCCTCCCTAATTTTGATCTCATCAAGCAGTTGAAGATAGTACGGATACCTTTCCCAGTCACTTTTCACAACACAACCTGGTTCACCCAGATGCAAGCAATTACTAAACGAGCATTTTTCAGGTTCACTTGCCTTGAGCATTTTCTGGACCTGATAAGAAACGATAGATGAATAATCACCAAATATACTCGAGCAGCGTTGCATTATAACTGAAAGGATAATATTTGGTAGTATTACAAATGTAATGAATCAAATGAAGCTAAGATCATAGGATCAACAGCACAAACCTCAGGGAAAAGTTGGGCAAGGGATAGTTTAGTTACTTTCACCAAACTAGGTTGGTTAAATCCCGGAGTATCTGCAACATAGCCTCCTTCAGATAACGGAAGTAAAGAAACATGACGAGTTGTGTGTTTCCCTCTACCGCTCCTTGACGACACTTCCCCAACTCGTTGGTCTTCAAGCCACTTGCTTCCTAGAGTCTGAAAAAGGTGGACGGATGACAATGGACAGCAAGTCCATAAGTATATACATAAAGCACAAGGAGTAAATTTGTTTCATGCAGAGAGAACAGACATACAGGGTTAGACCACACATCTGCTTCTTCACGAACAGGCAGTTTGGTTCTCAAAGCATTAATCAAACTTGACTTTCCAACACCACTTGGACCCACGATTACTGAGGTCTGATCTCTCAAGATGAACTGTAAGCTATCCAGTCCATATTTGGTTTCAACACTGCAAAATATTGGTTGATAGCCCCAACTATGAAGCCTAGACTTCCATGCAACCAATGTCTGCATAATACGCGAAGTTGAAGAATCTTAAAACATTTATCTCAACATCTGTACGTACAATATGAAAAACCATGAGGGAGAAACAGGAAAATGAACAAAACAAATGATACTATGTTTAACAGGATTCCTCGTAGACAGTTCTCAAATTAGATCAAAGACCTGTAAACTGCAGGTTGTAATTTGTAAACTTGTAGTAAATATTCCACAATCAGCACATATAGAGAATGAAAACTTTCAGACATCTCTATTACATAATACCATTTATGAAAAGAACTACTTAACAAGGAGTAAAAGGTAAGGTGCAGTAAAGGAATATCAGGAACTTACAGATTACCTTGATCAACAACATCATCGAGAAAGGCAAATGTAAACTTGCATGACATTCATTTTTCATTTTTAACAACTTGACATACTACTCGCACACATCAATTCCACAGCATTTTATAATCCAAATACAAATTCCTCTATCAGCATAATTAAATAACAACCAAACATATTTTTATTATACCATTACAACATAAAACCCTAGTTACTAGGCTAGTAAAGAATGAAAAGCTCAGTAAAAGTAAATTTCTAGGTACTCCTTTATTTTATTTTTTTGATAAGTAATAATTGTATTAAACACAACACCTAAAAAGGAGGTGCATCCATGTACACAAGGAGTGAACAATATCTATAGCTATATACTATCCGTAAAATTAACCAAAAGATCCCGGGTCTGTGACTCCATTCCAGAACTGTAGCGACTGATTCACCTCCCTCTTGATCCGGGCTACATTCGTTCTCAAAAATTCTCCTATTCCTCTCTTTCCAAACATTCCACCAAATAGCCCAAGCTCCCCATTTGTTCTCTTTCCTTTTTCGGTTGAAGGATTCCCTTGGTATCAATTTCATTTTTCAAGCAATTGATGTAAGGGCAACTGATTTACTAATGATGCATAAAATGTTCTAGTTTAAGTTTACAACTAACTTTCAACTTATAGTATGTACTTAAGTATAAACTTCATAAATTATTGAACATTTAGCAAATTTTGCAACTATGCAAACATCGAGGGAATTCAAATAAATTGAAGAATTAGCACATTCGCAGACAACACTTAAAACTCAAAACAATATAGTTACCAAACAGAAAATATATGGAAGTACTAAATTGAGACCTCTTCATCAACAAGCTCAGCTTTGTTCAATGCAATAGTAACAGGTATACCACTAGACTCAGCCTCAACCAAAAACCTAGTAAGCGAAAACGGCTCCAATTTCGGCTGATCCATCGAAAACAACACCAGAAAATGATCAACATTTGCCACATGCGGATCGGTAACTTCAGTTCTCCTTTCAAAGACATTCTCAATCACTCCTCTACGTTCAATCCAGTCAATTGACCCAACCAAAACCTTGTCTCCAACGAAAACTCTCCGTTTAATCTTCTTAAGCAAATTCCTCACCACACACAACAATTCAATTCCAATTCTCTCACCTCCTTGTTCATTTTCCATCACAGGACCGGATTGTACCACCACACGCATGAAATTGGCTTGCGCAGCGGCGACCAAGCCGACGGCGTGGTTCGGAGAGTGTGCGAGGTTGTCATCGGTGGTGAGTGAAGGAGAGAGAGATGTGAACTGCTCGACGGTTTCGCGTGCTTTGAGGAGGTGTTTGCTCGGCTCCTGAGACTTTCTCGACGGATTGTTAGGGTCCCGGTAGCGCGCGGTAACGATGAAGAGGGAGCGGAACGGAGCTAAGGTTGCGCGACGAAGGATGTTGACCGGATGAAACGGCGTCGCTTGGTGGCGGAAAATTGAAATGGATAAGGACGGCATAAGGTCCACCGGTGGTTTGCCTAGGTCGAGAGAAAGCGAAGAGGTAAGAGCATCAAATGTTTTATCTTCCTACTCTTTTTTTTTTAACGGGTCCCACTACCAATTATATATTTTTATCTTCTTACCCACTTAAAAAAATATTTTTTCATTGTATAATTTTCGTAACATCTTCTTAGTTAAATCTCACAGCCATCTCATTAACTTTACATTTTAATCTTATTTTTATACTTTTCAACAAATAAATTTATTTAACGTTATTTAATATATTTCATATTTAAATATTTTGTATAAATAAATTAATTTATAAATTAAGGCATAAATTAATTTATGAATATTAAATTAATCATAAACTATATAATTTAAAGAGATTATGAAAAAATAGAAGAGAAAATAAAAAAAATTGTGCCGTAAATAAAGAAGGTTAGGATGATATATTTATAGGGGAGAATGAAAGAAAATTTACAAAAAAAAAAAATCTTTCAAAAAAATTAAAAACCCACCCACCCCACATAAATACAAACCTCCCCCCACACACAGCCGTCGCCTCCCTCTCCACAAAACTCTTTTCTTAATTAGGAAGATTTTTTTTTCTCACTCCTAATTGACTCCCATGTAGCATGGTAAGAAGGTATCAACCATTGTTGCACTTAATCTTCTTAATGGAAAGAAGGTTAAGAAGCAACAATGGTGTTGCTCAAAGGGTTTGGATTGAGTGAGAGAGAGTGTGAGTTAAGAGCATTATGCAAAGTGTGAGTTAAAAGCATTACGCAAGGTGTGATATTGCCAACGGAATTTCTCCGCGAGGTGTCGCAAATCAGTGGTCAGAGAGCTTTAGGTTTTTTCTAGGTGGTCAGGTAAAATGATATTGCCACGCTTAATATGAAGCTTTTATATGGAAGTTCAATGATGAAACTATAGAGGCTCTCATAAAATATTGAATCACCCTAAACGTAACACTAAAATCCATAAACGTAATACTATTTAATTTATAAAATGACCTAAATACCCCTTTTAATATTTAATATATACTCACTTTTGGTATAACTTACGAATGTTTTATAAAACATCCGCTACACACTAGTGGATGTTTTATAGCGGATGTTTTATAAAACATCCACAAGTATGTAGCGGATCTTTTATAAAACATCCGCTAGTTTTTAGCGGTTGTTTTGTCCGAAATCGAAAAAAATTGCAAATCAACGGTTTTTTGTTCGTAATTGAAAAGAAAAAATAAACCGAATCAAAATCAATCTAATTCACATGCGATATCATGTAAATTAACAATGAAAATCGAATCAACAATAGAACGTAATCAAAATTACGTGAAGGGGGAGGGAGGAAGGGGGTAGTTTAGTTTAAATGTGAAGAGAGGTAGTGAAGTAATTTTACTTTTAAATGGTGTTGGATTTAGGGATTTTGGTGTTACGTTTAGGTGTTCTGTATTCATAACTCACAAAATATCATCAGAGGAGTATGAAAGAGGAAAGAGCGGGAGGAGATGACCGAGGTGGTTGATAGTTAGATGTCAATGTCTCTCTTCTAGAGCTGTCGAAACGGGCATAAAAGCACGGGGCGGGAAAGCCCGCAGACATAACGATCCTTGAAACCCCTGACCCAACCCGCCCCGCGTAGGGCCGCGGGCAAAACGGGTAAAGCCTGCAAAATTGAGTTTATTTAATATATTTATTATCAATTATTTGAATTTAGAATTGATTTAGATTTTGGATAAATAAATCATTAAATTCAAAATACTTAAAATATTAAACAACAAAATAACAAAATTACATATCCATTAAATTTAAAATCAAAATAACAAAATTACATATCCATTAAGTTCAAAATACTAAATAACAAAATATAAAAATTACATATCGGCTGCGAAGAAATCTGATTGGCGAGTCGGTGACGTCACTGGAGAATGGAGGCCGTTGGGATCTGGAAGCACTAGCAGGTTGGGCGGATAGGAGAGAGAGTTTGATATCTCAAATCTAACACTTCGGAAGAGAAGAAATCGATGGCGGCGAAGTTGGAGGAGCGGAAGCGGCGAAGCTGTAGGAGCAAAGATGGAGCCGGATGAGAGAGGAAGCTAGAAGAGAAGTTGCCATCGCTGCCCGTCACTAAGGAAGCCGGAAACGGAAGAGACGAATTCGTGAATGAGAGAGTGAGAGACGGAGTGAGAGTCTGAGAGACTGCCTTCCTTATGACTTATCACCTAAGAGGCTAAGACCTAACCCTAAGTCCCTAAGTGAGTAAGTGACGGGTTTGCCAATAAGGCTGAGTCACTGAGTGACAGTGACATGTGAGGGGCTATTTAATGTAACTATTTCATGGGCTACAAACTAAAATGGCCAATGGGCTTGTCCATATTCTAGAAATAAATTATAATGTGAATTATTGACAGAATGCACGGGCTGCTCGCCCCCCGCCCTGCCCCAGCTCGCACGGGCAAAGCCCGAAAAACCCGCATACAAACGGGTATCAAAAACACCAGCCCAATCCGTCCCTAATAGGTGGCAGGGCGGGCATACCCGCGGGCTTTTGCCCTACAGCCCTACTCTCTTCACTATTCAAAATCATATATAATCTCCCCCCCCTCTTCATTATTCACAAATCAATCCATCTATTCTTTTGGAGAGAAAATTTCTGACCAATTTTTTTCAATTTCTTGATCTCTCTTCATTTTATCTCACATTTTTTAATCAAACCCAGAACAAGAATACATTTTAGAGAGATAAATTTTCAAAGATTCCCAAGTTGACGAGTATAAATTCTTGGACCATATTCTTGTTCTGTTTATGTGCACCTGTTTGACGAATTGTGAAGCTAAGCATCATCACGTTCATGGCGGCGGCGGTGATAGCATTACCAATAATGGTCAAAGAATACATATTTTGATGGTTGAAAAGGACTGAGATTTGGATGATTGTAAGGTAAGGGTTAGGGTTTTTGGAATGTTTTGAAAATAAAAAACTAAATTATTAAGCGTAGACCATAATCTTAAAGATTGAAACCACCCGGTAAATAAAAAGAATGAAAAAAGTTCAAATGACAGGGGAGGGAGAAGAAGACGCCACTTTGAACAAAAGAAAAGAGTGGCACTATTGAGACCCCCCTTAGCTATAAGTTAAACCTCCTAAAATTCAAACTTCCTATTTTACCCTCACTTTTTATTAACATACCCCTCTTTTCTCCTTCCCTCCCACCATGCGTAACATTCCCCCTCTCCTCTTCTTCTTCTTTCGACCCACCCACCACCAATGTCTTACCGTTCTCCCTCTCCTCCCTTTATTCTTCTCTCTCTTTTCTCCAATCAATGGTCAAAACAAAAAAAATAAAAATAGACTGCTAGTGTTCGTCTCTGGTTACCCGAAAAACACAGTTCTGTTCGGCTAGGGCTAGCCGAACAACCTTGGGTTTTTTTTTTACATTGTTCGGTCACCGTCTGCCGAACAACTTAGTGTTGTTCGGCGAGCCCTAGCCGAACAGAACTGTATTTTTCGAGCAACCAGGGCTGAATATTCGGAATATATATATATTGCTCCAGAGTTGATTTATCAATGAAGTTTGGGAATGGTTTATGGAAGGGAATGGAGGAAGTGTTGGAAAGAAAAAAAACGAAAAACAATGGAAGATGAAATGGAGGGAGGCGGGAGAAGAAACAGGGGGAGGGGGAAGATTGGTTACGCGCAGAAGGAGGGAAGGAAAGAAGGAAGGAAGAGTGAGAGGAAAGAAGGAAGGGAGTAGAGGGAGAACGATGACGGAGTGGGGGCTGGTGGTTAGGGTGGAAGAAGAAAAAGGGGGAGGGGGAATGTTACACTAGGCCTGGGAAGGAGGGAAGGAGAGAAGAGGGGATATGTTTATAAGAAGTAAGGGTAAAATATAAAGTTTGGGCTTTTGGGGGGAGGGTCAACTTATAGGTAAGGGGTCTCACTAGTTCCATTCAAAAGAAAATGATAAAATTTTCATACCACCCTAAAGTTTGGACAATTATAACTTGTTTCCTCATTTGAAATTTAAATGAAATTAATTATTATTTTCCAATTTTACCCTAACAAATTGATCATGAGATAAACACATAATCATTTAATGATTATTTTTATAACATCATCAATCTCAGGGACCATCTGTGTTCAAAATATGTATTCTTTGATCTGTGTAGCGTGCATTTACATTATACATGGACTACTAGTAGACTTTCGCAAAGTTCAGGGACTAATGTTGTAATTTGCCCTAAAATCATTATCCATCGTGAGATGATAAAGATGAGGGATTCCAGTTTTGACACCACTAAAAAAATACTTTGAGGGTATGAAAGAAAAATTCTTCCTCGATTTCAAATAATTGTATCATTTTCTTTTTTATCTGTTTCAAAATAATTGTCCTCTTTAAAAAAAAAAATTTTAGGAAAACACTTTTATTACTTTACCTTTATTTTTTTCATCTATTATAATTATGGTTACATGTTCAAGGATATTAAAGGAAACAATACATTACACCAATATTTATAAAACAATCAATTACTCCCTTCTTTTTCACAATAGTGTTTGGGTTGAACCGATACACCGTTTAAGAAAAACGAATTGACTGAATTATAAATATTGGTGAAATATGTAGTTTCCTGTAATGCTTTGAATATGTGGCCATAATTAAAGTATATAGAAAAGGTAAAGGTAAAGTGGTAAATATGTTTTCTTAAAAGGAAAAGCTTTGAAATATGCCAATTATTTAAAAATTGATGAAAAATGAAAGGTAGATAATAATTTGAAAAATGAGGGAGTATTACTTTTTCTTAAACGGTATGCCAAATCAAAGAAAATGATTATTTGAAAACGAATGGAATAACATAAAATCAAACACTTTCTTAAAATTTGTGTAAAGTTAGTAGGAAATACTCACTCGGTCCTAAAATATATGACGTTTTGGGGTTTTTTACACAGATCAAAAAAACATATTGTAAAAACCAAACTGCTCATATTCAAATATTAATGAGATGCCTTCATATATTTGCCTAAAGAACCAAACATAAGTTACATAGTCAATAAATATGGGTAAAATTGAAGAAAAAAAAGGAAAAAGTTCATTGAAAATTGTAAACTATTTTGGAATAGAAAAAACTCTCCCAAAACGTTATATATTTTGGGATGGAGGGAGTAGTGAATATAAGTCCTGGAAGTATCCCATTAGGACGAAAAGAAACTCCTCTGGACAAAGAAAGTTGCATAATCGCCTATACAGTCATATAGAGCAAATGAGCAATAGTTATAGCACATGCAATAGCCAATAGCTACCCAAAAAGTTGCATAATCGCCTTCACAGAGCATAACGTACAGCAATTCAACTGGTTGGTAGAAGGTTGTTCTCAATTTTCCGATTTATCTTTCTCATAGTTGTTGGTAATCTTGACATTATCTTGAAAGCTAATCCCTTGTTTCTATCGTGATCAAGCCTTTGTGGCGTACTGTCATGGTGCATGGAAGGAAGGTCCTCCTCGGCAGGTTGCTGGAACTTTTCATGGCCGCAAAATTGTGGCTGGTGCAAAGTCAGTGTACACCTACTCACGACTGCCTCCAAGCTTTACAAGTGGTGATCAAACAGGGGCTTCCTCACATTTTGCTAGTTACTGACCTTAAACCTAGCTGCTTAAATCCATCAACCTATGGACTCAAATATTAGTAATCTAGTCTTAGAAATGCCTTATCTTGCTTCTGAATGGGGTTGCAATAGAGCTTGCCTAGTGAGCAGATTGATAAAAGTATCAATAGAATCAACAGAGTTCATTCACAGTCCCACTTCTAAAAGTTAATAATATTCTTAAATGTTTAAAACTTTTAGGGATGTAAGTTACTATTGACAATGATATGCATTTGTCTGCTAAGACAATACTTGTAAAATAAAAAAGGGAAAAGGGAAATTATGTACAGTACTGGAATGGCGTAGATGTCCTGCCCTGCTACAAGCTCTGTAGTACTTACCAAAACCATGTTTAATCACAAGGCACATAACTACCACTAAAATTCACAACCTCAAGAGTATGAACAAGGCACATAAAGCACATAAGTACACAAAAAATGTTCTCTTTGAGGTTACTTGATTTCATCTTCTTCAGTGTAAAAGCTCAATGGAGAACAAATTTAGAGCCTGCTACAGGATGAGCCCAAGGAGTGACATAGGTGTATTGACTATTGACACAAAAACAAAAGCTACCATAGTGAGCTGGCCTGCATGTCTTATCCGGAATTTTTCACAATCAAAGGAGGTAACCCAGCTATACCAACTTGAGAAATCTGAGAGTTTAAAGCAGAACTTGTCCTCTCAAACCGTCCCGCATAAATAATCTCAATTCTTAGCAAAGATCGTTCAGCTCGACCCCGTGAAAACAAATCCATGAAGGGCAGTTACGTACACAAGACTCGTGCTATTGGGATGTCGAAGAAGGGCTTACTATTCCTAACCTCAGCACAAATAAGCACATGAACAAACTGATTATAAGCCAGAGCAAGTCAGAAAGGAGTAATTATACTAATGCACATAGGTGAACACCTTACGCGTTACATACTATTTCAGCATGGCTAGCGAGTACTGAGCTCTGCCAATCGTATTACATATGGGAACTTGCAATCTTCAACTCCTATCAGCAACCTATGGACGAAACCAAGTCTGAGTTACTTTTGATTGGTTGTGCTTCAACTTAAATTTACTTCAGAAACATTTCATGTTGGATATGCAAATCCAGAATGAACAAGGTTGAAATCCAATTTCCAAAAGATCTACAACTTTTTAAACTGTATCATGCTTGGATACTAATCCGAATTCTCTCTAATCAGTGTCCAGAAGTAATTATTGAAGGTTGAAATCTGAAAAGATGCTTACTAAACCTAGCATCATTTCCCTTGAGGCATAGATCCATCACATTATACCATGGCCAGTCAGTGACCACAAAATGAAGGTTCATCCTTTTTCCCCAACCGCAATCATCAACACAAGACGATCAATAATTCTCCAATTTTTCTAGCTTATATGAAGGCGTACATACAATTTTACAAACAAAACCAACCAGCATATGGTAATGTCAACAAAAATAATTGCTTTACTATTTTCTTTTTTTTTAAGCAACAGTAAAGAAGCACCGATAATGTTTTACAAATATAAGATGAATATGATTAATTTCCATACTACTCTCTTTTCTGAACATAGTTTGATCTGATATGAATAAACAAAAATGAGTGAATATAGTAAATTAATTACCCTTCCATGAACCAAAAGCCTACGACCCATCTAGAAACTCTAGTTTCATTGTTTCAATTGTTGACACACATGTCCGCGCATAAAAATGTCCGACATGGCTTCTTTATGTTACTTACTGTCTCCCAAATTGCAGAAATCAATCCAACCTAATGCGATTTGATGAACATATTAAAATGAGACCGTCCAAAAACTGCTGACAGACAGACCCCTTGTCTGCTTTGTTATATTAAAGCTACAACATAATAAGTTAGCCATACAGAGCAAGTGCCATTTTAGGGGAAGAAAAACTGTAGTAAAAATTTGCTTCTTTCTGGTCATTTCATAAGGTAGCATAATATATTTGGTGAAAGCAAGAAAATATGGTTCATTGAGCTAAAACTAAAAACAGGTAACTCTTACATCTCAAATTCTCAAACGCAATACCAACTTGCAGATTAAGATGACAGGTATAACCTACTTCTTAGCGGTCTTCTTCTTTGGATTAGAAACAGTATGCTCTGGTTTTGGATGCTTTTTGGCCTCACTTGGGTCCAACCACTTAAGAGGGTGGCGATTGAAGAAAGGCCAATTTGGGACTGTGATCAAAGTAGTGAAAACAACTCCTCCGGTGTAGATAAGAAGCATCAACTGAAATGAGCCCAAAGCATAGCCTGTTATAAATGCCACCACAGCAAAGGCTACCAGCAAAATCTGCATCAGCTGCTCTGCTAGCTTTTGCCCTTGCCAATCCATCTATTAGTATAAATCAATAGAAGAGTAAGTTATGGGGTCATCTTGCTGGCAATCCCCTAAGTCTTATACACACTACTCAAATCCCATGATGACATTATATAAACAAGAATAACAATGGCAAATTTATCAAATAATAAAACCTTCAGCAGTGACAAGTTCTAATTTTATATGAACTCCCTCAATCCTACATTCAAGATCCATCACGAGCATCACTCATGGAAGTTTAGGGTAATATTTGTATACAATCAGAATCTACCAGATCCATACATTAAACAAAGACGTTTAAAAAATGGGGGAATAGCTTTGATGCTCACGAAACTTTGCCCCAGGTTGCAATTGCTTCACTAAACATATTTCATTATTATTATTTATTTGCAATCGAGTTATTGAATTCCCAATTTGCTTGCAATTGGGTCATTCCCTTGCCGCCATCCGAAATAGATAGCCAACTAGTGATTATCTTAAGAGATGTTATTCAACGAATTTCAGCCCTAGGTTTTATAACTTAGATCGAAATGAATGCAACATAGTCACGAAACTACAGAAAATGATAATTCAACGGATTTAAGCCCTAAGTTTAAATCGAAATGAATGGTCTAGATTCTTGAAATCAAATGAAAATCGAATCGATTAAAATATATTTACCTGTAAGTCAATGAGATTCAAGACTTCGTCGAAGAAGACCACTGTGATTTTGGCACGGACTGATGAAGGCTTGAGACGATGAAGGTTTTTAATCTTAAAATCAACTGTGATTTGCGCTTTTTGAAGAGATCGGATTGGGCGCGGTGATGGCCCACAGCATTGCAATTTTTACTGGTTAGGTCTGTATTGGAAAAACTGTGGACCGGTCCACTTTTTTAAGTTTTTTTTTTCACTTGGAAAAAATAATTTTTTTAGCAAAATAACTACGGTACTTTTAATGAATCGTATGCACGCTACGAAAGTTATTATTTTTATACCGCGTTATAATTAAATTAGACAATTAAACTATTAAATCGCAATACAAAAATTAATGCAATGAAATTTATGAATCGCAGTTCAAAAATAGACGAAGAAATTAAACTTTAAACCTGCGGTGTAAATATTAATACAATCAAAAATTTATAAATCGCGATGCAAAAATAGAATATAAATTTAAACTTTGAATCGCGGTACAAAATTAATATAATGAAATTTATGAATTGTGGTGCGAAAATAGACTAGTAAATTAAACTTTGAACTGCGTTGTAAAAACAATGCAATAAAATTTATGAATCGCAGTGCAAAAATAGACTAGGAAATTAAACTTTGAACCACGGTGCACAAATATTATCTAATTCATTTTTGCATCACGATACAATAACATAAAAAACAAGTTTACATCATTCATATTCTTCTTCAATCTCTTCCGTAGTAAATTTTTTTCTTCTGCATCATTCTCTGCCTTCGTCTCAATTGAAAAATCATTCAACACAACACAGGTCGATCCCCGTTTCGTTGCGTATAATTGTGATTTTCGAATCCAAAGTGTATTGCTGGAGTTATTGAAAAAGATGATGGTATTTTTGAAACAATATTTTTAAAATAATCTTTTACGGGTTAAAAAAAGAACGGTTTACTTTTTGGGTTAAAAATTTTAGAAAAAATGATTGGTCAGAATTTTCCCCTTCTATATTTTTATGAACTAAATTTGTTGAAAATAGGGTCGGGCATAATGTGAGTTTTCGGCCCATTAGATGTATGGTCTCCAGTATTTTTTTGGAATAATTGGGGGTCGGTATCATTTGGTGAAATTATAACCGCTCAGCCAAACTATTTTTTTTTAATCTCTAAAATCCATTCTCGTTAATCTTTCCAAAATACCCAAGCATACATCGTCCTCTCTCTCTAACAGAATTTTCTCTCTTCTTCTTCCTCCTGCTACTTCTTTTTCTTCTCTCTGTCACACTCTCTTTCTCTTCTTCCTCCAGCTTCGTCTACATCTCTCTTTTCTCAATTGCTGATCTCTTTTCATTTTCTCTGATCATTTCCTTTATAACTTTTGATCTCGGATGAACCAAAGGACCCACCACATATTAAATTAAAGCCCTCGACGAGATCTACAGAACAAAAAAGGTTTCACCCAGAGACGTCTTCGTTTTAAGGCCAAAAAACGATGTTTATGCACTGTTTTGTGCTTCAAAATCTTTTTCGATGCTCAATTTTTACACACAAATTTAGGGGCAGTGTTCAATTTATTCATTCCGACGCCAAATTTATCCATTTCGATGCCCGCCTTTGTTGATATTTGGTGGCAGTGTTTAATCATTCATTCTAACGTCAATTTTGTCCATTTCGATGTCCAACTATGTTGATATTTGGTGGCAATGTTCAATTTGTCCATTTTGATACTCAACTTTGTTAATATTTGGTGGTATGTTTAATTTATTCATTCTAAGACCAATTTTATCCATTATGAGGCCCAACTATGTTTATATTTGGTGGCAGTGTGTAATTTTGTCCATTTTGATGCCTAACCTTGTTGATATTTGGTGGCAGTGTTCAATTTATTCATTTCGACATCAAATTTGTCAATTTCGATTCTCACCTTTATTGATATTTGATGACAGTGTTTAATTATTCATTTTCATTCTAAAGCCAATTTTGTCCATTCTGATGTCCAACTATGTTGATATTGGTGACAGTATTCAATTTTATCAATTTCGATGCCCAACTTTGTTGATATTTGGTGACAATGTTTAATTTATTCATTATGAGGTCAATTTTGTCCATTATGATGCTCAACTATGTTGATATTTTGTGGTAATGTTCAATTGTGCATTTCGATGTCCAGTGTTTTCATTCTGATGCCCAAATTTGGCAGTGACTTATTGAATTTCGACCCCCAAATTTTGACAGATTTCACTTGTGCATTTTGATACTCAATGCTTTCATTCCGATGACCAAATTTGGGCAGTGACTTTTTGAATTTCGACGCTCAAATTTTGATAGATTTCAATTGTGCATTTGGATGCCCAATGTTTTCATTATGATGCCCAAATTGGGCAAAGGCTTTTTGAAGTTCGACGCTAAAATTTTGACAAATTTCAATTGTGAATTTCGATGCCCAATGTTTTCATTTCGATGTCCAAAATTGGGCAGTGGCTTTTTGAATTTCGACGCTATTAGTTTGACATATTTCAATTGTGTATTTTGATGCCCAATGTTTTCATTGTGATGCCCAAATTGGGCAGTGGCTTTGTGAATTTCGATGCTCAAAATTTGACATATTTCAACTGTGCATTTTGATGCCCAATATTTTCATTCTGATGCCCAAATTTAGGCAGTGGCTTTGAGCGCGTTCTGTGCGCGTGTTTGTTGTTCATTAAGGATATTTTCGTCATTTTATCACCAAAAGTGTACTTTAGCAGTTGAAAACAAATATATAGAACTTTTTCAATTATAAAATCATCACAGGGGACCGACTCGATTATCACCTTATTTTTTAGTGAAATTTTGGTCGGTCCACTTTTTGAAGTTTATAACCCCTCTAGTTTAATTTGTTTTGTTTTCAACCGCAAAATGTCATTTTTGAAATAAATGTTCTTATTATACTTTATACCCAAAGTAAGAAAAAAAAAACTTTGTAAATTCCTTCTTCTTTATTTTTCTTCTCCCTTTTTCTTCATTTCCATGGATCTGTGGTTATACAATCAAATGAGAGCAAAAATTTATGTATCCTGATTTGAAAAATGCAACGTGGAATTATGAATTCTTCTGCTACTCTGTTTTCATTTGAAGTGGTTGGTTCTTCAATTCTAGTAGTCACCATTGATGCGATGAATGAATTATCTCAAATAAATTTCGAAAACAAATCGCTGAATCGTCACAATTCTGTTTCATAATAATAATACTAATAAATTTAATTAGGGTCCATTTGGATGCATTGATTTTGAATTCAATAAATATTCAAATTCTATAGAATTTAAATAACTTAGAATTTGCTTTCAAAATCATAGTATTTCTATTATTTGGATAATGTGTGGAATTCCAATTCAAACCTTGCTAACAACAAAAATATAAAAAATTTACATTTTAGAAAATAAATAGTATATAGTGGTGGTGGTTAACGGTGATGGTGGGTGGTTGTCGGCGGCAGTGACGGAGGCTGGAGGCGGTTGCCGACGGTGGCCGGAGGTGGGAGGTGGCACAAGTGGTGGTGGTGGAAAATTGTTTGGTGGTGGTAAAAAGAATGTGATTTTTTATTATGTAATAATAATAATTTATCAAAATTTAGAATTTAAATTATTAGAATTTATGATGGAATTAGTTTTATGGAAATGAGTGATTTAGAATTTCAACATAATTTCAATTCCAAATTTTAATTATGTTCCCAAATAATGGAATTAGATTTGGAGACCCCAATTCCAATGCCAAGCTATGGAATTGAGGTATCCAAACATATCCTTAGTATTATGAATAAACAAACTTACCGAAGGATGACGAAGTACACTCGATTGAATGGACTCGGTGGAGGAATTATTGTAGGTACCAATCACAACTTAGCACACACATAAATAAGGAATTATTGTTACTTGGAGATGTTGTATTTAATATATTGCTTTGGGCTCAAATATGTAGATAGAAAAGAAGAGGAAAGCAACGACAGAAAACATAATTGGTAGAAATCGCGGTTTATAAATTTTTGAATCGCGGTGCATAAATTATTTGAATCGTGGTGTATAAAATTTTGAATCGCATTGCATTTTCGTAGCGCGCCTCAGGCTCATTAAAAGTATCACATTCATTTCACCTCCAAAAATGTCCTTTTTCCAGTTATAAAGAAAAACACGGTACTGGGGCGAATTAAAACTTTGAGAAGTGGACCGACCTGCAATTTTCTAATTTTTTTGGGGAGAAATTCGGGTCAACCCCCTATGGTGAAATGTTACCCATAAAATTCCATAATATTTTTTTTAAACCGCTAAATTACACTTTTAACGGAAAGTGACGAAGATACCCTTAATGAACAAAAAGCGCGTACACAAAATCCACGCTCAAATTTAGGCATCGCAATGCACAATTGAAGTTTGTCTCAAATTTGAGCATCACAATGCACAAATTCTAAATAAATAAAATCCAAAATTAACCAATATTAATTTCGGATTTAACAGTTTGTGACGGTAGTACGCGAGAAGACGAAAGAAGGGCAAAAGAAGGGATGACACTGGAACCTATTTCAAACTTCCGGATGAGCTCTTTAGAACTCTTAGGGCATCCATGTACAGTCATAAACCTTTCAAAAGATTTATTCTTCCTGCCACGTTATCAGCTTATAAACATTTTCTCTATAAACATATTCTCCACTATACATAAACTCAGCTTTATACCATGGACCCACAAATAAATATTTTATTCTTTCTCAATATACATTTATTTTCAAAAATAAATATATCGCTTTAAAACATAAATATTTATAGAACACATATAATACGTCCAATATATATATATATATATATATATATATATATATATATATATATATATATATATATATATATAATTTTATCTTTGAAAAAAAATTATTCATAAAAATTTGTTAGTAATTCAAAATACCAATGCAATAATATATACTTTATTGAACTAAATCAATATAAAATCATATGAATTATAATTGACATTGCATAATACATTGGAAAAACAAAGTAATTAAATACTAATAAGAAATATCTGATTGTTACAACTTAATTTTCATTGTTGTTGTCTCCAAAGCGTCCCAAATATGCTCGACCAAATCAAATCGAAGTTTTTGATGTACTTCCCGATCAAGTAGTTCAACATTCCTTTAGAGGTATTGTTGAAATTCTTGAATAAATCCCTGGGATGCAGGTACCGGTGGATCTACTTCTTCATCGCTCTAGTTACTTATTGCATTACCTTCCATTCTCTACTATCATATTCTGCAATATGATGCACGCGTACATTATATCTTTCAAAGCTTCCTTGTGCCAAAATCGGGCTGCACCTCGTACTATTGCCCAACGAGATTGGAGGACTCCAAACGCTCGCTCAACGTCCTTTCTTGTAGCCTCTTGCATTTGTTTGAACTTTATCCTTTTAGGATTTCTGGATATGTACAACTTTTGACAAATGAAGCCCACTCCGGGTAGATACCATCTGCTAGATAATATCCTTTCGTGTATTGTGTGTCATTTACCGTAAACTGAACTTGAGGAGAGTGTCCTTGCAATACATCATTGAAAAATAGAGATTGGTTGAGCACATTAATGTCATTATTAGAACCTGCAACGCCGAAAAATGCATGTCATATCCAAAGGTCTTGAGAAGTGATCGCTTCTAGCATTATTGTTGGAACCCCTTGATCTCCTCGGGTAAATTGACCTTTCCATGCAACTAGATAATTTTTACATGGCCAATGCATGCAGTCAATGTTTCCTAACATACCGGGAAAGTCATGGACCTCAGAATGTAATTGAAGTAAGCGTTGGACGTCATGAGCATTGGGTCTTCTCAAGTATACGCTTCCAAATACCTCAATCGCAGACTGATAAAATTTCATTAGACAATCGATTACAGTGGTTTCACCAATTCATACATACTCGTCATAATGATTGGCATGCGTGCCATATGCCAAATGACGAATAGCAGCAGTGCATTTTTGCAAGGAGGAAAGTCCCTTTCTACCAATTGCGTCAACCCTCATCTGAAAATACTCTATATGATTTGAAAGAGCTTCTACAATTCGAAGGAATAACTCCTTACTCACTCGATACCTTCTCCTGAAAATTTGATCTGTATAAACCGGCTCATTGGAGAAATAGTCGTTGAAAAGTCTTTCATGTCCAGCTTCACGTTCTCGATCTATGTACTTTCGATTGTGTTTACGATCATGGGAGGCTTCAACTTCTTCTTCCTTCATTTTCATTTCCATAATCATCATCATCATCATTTTTTCACTTGAATTGCCAGTCAATTCATCGTGTACGAATTGTAGGAGTGCATTTTTGTATGAGTGATTGGGGTGTTGAGACATTTTTTAGTGTGGAGATTGTTGTATCTGTAAGTATATGTGTAAGAGGTTGTGGTTGGAGAAAATATGGAGCCTCATGCCTCTTATATATAGACCTCTTATAACGGCTAGTTTTTCAACGACTAGTTTTTGTAACGGCTAGTTTTTGCAACGACTAGTTTTTGTAACGGCTAGTTTTTACGACTATTTTTGGCAACGGCTAGTTTTTGTAACACAATTAAAAATTACATGCCTTAAATTATTACACATGGGTTACATGAAGAAAAAAAATACATTAATTAAAATATTACATAAACTCATAATACAACAATTACAAACTTCATAAATTAAAATTACAAAACTTAAACTAGGGAATATGATATTTAACCTTGATCATCTCACAGATGTGTTGATGCATTTGGAGTTTCTCATTCGTCATGCCACTAGTATCCTTAAAGAGGATATCATGATTCATCGCAGTTGTCACTCCCTCGAGTGCTAAAACCTTTCTTTCTTCAATTTTACGATGTTTATCCCATAAATAGACACTTTTGATTTCATTTTTCTCGGTGATTTTTGCTTTCCCTTTCCTCTTTGCCGCCTTTTGACCAATTGGGTGGATTTCGACTTCATTGTCTTCATTGTCTTTGATGTTGATGCTCGTATGCGCATCGGATGATGAAGTGAATGTCCCCTATTCAGATATCTTTGTCCTTTTAGAGAAATGTTCACTTGATTTCCCATCTTTCCACTTTGGCTCATCTTTCACCATTAGCCACACATGCTCGTATTTGAAATGTTTTTTACTTATCGGTTGATAAAGACCACGTTCAATTTCCTTCACTTGGTCATCAGACCACCCACTACGATGTTGATCTCTAACTTGAATGAATAATTTGTTAAATTGATTAACCATTGGAGTAATTGATGTGTTAAAATTTTACCTTGCAAGTGCACAAGACTATTGTAGAATAGAAAGATGGTAGCAAGGGTCGAACCTCGGGGAGAACGAATTAAAATGGATTTAATCTAACTACTTAAAATGCAATTAAATAAAAATGGGTTTTGTTTTGAAATAATTTAAACTATAGAATTGAACTAATAAAAATTAACTACTGGCAGAAAACAGAATTTTAATGAAAGTTTTTGGATGAGAATGATCTAGGTATTGGGATTCACTTGTATCGTCTTTTATGTGTATTGGTCTTAAGTTATCTATCAATTACGGGTTCGTTCGCTAGGTAAAGGATTGAGACTTACTAGCCGAGATTTGCAACCCTTAGTTCTCCGCTTTGGCTGTGCTTTCTTGGTCCGTCCACACAGTAATTAAGAGTCCATTAAGTGCCCTAAGAACTAAAGTAAAAAGGAGTCAACTTTGTACTCCCCACACAATGCGAACCTAAATCTACTCCTTAGCTTACGATTGGGAATCAGAGAGACCTATTTATCAATTAGGTTGGCCAGTGTATGACTTATGCATAAGGTCGTGCAGTTCATCATACCCAAAAGCCTACGCATTCACTAACGTAGCCATTATGCGATAATTTCAATGCAGACCAATTATAATCTAATATGATAAACAATAATATGATAGAATGAAATTATATTAAAACATAAAACTTGATACAAAGTTACCTTCAATACCTAGAATGGAACGGTTAGTTCATCACTGGCGATGAACACAACATATGAATTGAATAAAGCATCGTCAATCTTCAACAACTTGAATAAAACTAAATTACAATGAGTTTTTCCGTCTTGAGAGTGCTCAAGAACGGCCTCTAATACCTAAAAGTCTGATCCCCTAAAGCTATAAAGGTAGGGTTTTATTTATACTAGGCTAGGGTTAACAAGAAAAAGACAAAACTGCCCAGAACTAAAAATTAGGGTTGAGCGGTCGTTCAACCCTTATGCTGAGCGATCGCTCAATGGTCTTTCTCCGGATTCTTGCTACTTGCTTTTTGCGCGCTCGCCCAGGCCTCAAGCTGAGCGAGCGCTCAGTCTCTTTTTCAGCTTTTTGTCCTTCTTCTTTCAGTAGTTTGCAATCAGGTCCATAGAAACTTCATATTGGTGCATAAAAGCCCGAAATTCATTGTTTTCCTCAACTTTAGCATGAAACTCATAAAAACACTAAAGCTCATATCAATAGCTTTAGAAACTCGTAGAAAAGCACAATCTAAGTAGGAATATATACACAATAGATGCGTATAAAACACATCTATCAAATACCTCCAAACTTAGACTTTACTCATCCATGAGTAAACAAATAAATACAAGAGCGATAAATAAAATAACATTACATAAATAACAAAAAATCTTTTTGGAGGGTCACACTATTTACACTCCTCTAGAAACGCACAAACTCAAGGAGACTCAAAATAGTGACTCGACTATGCAGATAAATACAAAAACAAGTAAAACTAAACTAACAAATAAAGAAAAAAATCTTTTTGGTTTTATTCTCAAGTCCAACAGTGCGAAAATTAATAACAGTCCCAAGCAATACTCTTCACATGTGTAAGGATTTCTCCCAATACCAAATGGGCTCACTCTATCATACAAATAGTACAATGATTATTCAAATGTGTGAACTCCCACTCATGTAACATATCCAAAATTAAACAGTTTAATCAAGCAAAACGCAACATTCATTCTCTCCATATTTTTGAAAATAAATCAAACATACACTAAAAAGGAGAATCTACCATCAATACCCGGTCACTTTACAGAAAAAAGAATATTAAGGAATAAAAAATGCTTATGCATCCATCCCATGCACTTCCTATCTATGAATAGACTGCTTTTATTTCTCAGTTACTTGCAATAGCTCAGATTATACTAACACGTTAGACTTTACCAAGAAGTGTATACGTGAAGCATGGATCAATTAACATGTATTAATCACATCAAGGAAGATACAACATGCTAAAGCGGCACTAGATCAATAGGACTTCAATAAGCTTGTAATGTAAGACCTGGGTAAATGGGTAACAAAAAGAGGGAAAGAAATTCAAAGCAAGAGAGCACAACTACCAAAATTCCCCATTGCTTCCATTGCATGAATACATGCATTAGGCTAGGACCTGAAAAGACAAAGACTTGGGGAAAATTTTCCCCCAAACTTGCATTTTGCTATCTATTCAATTTCATTACCAAGTGCCCAATAACCTTTTATTTCTTTTGGTGGCTATGCCATTTTTCACAATACTTTGCACTCCTTTACTCTTATAATTTTCTGATCATCTCTTTTCATCTTTTTCACTCCGTTTCTTTTTCTATCTTTTTTTTTTATAAATAACGGAGAATACAAGGAAGAAGATGAAATCCTAGGAGGGTCTTAAATGCAAGATAAATTTCCCCACCCAATCTTTGGTATCAGAGCCATACATCTGTTCTTTGTGCTTCCCTTACACCACCGCCAAATCACCGTTCTTTCTAGCCCAATTCTTTGTGCTTCTCCCCTAACGTAATCTTCCCACCAAGTTTCAGATTAGTATGCTTTGTGTCTGCAAGCTTAGCTCCTGATCTCTCACAAACAGAAAACCAAACTTGTAGTTCTCGGATTAGTATGCTCTGTGACTGCATGCTTAGCTTCTGATCTCTCACATCAGAAAACCAGAACTTGTTGCTTTCCTGGATTAGCCTAATTAAGTTCTTTTGTCAACACGAGTCCGTTGCGAGGTTGTAAGACGACGAGGTAGTCACAGTGTTTCCGTAGGAAAGTTTATTGAAAAAGAAAAGAATTAGTTGTTCTTCCAGTTCTCAAACATGTCTTCAAGTTCCCTTCTATCTCCTTCATCTAGCTTCCGTCAATCTTCAGCTTCTAAGATAGATCACTTATATGAGATATCTTATGTTCCTGATGATTCTAAAATCCATATATCCCAACTACCCATAGTAAATTAACCCTTACCATGTGTTTTCTAAACCCAATATTTCTTTCTCCAGAAAAGTAAAGAAAATCATAAGTTCTTCCTCCACCCAACAGGTAAAAGAGTATGTTCAAGCCTCCCGGTTTGATTCATACCAATTACCGGCAACTACTTCTGAACATCTAGTTGCCTTATCCCTTCCTTCCGACCTACCCAAACACTGTCTCTCCCAAGGATATACACATATCCACTTTGGAGCAGTCAGACTCACCCTTACCTTCCATGGTCAAAAAGGACTCGGCTCCCAGCGTTTTCAAGAATTGCTCTGGTTGATACAAGGTTTGTTGAATACCAACACGCATGTATTGGTACGATCCAAACAACTCTTAACGTCGGAACAGTTTTTGTAACATTCTATCCCAACTTCAACATGCCTCTCAACGACCCCTCATTGCTCACAGCCTTAAAAGCCCAGATCCAGATTGGTGGTACTGCCCAGGTGAATACGTTCCAGGTAACGTTTCATTATTAGATGGCGTACAGAGTACAGAATCACTCTTTAGATCTTATGGTCCCTGGCCAAGACTCAGGAGATGCCCTTCTCCTTGATATTGATTCTAGTGCTACACCAACATGCACATATGTCCTAAGACAGCTCTTGCGAGCAGATCTACTCAAGCTTCTTCCTGAACGATGGGTAACCAGTTACGAACAAACTCATCAAGCCCCTCAGGCTCCTGTACAAAGCAGCGCAGCCCCAAAGTTTGTGCGTCACGAAGATGGCCTAGTCGAGGTAAAGTTCTCATCTTCAAAGCAGACTAACACTTCGTGCAATGTTTTCCCAACAGAGATCAATATGATCAAGCCAATTGCACACTATCAGTACGATGTATGCAATTGTCCAGACTACTTAGATGATGCCTCCAAGGTCATGATGGATGAAGATTTCACAACGAAGAAAAACACTTCTCAAAAGAGTTTACAAAGAAGATATGAAGAAGGTGACCTAGCCGTAGGAACCCTCGGTGAACCATCTTGTAAATTCGACTATTATGTCCTTTACTCAGATAGAACACCACCAAAGCCTAAACCACCTCCTCAGCCTTGCAAGCCTTCCCTGCCTTTCAATCTCCCTCCTTCTAATCTCCCTCCTTACTACCAGAAAGCCCTATCCATCATCCACAAAAGCCCAGTGCTCCACCCATCCGTCCATCTATCCCCTATGACACCTCCCTTGACTTGCCATATGCTTACTCCAACCTCGAATCCAGATCCGCAAGCATACCAAGCTGAATTCCCTTCCCTAAGTTCATTTGAACTTCCAGATCAAAGAACCAGACATGCTTGGAAAGTCAAGAACCCTACAACCATCAACTCAACCCCTGTCAGTGTAGCAGAAGCTACCCTCAACTGGCAAAGCAAAAATGTTGTTGCCCAGAACAACGCGCTTAAGAAGATCATAACTCAGCAGAGCCAGATTGTTCAAATCCAAGACAATCTCTCCTCAAGGGTACATAGAGTCGTCCCCTTCGTTCTCTCTTTGGGCCTCCTCAAAACCCTTGTCCACCAGCCAACCCATCCAACAACATACACCAGTTGTTCCAGCCTCCTTACCAACTATAGCCACCACATCCAACAATTCTGCCCCACAAGCCTTCTAACCAGAACATCAAGCCTTCCAACCAGAACATACTAATCCTCTTATAGGTGCTTCCTCCATAGCCCCTAATATCTTCCCAATTGCAGAAACGAACCCTTGTTCCCAACTCCTACAAACCCTTTCCCACCATGACATCCCTTCTGACAACCCTTATCTGTCCCCTTTTTTCAGACCAGTGGTCGATCCATCCTCTCCAAAAACAGAAGAAGAATTTGATCCCACAGAAGCCTTTGAGCATCTATTCATGACAGAACCAGAACCAACGGTCCATAACCATCCAGAAATTGATCCAGAGGAATCTACATCTCAGACCACTCCACATGAGACTCAGAAAAGTCCTCAACCTGCTACCCAAGCCAACACACAACAAAAGTTCACGTTCGATGATATTCCGCCTTCTAAATGGCGTGAACGAAGTGTCGAGATGCTAACTTGGTGCACAACAGAGTTACAGTTCTATACCATCGAGATGGTCATTAAAAGGTTCCTTGCCCGAATCCAAGGGCGCCTGCGAGACTGGTATCTCAGTCTTGGAGAATACAGACAGCTGCAGATTCAACAAGCCTCGTCTCCAGAGGAATTCATGAATATAATCTATTCTGAATTCATTGGCAGCCCCATAGAACACATTGTCCATGCTAGAGAAGAATTCCTAAAAATGAAGTGTTGTTCTTTCTTAAAAAAGGACTTAGAAACACATTACAACCGGATGTCTCAACGTTTCTATTGTCTCCATGGTGTAGATGATGTAAACCTTAAACAGGTTTTCATAAACTCCTTCCTAGAGTCTCTCAGCGACGAAACCTACAAATATCTGGAATCCAGAAACATGACGGTTGCTCAGACCTCTCTTGGTGGCCTTTACCAGTTGATCCTAAATGCTCTAGAAAAACTCTGCAATCAAAGGAAATTCTTTAAAGAGTTTGAAAAGATTGATAAAAGACTAGGATCCGCGTGTGATGAAAAACATATCCAGATCAAGTGCAAGGATAAGTCGTCCTGTGACTGCACTCACACGAAGAAGAAGTGCCATTCCAAGTGTTTCTCCAAATCCCATGATTCCTCCCAGTAAAGGAAAAGCTTTTCACGACACCCTTTCGCGTCCAGGAAGAAAATATGGAGATTTATAAGGAAAAAGCCCCTGCGTGGCCGCAACTCTGACCGGTGCTTCATTTGTCACAAAAAGGGACACTTCTCGAAAGACCGTCCTGATACAAGGAAGACCCAGGTGCTGATCCAAGCGCTCGGCCAAATTGAACCAGTAGATCTCTCTGACCCCGAGTCCCTCTACTCTTTTGAAGATGAACCAGGAGATTCAACAATCTGTTCAATTGCCCATCCAGGCGATTCATCAGATTCTGACTCACCTCATGCCAAGGGTCTCCATGCTGAATCCTCTTCCCCATATCCTTCAATTGTAACTAAAATACAACCACCAAATGTCTGAAACGAAATCCAATATAAAGCTAATTAAAATTAGTAAAACTTTCAAAGTACGAATGAATTATAAATGTCTAAAACTTCTTTGACCATCTTCATTCATCTACTCGAAACAATTCATCTAGCCAAGCTAAATGTCACCTGGAAGAGAAAGAATAAGAAAAGGGTGAGCGAACAATGCTCAACAAACTCATATACAACATCTCTGGTTACTAAGGAGAAGTTGACCGAAATAAATCAAAGAATCAAAATCGAAAGTTCAAATATCTAATGCGAAAGTCAAATAGTCAAAGTTCAAATATTTAAATTTCAAATATATTTTCAAGATTCCAAGTAAAGGATAAAGATACAACAAACGACTCGAGTAATCTAATTGTCACCAATCGTCTCATACCAGCTGACAACAACAGATGACTCATAAATGTATATTTAGGATTCCAAATGAAAGATAACGACGTAAAAGACAACTCGAATTGTTCAATTGTCACCAGCCGTCCCGTACCAGATTGAGACAACAAACAACTCACGGATACCAAGATCACCTAAGTGGTCAAATACCTCTTTGAACAATGTTTTGAAAAGTGCAAAGGACCCGTAAGGGTAAAGTGTCAAAGGGGTATATCCGTATTACCAACCACATATTTAGTGGTTTAAAGTGTGTAAAAAGGTCACATTAACCAGTGACTAGGTACGTGTATCGAAAGGTCACATTAACCCGTGACTAGATAAGTCAAAAGGTCACATTAACCCGTGACTAGGTAAATCTAAAGGTCACATTAACCCGTGACTATGTAAATCGAAAGGTCACATTTTTACCCGTGACTAGGTTATTTGACTTAGTCAAGGTAGGGACTTTTAAATAATCAAATACATTTTACAAAATCACTATAAACGATAAGCGCATTATGTATCAAATAGGCATCTCACACGAGACTTGATAAGTATGTGAGATTTAACAAGGAGTATAATTATGAGTAAGTAAATAAACGTAATCGACGGAGTTCAAAATCAAATACCGATACAAAATTGGCACACGTTTCAAAGGAAAAATATTTATCAAATAAATAGCGGAAGCCTAATAGTATGGAACGAAGAATTTAAAAGACCTAAATGAGGTATACTCTCTTACCTCAATATGCTTGGTAAAGATAACTCCGCACACGAACGATCGTCCTAGGCTTGGTTGTCAAGTTCTAAAAATTTAATATAACAAAAGTTACCAACTAATATCTTAATAATTAAATCAACTAAATATGTACTAAGCGTGTACTTGGTGTTAATTATAAAATCTTAATTAAGTACTTTATAAAATAACACTAATCGGTTACTTTTTTTTTTTTTTTTTTAAACACTAGTTTGATTTGGGTATAGTAAAAAATCCTGTTTAAATTATTAATATACAATCAGAATATGCAATGCATCATAACTCCAAAGTAATTCACACCTACTAATTTATGCACTATTCACAACACACACACACGTGCCATACATACTAGAAGACAACCAACCTAATACTCTCTTTCCTTTATTTACCTTTTGATGTCTTCACCCCTTCATCTCACATATATATTTTATTATTATTTTTTCTCCAAATCCATTTAAACATGCTATGTTCCATATTCCGCAAATCCAAAATTGACAAAAGAAGAAAAGATACATAACTCACCTCAAGCTACAATCAAAATGCTTCTCTGTTGACACCTTCACTCCACAAGTTGACGTCTATTGGTCCCAAAATAGGCTCAATTTAGGCTAGAAGGGGGGGGGGGTTGAATAGCCTAGTTATGTTTTTATAAAAACTTTTCGTAAACACTTCTTAATGATTTAACTAGAAGTGTTAATGCAACGGAAACAGAAGAGATTCTGAACTGACTAGTGATCTGCTTAAGTAGTACAGATTCAGAAGAAGTTCTAGATCAGTATAAGCAGTTAATAGAAGTTGTAAGAACAGATCAGACAGAACACAACGTTTTGAAGTGGTTCGTACTGTGAATAGTACTACGTCCACTACCAAAGTGGTTAGTTTTGGATTTTAAAAGTGCACTTGTTTATCCACTAGGTTTATGAGTAAGATCTCTAATGGATCGTGTCCAAAATGAGTTTTTAACCAAGTGTATAATGGTGAGAGGAACAATCAAGGATTAATTGTTCTCACACGTGCTAATGTAAAGAACAGTTTTTAAATACAAACTAGATGAAGCTGAAACAAATTTAAGACTGGCAGATCTGCAGCTTCAGGAAGTTTGGTGAAGTGTTAGTTCTTGTCCTTTGATCTCTTGAATGCTTGAGTGTTAAATATGAAGCTTGAGAGTTTAATGCGTAGGAGTTGTTTCTTCAGATCTTCAAAACTTGAATAAATACCAGAGAGATCTTTTGGACCGTTGGACTGAGGCAGAGAGAACTGTGTCCAACGTTCTATTGCATTGAATGCAATTCGGCACTTTGGGAGATGTAAGAGCCACAGCCATCAGAGATGCAGTGTGTGCAGAGAAGACTTTCCCAAATAGAGTAAGGTTTCAGATTGTAGGCGTTGCAGCTTAGAAAGTCTTCTTAGCCAAAAAGGGTAATATCTTCAGACTTCATGATTCAGGAGACAGTCTGGACATTTGTCAGCATGTAGAGTTGACTTCTTTAAAGTGAAATTCGATGAAGACATTATGACTGGATATTTTCAAAAAAAATATCTAGATATGTCTATACGTGTCATAATTTCATGATTTGGCTATTCTTGATTTTTCGCTCTTTGAGCAGACTTCAAAGTCTGCTGTTCTTCCAAGGCTGCTGTAGACGTCTACTTGTCCGCGCCTAAACTAACATTAAACAGTTCTAAACAACTTTGATTCTAAGACAGTTGCCACACTAATCGGTACGTAGACCTTTTAGCCATTGTTCAATAGAATCAGAAGATGACTTCAACCAAATCTAGAACTATAGGGATCAACAACGTCCTTATTCCGTCGTCGTCCCCCCCCCCTCTCCCTCTCTCTCAGCTATTCTGCGACCTCTCTTTCTTTCTCCCGTTCTTAAATCTATTTATATTAAACCCTACTAGGTTTTCTAACCCTAAACTGAAATCATAAAGTTAATTGAATCAAAATTAATTATGTAATATTAATTGGAAACTAGTATTAAAGTCTTCATCAAAAGTGGGCCTAACCCGACCCAATTCAATTAATTACTAAATAGGTCCAAAACAATTAGATTAACCTAAAACAATTATAATATTAATTAAATTGGTCCAAAACAATTATAATTTTAATTAACACAAATTAATATTTTTAATTAAAATTATCGGGGTATGACACCAATTGAGTGCTTACCCATGACGATTCTCAATTGAAAAATCAAAGTGACATCTAGGAGAGACCGAAGGAACTTGATCATAGTCTTTCGCCCAAAATATGTTTTACTCCCCAAAGTATACACTAATATTCACTTAGTCCACCAAATCCGAAAACGTGCCAAAAGCACACCCAGTGTTCCATTTTGTCCCATATAACCCCCTGCGGCTGACGCTCGTTACAACTAGAACATTAGTTTGCGCATGCCCCTTAATTTGATGGCCATTTTAGTCATTGCTCACTTTGTAATATAGACATAAATAAGCGAACTTCACCCAGATCCATTAAACCAGACTCTTCCGCCTCCACCATCTCATTCCATCAAACCCAACAAATCAACTCTCCTCCGCCTTCTCCCAAATCCGTCGCCCCTGTTCCAAATCCCCTATCTCCATCTTCAGTCCAACGCCGGAACCCAATATCTCTGCCAGAGGTATAACCTTCATCTCCCTCCTGGTCTCTCTTCCTGCCAAACGGCTCCAAAGCCGAACCAATCCTTGCTTCCTGCATCACCTAGATTTGGCGAAGGCTTCCCCAAACAATCCTATCCAACTGTGCTTCTCTCTCTACATCTGAATTCGGCCAAACTTCTACCAGCTCTCACGCCGCCGCCCCTGCTCTAAGCTGTCATCTTCCATCACTGTAGACGACCTTCGTCTCTATCTTTGGGCCATCAATGATGCTGTGGGTCCTCTTTCTATTCTGAGCCCTAGTCCTTGTCATCCCCAATCGTCATCTCCGATGCCATTACGGTCGAACACAGCAGCTACCAGCTTTTTCATCTCTCTCTTTACTTTAGCTAACATCTTTGTTTCAGCTCTGACTATCTACAAGCGATTTCATATGTTCTGATTGGGTTTAATGCAAATTATAGTTCGACCCACAAAGAAACAAACAAGAAAACAGAGAGCCCGCTATTAGTGTTCGTCCATGGAAGCTTTCATGCAGCTTGGTGATGGGCTAAACATTGTTGCTTTTCTTTTAACACCACGGGTTTGATTGTTATGATCTTAACTTGTTGGATCAGGTCAATTACCTCTCCAATTTTAATAATTTATGTTGGTCCACAATAATATTCAAATAGGCTAGGGGGGGGGGGTGAATAGCATATGATGTCAATTTTAAACTTTTCTAATTTTACATTTGAAGTATAGGTTTTAATGGCATAGGCAGTTAACACAGTAAACATGTCTGCTGGTAATACAGAACAGCAGACTTGCTCTCAGCCGAGTAATGAACTTTGCTGGTGAACTGCCAGTAAATCAAAAGCATGTTTAAAAGAGTTGAAGCAGCAGAAAATAATAAGGCTTAGATTTAGAGAAGTCTTAAGTGGTTGTACACGAATATATGATCAGAACAACAACACACTTAATCCTTCTTCCAAATGTAGATTTAGAAAATCATTAGAGAATAACTTTTTAAAGGGTAAATCTATTTATGAAATCTCATAAAGAGGTAAAGACTAAAAGATAAATCATTTGGAAGAACATCTGAATTTATTCAAAGATAAATTACAGAATACATCAACCTAGACTCTCATCATTCTAAGCCTTAATCTTTACTTAATCTTTCATAGTCAAATTCTTAAGTAAAGAAGGCAATAGGAGACGAGGACGAGAAACCGATATGAGAAGACAATTTTCAAGGTCGTTTAGATAAAATTATCTGAACGAATAAGTGCAAAGCACTCGACCTTCTATGATGATTGATTATTGCACAATCAACAACATGTGTATGAGAATACAAATCTGAAGATATGAATGCAATATTTACAGAAAGCTCTTCATCTTTCTTGGGCACCATCTGAAATCTATCTTCAAATCGATCCAAAAGCTTGACCTCTAACTTTAGGAATAAAATCCTGAAGCTTTTGTCAGAGGCTGAGTTTTTTGAAGAAGGATGTAGAACGCAAATCAAGAACTGAGTTCTTAACCAAGACGCTGATCTCTGTATATAGAAGTTTCTGATCTTTTCTTCTTCTTCAATACTTTTCTTCTTAGTAGGGGTGTGCAGGATTTTTTCGGAACCGGACCGAACCAATAGAATCAGACTAAACCAATCAAAACTGGACCGGACCAATACTTTGGTTTGGTCCTGGATCTGAATTTTCATAAAATCGGACATTTGGGTTGGTCTTGGTTCTCGAACTAAAAAAACACGGAATCGGACCGAACCGACCCAATATGTGGTTTATTTATTTATTTTATTATATATATATATATATATATATATATATATATAGTATTATTATATAAGTATATATATTATATATATTAATTCCTAATACTTTCTTTGTTCAACTTTTTAGTTGGTACTCTTTTATTATTTTGTTTCCACCGATTTGTTATGCTATGAGTTTATGAGTTCGACATTTTTAATTGTTGAATGTATTTTTATCGAATATTTTTTAATTTTTTTAATGAAGTTTCATTCTTAAAAAAATTATTATGTATTTGTATTAAACAGTTAAAAAGTAAAAAAATCATAGTATTAGTTCGGTCCTGGTTCTCATACATCTTTGATTGGGTTGGTTCCGGTTCTAAATTTTTTGAGAGCCAGACTATTGGTTTGGTCCCGGTTTTCTCTTTTTTTTTCCAAAAAATTGGACCGAACCGGACCAAGCTCACCCCTGCTTCTTAGCAATCAATAGAGAGTGTTTTGCTAAGGTCTGGGTTTGCTCGCTGCAATCTTCTGTGAAGATTTGAGATGCGTTGGTGAAGACGATCTCTTGTAGATCTCACAATTTGTTTGACGAAGAGGTTTTTGTTGCAGGTGCCTTCGAATCACTTTTATGATCCGATGGATGCCTCGTATATTTTTTAAGAAGAGGGAAGATTTCTTTTATAGACCAGGGTCAATATGATTGTTGAGAGATGAAGATGGATTTTCTATCCATTTGAAATAATGTCGTTGTTGAAGACTATCGAATAGAGATGTTGTTCACGGGATCTTTGATTATTGGGTAAAAGCTTTGTACTGCAGATCCTGGAACTGTTGCCCGTCAGATTGTATTGATAAGTCTCTGAAAAGTGAGTCTGAATCATAATACACTATCAGGTGGTCTGTCCGATAAAATAGATTCTTTTGATTTTTCCAAACCACGTGAGAGAGAGAGAGAGAGAGAGAGAGAGAGAGAGAGAGTGTGTGTGTGTGTGCTTTGCAGTATCAGAGATGTCATGCTTCATAAAGATTTGAGTGACTGGAAGCTTGAACATTTTGTCTTGTTTCGATCTACTACAGTCTTGTCTCTTTGTAGCACATGCAGAGCCAAGTCTACTGGTGAGATGTTCAATCCGAGAAGTGAGTCTTTCGTAAGAGAAGACTCCTGGTTACTGGTTACGATATGAACATTCAAACCATATCAAGTCTGCTAGTGGCTAGTCTTCAAGGTATTCTGTTGCGCTCATGACAAGTCTTTTGGTGACGAGTCTTCTGAAGATCTTTGACGCCATTGCAAGTCTGTTGGTGCTTAGTGCATATGAATTACTGGTCTGTTAATCATCATTAAGAAGGTAGGACTAGATTAGGATAACCTAACCTAAGACCTATGTGTTGTCAAACAAGCTGCCACACTAACCGGTACACATACCTTTTAGCCACTTGTTGTGACATACGATAATAGGAACAAGCAAATCAAAATATTCAGAATATGCAAAGTGATAAGTTATTTATCAAGAAGCATATTCCAACAATTTCACATTTTTATCTATGAAAATTTGGGGTTTTAATTCATATTCGTACATTTCTGAGTTTGTAAAAATTTCTCATCTTCCTGTGTATGATTTGTATCTATTTAATTGTTGTTGTATAAAATCTTGAAGCTTGAGCGTGAGAGATGAGAGAGAGAGAGAGAGAGAGAGAGAGAGAGAGAGAGAGAGAGGCGAGGGGATTCAATGATGATGATGGTGGGTTGTGGATGTTTCTGGCCGGTGGAGATGAAATGGAAGAAGGTGTCGCCGGTGATTGTTTTTTTTTTCAATTGTACTATTACAATGAGCAATGACTAAAATGGCCATCATGTGAAGGGGCACGTGCAAACTAATGTTCGAATTGTAACGGGTGTCAGTTGTAGGGGGTTATGTGGGACAAAATGGAACATTGGGTGTGCTTTTGGCATGTTTTTGGATTTGGGGGGCTAAGTGAATATTGGTGTATACTTTAGGGGGTAAAACATATTTTGGCCTAGTCTTTCAATGGAATAGTGTGTTCATGATCAATAATCATGGTGGCCATCAATGAAGGGATGACTCAAAAAGCATCTATGTCATCCATATTTACCTCGAATTCTTCAAAAAATAGTTGGTCACCTACAGCTCTTTAAGCTAAGCATAACAATTAACAACATTTAATTTATTGCCAAAATAATTAAGGAGACAAAGGCGCTTTGCCCCAAATATAAAACAACAAAAGATGTCAATACGCTAAATATAACCTGGAAAAGAAAATAAACTTAAAAGATACATCACCAACTGCCATTCTCAGCAAAAGCCATCATTTTTTTCATAGTCACCTTGCTTTATAAGCATGTGCTCGATCAAGACTTTTAACTTTTCTGCAATGCCAACTCCCTATAGAAGTCCATCCTCATCTTATCCAGTTCAAGCATTTGATGTCTCTTACTACTCACGATTTTTTTCATATACCTCGTTGAATTTGTACATAGAATCTGCAAGCAGTTTCAACGAACCAAAAACAACATGATGTCCACATAATTAATAAAAAAGAGGGTGAGATTACAACGAATCAAAAAACAATTTGTTAATTTATATATGTCCGATGATTGTTGCGGAATGAAAGTCAAAATCAAACTTGATTGAATTATTTAATTTAAAGCCCATTAATCATATCAAACTTTGAGGTCTCTGACTTCTTATGCAAGAAAATTCAAATTCATTAACTAAACTGATAGATAATTGAATTGTGAATTTACATGAAATTAAGATGAACCCATGGAAACACGGTTTGAGAGAGGACAATTGTTGATGAAGATTTTCTGTAAAATTGATCAAACTATTATGAGAGGGAGAGAGAGATATATATATATATATATATATATATATATATATATATATATATATATATATATATATATATATACAAAATTAACCGAAAATTCTACTAAAATCAACATGCAATTCGAACTTAAAATTTAATGAAAAACAATAAGAAAAAATCTGCAATTCACAACAATGAGAAGATTACCTATGTTAGGATTTTTGCAATTCCGTAGAAAGAGTTTTAAAAAATATAATAATGACTATGATAAATTTACACCCTTAAGCAGAATGTGAAAGATTGACATTTTTATGTGAACAAATTTAGTTGCTACATCAAATGTGATAAAATCTATCGACAAAAAATATTTTATATTAAATCAAAAAATATTTTTATCTGTAAAACTTTGAAATCAAATGTAATAAAATCTATCTGCAAAAAACTTAACCTAAACTAACATTAAGATTTATCTTAAACTAAGCGTATAAAATCAAATGAATAAAAAAAATTATCAGTAACTTTTTATCTATAAAACTTTGAAATCAAATGTGATAAAATCTATCCACAAAAAACTTACCCTAAACTAATTGTAATATTTATCTTAAACTAACCGTATAAAATCAAATTAATAAAAATTTTATTAGTAACTTTTTATAAGAGGGTGACACGTGAAAGTATGAAATTCCTTAAAAACCTTTTTCACTTCACATGAAGCCGCCACATGACAACAACTTTTTGTTTAAGTTATAGTTAATAGACTAGATAAATATACCTAATGGACCTTCCAACCCTCCAGGTCTCCACGTACTTGTGAAAGAGGTGGGCTAGACTTCCAGTAAAGTATCTGTTACTAGATCGCGCCAACTACTCCATCTCTATGACAGTCTTCGCGTCTTTCTACTTCCAATTGAGTACCAATATAGTTTTCAAATAAAAGTGTAGGGGTGAAGAAAGATAATAAAGTCAACAGAAAGAGTGACGATTGTCATTCCACTTCAAATGCCAGAGCATCACCAATGTTTACTCTTTTTATACATCTTGTTAACTGGGTTCCATTGTCCTTTACACACTTTTCTCTTCTTAACCCACTTAAGAATATATTTTTCCATTGTATAACTTCTTAACTGAGTCCCACTGCTACTTCATTAATTTTACACTTTAATCGTATTTTTATACTTTTCAATAAATAAATTTATTTAACATTATATAATATATTTCATATAATAATAAATTAATTTATAAATAAAAAAATTAACAAAAAAATCATTTTAAAACCGAAAAGTATAAAAAAAAACTGAAAAGTATAAAAAATCGGTACACAAGCGCATTATTTAACAAAAAAAATCAGTTTTAAAAATGAAAAGTAAATAAAAAAGCTAAAAAGTATTTAAAAAATCAGTACATAGATACATTATTTAACAAAAAAAATCAGGTTAAAACTGAAACGTATAAAAAAAGCTGACAAGTATAAAAAAAATTCGGTCCACAAATGCATTATTTTAAAAAAAATCGGTTTAAAACTAAAAATATTTGTTTAAAACTAAAAAAAAATCAAACGGGAGACCCACAAACAGCCCTTCCCACACCCCTCCCTAGCGCGTGTGGTGCATGCGTCCACTTTGGGGAAGTGATGCACCACACCGCCCCCTTTCTCCCCATCTCTTCTTCTCCCTCTCTTTTCTTCATATTTAAGAAGTTTACTCCCTTTCTTTCCTACATGGATCCTCTAAGAAATGTGTTCCCATTGTATTGGTTTCTCTTCTTAATAAGAAGACCAACTTAAGAAGAGAAAAATACTACAATGGAGATGCTCTCAGTACAGAAATTGCTGATGGTTATGCGCATGATGAGTCTTTGAAAGGCCTTTCGGACTCTAAGAGTCAATGTGGAGCGGAGCAATAGAGGGGTAGGGGCAGAGGAAGGAGTGAATTGAAGGATTCAAGAAGGGGGAACATTTATCTCATGGAGTGGAACGGGTTGAGATGCGGTCAAATAGTCACCAATCGAAGGAGAAATGACAGGCTCACATCGAAAACTAACATCCAACTCCGATGTCCCTCGAAGAATCAACATTAACTAGGATTCACCAAACTGTCAATGCAGTTTCCAATTTTTTGCATTGGTCAGAAAATCAATAACAGCGGAAGACTTTTAATTTTAAAGCAGGAATTAAGCACAAACGTTTACCAAATAATCTACAAGCCTATGCTTGTAGATCTAGCCTCATGGCCAAAAAGATTTCACTAAATAAAATGAATTGTTTTACAAAAATTATGTGAAATCACTAAATCAAACACTCTCACAAGACAACAAGTCTTGGAGAGCATAACCCACATAAACAAAGGGTAAAGAAAATGTGGGATTAAAAAATCAACTTCCTAGAACCCCTAGGAAGACAAGCAGCTATAGCAGCTCAATGTAGTTCCAGATGTAGCTTCACCAGTTGCTGCATCCGGAACTGCATTCAAAATTCTAGCAAAACAAAATTTCTGAATACTCTCTGAATATGCTGCTTTTCTATGTTTTGCACTCTCTCAGTCTGCATGTCTTTTGCCTTTGCCCATGTCCCTTATTTATACCATGAAGGAGATCTACACATTAAGAAGAAAACAAACTCCTAACAAGGTAAAGTATTAGAATTAGAAATTAAATAAACTACCTTAATTCCTAGATTCTATTACTAAACAAACAAGGACTCTAGAACACGGTTTTTAGGAAAGGATTTTTGCAAAGATTTTGTTCCAAAAATACTCCTGAACTTTAGGACCAAGAAAACCAAAATATAATGAATATTTTGTTTCCAAAAATGCCCCTAAACTTTATGACCAAGAAAGGAGAAAACAAGACCAAAATAGGCCATGCCTATTTTACCCTTACAATCTCCCCCATTATTGAGCCTTTCTGATCAAAGAATATGACAAGTGTTTTGCCACATATCCAACACAAACCAACTTCTACAAAACCTGCATTTGTTAGCATAACTCCCCTTGAATTAGGTAATCAGATAAGAATTATAAACCACTTATGCAACAGACTATCAATCATGCAATATCCCAAATCAATTGTGCAGATATCCCAACCAAAACACATAACAAAGATTACTACAGACCAAGAGCAGACCAAATATTTAGAGTGTTTAGAATGCCAAACATCAATTACAAATAGAAACATGATCAGATTCAGTTTCTAATTCTTGACACATCTTCAGTCTTATTTTGTGCAGCAGCATCATCAAGTGGAACACTTGGATTACCTCCCCCTCTTTGACCAGAATACAGGACTAACCAAGCAGAGTACTGAGCTTCCAAGTTCTGAAGTAGGGTTATCTGGGTCTGGGTCTGGGTCTGGGTCTGGATCTGGACAAGTTGTTCTTGAATAAATGACAAAGACATAGGAGTAGTAGATCCAACAGAAAAAAGGAGCACGTGTTGATGTAGGACCAGATGTAGCTGCATTGGAAGCTACATTGGTCAAAGTTGAAGCAGGGGCAGCAACTGCAGGCTGGGAGACAGAAGGTGGAGTAGGGGCAGACATAGTGGACAGAGATACAAGAGCAGGAGGGTAAGGATACACCAAGGGCATATTCAGAATCCTATCACCCTTCAAGAGTTTTATGGAAATGTGAAGGGGATCAACGATTGGGGTCATTCTTTCAGTTTCCTTGGGAACAATGCCTTGGGCTACCAGAATGTTGTAAATGAGAGATGGATAAGGCATAGCCTCTTTGTCTCCTTCAGATTCTGCCAGAGACACTACCTTTCTAAATACAAAATCCCCAAAGTTAAATGGAAGTCTTAGACCTATTTGACATAAAATTCTAGCATGTTCTTTTGTAACATCATTTGAGTTGGAAGTAGGAGCCCAATTTGCTCAACATACTTTGTGCATCACAACATACAATGAGGTTAGCTTGGAGGTACTAACCTTGGCCCCTTTCCATGGCCTTTTAGAAACCAACCCACCAGTCAACTCCTTGACACATAAATTTAGGTCAGAGATCAGCCCAACTACACCAATATCAGGAGAACCACAGTGCCTATTTATAAGAGAGGGGGAGAGGTCTATCATCTTATCCCTAACAAAAACCTTGCCAAACAAAGGATCACTAACATACATGATTTTCTTTTCAAGATTTGTATAGAATTCAAAAACTAACTCCCTAAACATATGGTGCTGCAGAGGACAAAGTGGCAAGAAGTCCTCGATCAGAAAAGAAATTGACTAAATTTTAGGCAATGGGGTCATCCAAAGGTATAGTTCTTTCATCCACAATTTTTCTAGCAGTGTTGTACCTAAATGAAGCAGCAGAGGAAAAAATGCAGAAAAAGGGTTACCTAACCTATCACCAGCAGGTGCATAAGAGAATGTAGCTTCTCCAGTTGCTACATCAGGAGCTACATTAAAAGCTGCATTGGTTGTAGTGATAGCTCTTCTTATGGTGAACCTCAAGGGGACCTCTTCACTTTCTTCAGAAACTTCTTTTTCTGCAAAGTCTTGGTTAGAACTATTATCAAACTCAGATAAGCTTGAAGACTTGGTAGGGCTAGAAGATGGTGATGGAATGATATATGCATTCTTCAAATTCACCAAATACTCAGCAAGAGTTATTTGTTCATCTGAGAAGCTCACGTTCGAGACATTAACTTCAGGTGCAGTAGGAGAATCATCAGGAGAGGTTTCATCATTTGAAGAAGATTCAGGCTGGAAGACTACTTTGGGAGAATAAATAGGGTAGTCTTCGTTTGCAGCCTCCAGGGGAGTAGGAATAGTGGAGCTGCTACCAATGTTGTGTGTAGGTATACGAGATTCAGCACTAAATTGACCCTCAGCTTCATGACCAACAAAATCTTCATCGTCATTGTCACTAGCAATCTGGACAGGTTCTTCAAACTGGCCAGGAGTAACCTTGAGTTTCTTGGCCTTTTCTACCTTAGCAACACTTGGATTTTCAAAGTTACTTGGAAGCCCCCCTTAGACGCTTGGACTTTCATGTACTAGGGTTTCCAATTTGGGGGAAACCAGTCAAATCCCCATGATCCTCCACGCACGATGGCGTTTCCCTTTCCCCATGTAATATACATGAGAGAGGCTCAGGAAGAGGAGTAGCAATTACAATTGCACTACTTGGTTGGTTTGGAGACGATGAAGTGACTGGAGATGTAGCTCTTGGAGAAGGTTCACTGAGAGCTACATTGGCAGAGGGGTTTGTGTTTAGGGATTTTGTAGGGCTGGAAGGAGAAGAATCCATGGTAAATTGAGGGATTATCAGAGGGGATAGATGAAGAGAAGAGAGATGGTAGCACGAGTCCTTCAGCAATTTGGGGATGCGTTTGTGCAAGAGAGTGGGAATACCTTCAATCCGATTGAAACAACTTAAAAACCCACATAAATGGATTAACCGTTAGAGCATACAATCAAGAATGTGAGGGGGCATTTGTGTTAAGCCCCAAACAATTTTTTGATTGTTGAATAAAATCAATGTTGACCAAACTCACAAAAGGTTATTAAGAAATCTGATTTTGACTTGCAGATAGTGTGAGAAAAATGAGGTGAGCTATATATGAGGATAACAATTGATCTCTTTTTCACACTCTTGAATTTTTTTGATTTTCAAACAACATCTAGGATAACAAACACACTAAAGGATATACCAAAATTGTACCAACCCAAGCATCCAATATAATGTACCCATATCCATTATCCAAAAACTCTTAAAATTCCACAAAGATTAGACTCCCACATAATATTTTTTAACATGGAATACTTTGGAAATTATTTTTCAATTGTTGAGATAAGGACAAAATTTCACTAGGTCGATATTTTTAATAATGAATATGTCCTAAAAATATGCCTAATGATGAGGAAATTAGATCGACAATATCTAGTCTAATGCAACACACACATGTGAAAAATGTTTAGATCATCTGAATGTAGTTTCCAATGTAGCTGCATTGAGAGATACATTCGCCAAAGTTGTGATTTTATATTTACTTTCTTATTTTTTGTTCATTATAACACTACTCATCTCCCACAAATTCCATAGGTACTTTATTTCCCTAGGTGAATTAGCTCTACTTTATTTCAAGCATATTCACAACATGCCACTTGGAACCTTTCACGCTATTTACCAAGTGTAGACACCCCAATTTCGCACTCGGTATGTAACATTGACATGCAATATCAAGACCTGTTAAAACTTAACGAATGTCAAGTTACAGGGTTTAAAAATGCAAAAGACAAAGCAGATGCGTAAAACAATAAAATGCAAGTGGCTTGAGTGTCAAAAAGGAGGCGAGAAAGAGCACTAGGCGCTACCACAAAGGGTTTTAGGCACGGCGCCCATACTCCATGGGGTCGGCACTCCCCCAAACAAGGTGCCTCCGCTCTTGACGCATTGCACAAGCCTTTAAGCACGGTACAAGCCGGTGAAGCACAAGATGAATATAAAAAATCCCAACGGTGTCCCTCATTCGGCCTATAAATAGAAGGCCCCCGCTTCGGGAATTCACACATACGACACACACCAGGCACACAGTCACAAAGAGTGAAAACGTTGTGCTTATTTTACGCAGGAGCGATCGTGAGAATAGTGAGTTCCCCCTCCTATAAAGCCTTGAAGCTCGCCAAATCTCCTCCAAACACAAAACCAACCGGTCAAAGTGAGTCTTAGCCCCAGCCTAGGTTTCCACCCTATTCCCTGGCCCAAAAATCTCAAAAGATCGGCTTGCTCGCCCGAGTAAAAGACCAAATCCGCTAGAAGTTAGCGGTTGCTCGCTCGATTTCCGCCACAGAAGTAAACAACACAAGAAAATGCAAGCAATTGCTCCGCCTGCTTGATCTGCCTAAGCAACTTCGAAGCGCCACCCCGCCTCGAACACAGAAGAAGAGCAGAAAAAAGACTCCCTCTCCCGAAGGACAAAGAAAGCACACCAACGCTCTTAAAGGTGAGCCTTTAAGAGTTTTATTTATAAAAAACTATTTTCCATCCGCCCAATGTAAAAAATATAAGTCGTTATGTCGCCTGCATTTATTTAGAAAATAGCATTAAAAAGAGCCATTATCATGGCCAAATATTTTTAAATGTCTTTGTAATTAATGGAAAGAGGTGGTCGCAAGTCTCAGAATAATGTAGACATGGATATATTTGTTTTTTAACGCTTTATTTATTTGCTAGAAAAATATAACAAAAAGCATACTTTAGTCAAAAACTGTTTTGAGACCGAAAGGGCGAGTTGGGTGCCTAGCACCTTCCTAACTCGTAACTTAGCCTCCGAACCCGTTTTTTACAATCTCTGGTTTTATTTTGGTTTTTTCTTTGTTTTCTCCTTAAAATAAAGATGACGACTCTATCAAAACATTTTGGATCACAGTGAGGCCCGCAACATCCTTTGTTGCACTTTTCCGCTTTCCCCTAAACAAGGGAGAATGGTAATGAAAGGGTGATGCATTCCCTGCATCTTGTTTTCCCTAAACAAGGGAGGATGAGATATGGGAGCCAATGCACTCATAGCAATCCAAAATAGGCCTTAAGGCAATTTTCATAAAGTCCCAAGTGGGGTCCGCAACATCCTTTTTTTGCACTTTTCCGTTTTCCCCTAAACAAGGGACGATGAGAATGAAAAGGGTGATGCATTTTCTGTATCTTATTTTTCCCTAAACAAGGGAGGGTGAGATATGGAGAAACCCAAAGCTCTCATATTAGACCAAAATCACTAAGGTTACCAAGACGTATTCAACGCGCTTTTGACAAAGATCCTTTTGCATTTTAAATTTCGTCTTCCCCTAGACAAGGGAGGGTGGAATGAAAAGCGTGGTGTCCGGTTCCGCACGTCGTGCACCCCTAGAAAAGGGCGCGCGGGGCGCAGGCGCATCCCGGGTCACCCACACCAAGGGAACCCATTTTGCTTTTGATCAACCCATGAAATCCAATGATTCATAGTCCCAAAAGAAAATTGCCACAAACCTTGTTCATAGGTAGCTTTTTTCCGTTAGGTAGCTTTCACACTTTTTCTTTCAAGGGTATCCAATTTTCTCAAGATCAGCCTATGAGAACCTAAGTTCCATAGTACCAAGATAAAGTGTTAATACTCCTGATTTTTAAAGGTAACTCTTTCCTTTGTGGACTTTAAACTTTCAAAACAAACAATTGAGGAGAAAGAGTAGAGAATCAAGACAAGGAAATCACAATTGATTTTGAATGCAAATCCTAGGCAACAAAAGGCACAAACATGTGAGATGAATCTAATTGGCCCCCTAAATACTCAATGCAGATGCCTATTTATTTATTTTTTTAAATAGCATAGCAAGTGTAGGGTCACATGGCACATATACCAAAAGATTTCTTAAGATTGATAAATCTCTCAAAGTCTAGACTCTTAGTGAAAATATCAGTCAATTGATTTTCAGTCCCTACATGTTCAATGCAAATAATACCTTGTTCAACCAAGTCTCTAATAAAATGATGCCTTATATCAATGTGTTTAGTTCTAGAGTGTTGAACAAGATTTTTTGTTATGCTTATTGCACTGGTGTTGTCACAATACATGGTTAACACATTACTGTGTAGGCCATAATCCTTGATCATTTGATTCATCCATAAAAGTTGTGTGCACCCACTACCAGCAGCAATGTATTTAGATTCAGCTGTGGAGAGGGCAACACAATTTTGCTTTTTACTAAACCAAGAAATCAAGTTATTACCCAAATAAAAGCATCCACCAGATGTACTTTTCATGTCATCAACACTACCTGCCCAATCAACATCACTAAAACAACAAGGTTGGTATTAGTGTGTTTTGAGTACCACAAACCCATAGCAGAAGTCTCACCAACATACCTAATTATGCGTTTACAGCTTTCAAATGAGAGACTTTAAGGTTTGCTTGATATCTAGCACACAAACACACATTATACATGATGTCTGGTCGTATGGCAGTCAAGTATAGCAGACTTCCTATCATACTTCTATACAGTGTATGGTCAAGACTTAAGATTTCTCATCTTTGCAAAGTTTATTAGATGTATGGCCATAGGGGTTTTATTTTTCTTTCCATCCTCAAGATTGAATTTCTTCACCAAGTTAAGTGCATACTTGGCTTGAGAGATGAACATCCCTTCATGCATTTGTTTTATTTGAATCCCAAGGAAAAAAATGAGTTCTCCTACCATACTTATTTCAAAGGAAGATGTCATGCAATGCACAAATTCCTTTTCTAAGGACTTAGAAGTGGACCCAAACACAAAGTCATCTACATAAATTTGAGCAATCAAAATGTGTGTCTTTTCTTTGAATAAAAAGAGTCTTGTCCACTTCTCCCCTTTTAAAACCACTTTTCTCAAGATGGTCTGTAAGTCTCCCATACCAAGCTCTAGGAGCTTGTTTGAGACCATACAAGGCCTTCTTCAATTTAAAAACATGGTTAGGTTTATGGAGGTCTTCAAATCCCTTTGGTTGTTCAATAAGAACTTCATCCTCTAGAATGTCATTTAAAAAAACACTCTTCATATCCATTTGTTGAAGAGTAATGTCAAGAAAGCATGCAATGGCAAGAAGAAGACGTATGGACTTAATGTGGGCAACAGGAGCAAAGGTTTCATCAAAATCCACCCCCTCAACCTGTGTGTACCCTTGAGCCACAAGTCTTGCTTTATTTCTCATTATTTCTCCCACCTAATTTGATTTGTTTTTGAAAATCCACTTAGTTCCAATAACATTTATAGAGGTGGGTCTAGGTACAAGAAACCAAACATCATTTTTAACAAATTGATCAAGCTCATCTTGCATGACATTGATCCAACACTCATCTTTTTGGGCTTCATGCACATTTTTTGGTTCAATGGTAGACACATAACATGAAGCATGAAACTCTTCATACTCAAGAGAAGACAGACAAGCCAATTTCATGTAGTCCACCTTACCTTTCTTCCTTGTTGACATTCCATCATGTACATTACCTATGACTTGTGAAGAGGGATGCACTTTCTGAATGCAGCTGGGAATGTATTGGCTGTGATCAGTTAGATTACGTTGAGTTTCAGTCGCTCAGATCTATTTTAGTATCTAGCGTGTTTCTAACCAATGTAGCTTCCGATATAGCTTCCCGATGTAGTTGCATTCGTACTACATCCCGAACCGCATCACGAGTCTCATCCGTTGAATTTCTAGAACTCGCAGATTCTCAGATCTTCTCTGGGCAAATACATCTTGTAGTTGCATGATCCAAGATTGTGCAATTGTCTCATGATCTCCAAAGTCTAGCAAACCTGAAACATCATCCTCAACTATTTTTTGGCCAAGATCAGTTAGATCATCGAACACAATATTCATAGACTCCATAATAGTTTTTGTCCTAAGATTAAATACTCTATAAGCACGACTATTAGTGGAGTATCCCATGAAAACACACTTATCACTTTTTGAGTCAAATTTTGAAAGATAATCTCTATCATTGAGCAGATAGCACACACACCCAAAAACATGAAAATATTTTAATGTAGGCTTCTTCCATAGTAAAATTTCATAGGGTGTCATGGTGCTACCCGGTCTCAAGAAGACCCTATTTCCTATATGACAAGCCTGTGTTTGGGCTTCGCCCAAAATCTTTTGACAAATTCTTGAGCTCAACATGACCCTAACCATTTCTTGAAGTGCTTCTATTCTTTCATTTTGCCACTCCATTTTGTTGTGGAGTTTTAGAGCTGAGAATTCATGAGTTATGCCATTTGAAGCACAATAGCTAGAAAAGGAGGAATTTTCATATTTCGTGTCATGATCTGATCTAATTCTAGTAAGCTTTAGATCATATAAGTTCATAACACGGGTGTTCCATATTTTAAAAGCCTCAAATGTTTCAAATTTTTTCTTTCAAGAAAACGACCCATATGTATCTAGAGAAATCATCAACACAAACGAAGGTATACTTTTTCTTCCCTAGACTCTCTACTTCAATGGGACCCATGAGATCTCTGTGGATCATTTCAAGGCATCTAGATGTGGAACACCGAGATGGGAAAGTGAGAGGCCTTGGTTTGCTTAACTTTTGACATGGTCCACGTACCTTTGTGAAGTTCTTATCCAGACTAGGCAAACCTTTCACTGCATCATGCTTCATAAGCTCATGAAGTTTACGAAAACTCACATGCCCTAATTTTTGATGCCATAGATCTGTGATATCAATACTAGCACTGTGACAGGTTTGAACATTATTGAACATATAGCAATTGTCGAGATCTAGTACTGTCAAAAGACACTTGTTAGCTTGATCAAATACCTCATAAGAATTCTTATCAAACCTTACCTAAAGGTCATCATCACACAATTGACTAATGCTTATGAGGTTGGTCTTAAGACCTTCAACATGGTAGACATTGGTAAGCTTAGGAAGTCCATCTACATTCAAAGTTCCCTTGCCAATTATCTTACCTTTGGCTCCTCCTCCATATGTCACGGACCCACCATTGATACTCATATAGTCCAAGTTTCAATAGTTCTCGATAAACCCTGTCATGTGTCCGAACACCCAATATCAAAGTACCACACCCACTATCAAATCGCCTATATGTGACCGCCTATGTGTGACTTTAAAGATGTGAAGGTTACATTGCATTGTTCATCATCAAACCACTTTGCACCGACATATATCAAAAGGCTTACATGATACTTGGATTTAGCATTCACCGTAATCCTTTGGGAACCCACACTTTTTAAAAGTTTTTGGAAGTTTTGGTTTAGGATGTTTCAGATGTAGCTTTTGATGTTGCTTCGATGTTACCGCATTCGATGTCGCATTGATGATGCATCCGCTGTCGTGATCGATGTTGCAGCTTGGTTACTGTTACAAACTAAGTAAAGCTTACCTAACCTCTTCCTTATAGACGCCTTTCTTAAGGAAACGAAAGGGTGAATATGTCCAAAGCTTGTGACAAGAAGTGGCACACAAAATTTTTCAAAATTTTTTCTTGTTTTAGGTTTTTTCTTGTTTTAGGTTTTTCAAAGAATTTTGTGTGGTCTTTTGAAAATTTTGTTCAAGTTGGTTCAAGAAGTACCTTCACCTCCTTTAACAAAAGTCTTTGGCATGAATCCAAGCCTAGACTTACCATTATTCCCCGATTTTAACATATCATCCATTTTGTGTTGGCTTGAATTCCACTTTGCCATGGTTTCATTGGCTTTGATGAGTTCTTTTTTCAGATCTTTAATCTCCACATCTTTCTTACTCAAAGAAACATTCCAGCCTTGATATGATACATTCTTTCTCGATCTTCATTTACCTTTTTAGTGTATCATTTGTCTTTCCAAGCAATGTAACTTGAAGAGCTTTCTTCTACCAATCCTTATACAACTCTTTTGTATGCTTCCAGCAAAGAGATTCGATTCGATTCTCCACCATCTTCGGTGATGAGGAGTTAAACAAGAAAAATCATCCTAGCTTCGTCCAATGTAGTTTCGATGTAGTTTGTAAGAAGTTACATTCAAAGGTACATCGGGCCGAAGGACCCGAAAATCGATTGAGAGTTGTATACAACACGAGTTGATGAGATCTCTCGGATCTTCATCATCACTATCACTCAAGGTTGCGTAAAAGTTTAGATCCTTCTTTTCTCAAGGTGTTTGCAGATATTGTTTGCATAATTACCAAATCCTTGACACTCCCTACACCGAATATAATCAATATTCTTTTCATCGTAAGAAGGTTTTGAAGCAAAAGGATTGGTAAAAGGTTTTTCCGGAGTTTGAAAGGAATTTTCTTTAGGAGTAAATGTTCCGAGTCGCTTAAAAGATGATTTGGAGCTTGATGATTGAGTTTTTGTTTTGACCTCTTTCAAAATGTTTTTAAACTTAGTAGTCAAAAGAGCCATATAATCTGACTCATCAATTTCCTTTTGTAATGCAAGCAATTCGGAAGAGACATCAACAACATGGAAGCAATGTTTTTCACAAGAGGAGTAAATGATGCACCTTTGCCCTTTTGCTTAATTTGTTCATTTAGGTTTAGTTCAAAATTTTGAAAAATACCAGCCAATCTTTCAAAACCCATTTTTTCAATATCATGTGCTTCCTCAATAGCACAATTTTTTGCATTATATCTTTTAGGAAAAGTACGCATCATCTTACTAATGAGACGATCATTGGTGATAGGATCACCCAAAGCAAGAGCAGAGTTAGACATATCAAAGAGCCTACCATAATAAGACATGATATCTTCAGATTCATTCATTCTTGTGTTTTCAAACCGTGTGGTAAACAACCTTAATTTAGAAGCACGAACATCGTAAGTCCTTCACAAGGTTTGAAGGTCTCCCCATACATCTTTATCAAACTCATAATTAGCTATTACCCTAAAGGTGTTGGCATCTAAGGCTTTGTAGATAGACAAAGCCTTTGAATTGAAAGAGGCAGTGTTTCTATCGTCATTAGACCAATCTGCTTCTTTAGTGATCTTCACATCACCATCATTATCAATCGTTTTTGGAGAAGTCTAACCATTTAGAACAGCAAGCCACGCTCTTTCATCAATTGATTTGATGAAGATACGCATCTTCACTTTCCTAATAAAATAATTTGCATTAGTCAAAATTAGAGGACGAACAACATTCTCATATTGAGAATCCATCACGACTACAAGCAGAATCAACTCTTAGTGGTGTCAAGAGAAGGCTCTGATACCAATAGTAAGAATCAACAGTAGCTAGGATTCACCAAACTATCAATGTAATTTCCAATGTAGCTTGTACAGAAGCTACACTGGAAGGTGCATTGGTCAGAAAATCAATAAAAGCAGAAGACTTTTAATTTTAAAGCAAGAATTAAGCACAAACGTTTACCAAACAATCTATAAGTCTATGCTTGTAGATCTAGCCTCATGGCCAAAAAGATTTCACTAAATAAAATGAATTGTTTTACAAAAATTATGTGAAATCACTAAATCAAACACTCTCTCAAGACAACAAGTCTTGGAGAACAAAACCCACATAAACAAAGTGTGGGTAAAGAAAATGTGGGACAAAA
>CM028377.1:155961082-155993332 GCA_013146195.2 Codonopsis lanceolata | reverse complement strand
TGCGGATCCGACAAGTTGTTCTTGAATAAATGACAAAGACATAGGAGTAGTAGATCCAACGTAAAAAGGAGCACGCAGTTGACGCAGAACGTAGCCGCATTGTGAAGCTACATTGGTCAAAGTTGAAGCAGGCAAATCAGCAGCCGAGACGTAAGGTGGAGTAAGGGCGCATATAGTGAGTGAGATACAAGAGCAGAGGGTAAGGATACACCAAGGGCATATTCAGAATCCTATCACCCTTCAAGAGTTTTATGGAAATGTGAAGGGGATCAACGATTGGGGTCATTCTTTCAGTTTCCTTGGGAACAATGCCTTGGGCTACCAGAATGTTGTAAATGAGAGATGGATAATGCATAGCCTTTTGTCTCCTTCGCAGTTACTCGGAGACACTACCTTTCTAAATACAAAATCCCAAATGTTAAATGGAAGTCTTAGACCTATTTGACATAAAATTCTCATGTTCTTTTGTAACATCATTTGAGTTGGAAGTAGGAGCCCAATTTGCTCAACATACTTTGTGCATCACAACATACAATGAGGTTAGCTTGGAGGTACTAACCTTGGCCCTTTCCATGGCCTTTTAGAAACCAACCCACCAGTCAACTCCTTGACACATAAATTTAGGTCAGAGATCAGCCCAACTACACCAATATCAGGAGAACCACAGTGCCTATTTATAAGAGAGGGGGAGAGGTCTATCATCTTATCCCTAACAAAAACCTTGCCAAACAAAGGATCACTAACATACATGATTTTCTTTTCAAGATTTGTATAGAATTCAAAAACTAACTCCCTAAACATATGGTGCTGCAGAGGACAAAGTGGCAAGAAGTCCTCGATCAGAAAAGAAATTGACTAAATTTTAGGCAATGGGGTCATCCAAAGGTATAGTTCTTTCATCCACAATTTTTCTAGCAGTGTTGTACCTAAATGAAGCAGCAGAGGAAAAAAATGCAGAAAAAGGGTTACCTAACCCATCACCACCAGGTGCATAAGAGAATGTAGCTTCTCCAGTTGCTACATCAGGAGCTACATTAAAAGCTGTATTGGTTGTAGTGATAGCTCTTCTTCTGGTGAACCTCAAGGGACCTCTTCACTTTCTTGAAACTTCTTTTTCTGCAAAGTCTTGGTTAGAACTATTATCAAACTCAGATAAGCTTGAAGACTTGGCAGGGCTAGAAGATGGTGATGGAATGATATATGCATTCTTCAAATTCACCAAATACTCAGCAAGAATTCTTTGTTCATCTGAGAAGCTCACGTTCGAGACATTAACTTCAGGTGCAGTAGGAGAATCATCAGGAGAGGTTTCATCATTTGAAGAAGATTCAGGCTGGAAGACTACTTTGGGAGAATAAATAGGGTAGTCTTCGTTTGCAGCCTCCAGGGGAGTAGGAATAGTGGAGCTGCTACCAATGTTGTGTGTAGGTATACGAGATTCAGCACTAAATTGACCCTCAGCTTCATGACCAACAAAATCTTCATCGTCATTGTCACTAGCAATCTGGACAGGTTCTTCAAACTGGCCAGGAGTAACCTTGAGTTTCTTGGCCTTTTCTACCTTAGCAACACTTGGATTTTCAAAGTTACTTGGAAGCCCCCCTTAGACGCTTGGACTTTCATGTACTAGGGTTTCCAATTTGGGGGAAACCAGTCAAATCCCCATGATCCTCCACGTTAATGGCGTTTCCCCTTTCCCCATGTAATATACATGAGAGAGGCTCAGGAAGAGGAGTAGCAATTACAATTGCACTACTTGGTTGGTTTGGATACGATGAAGTGACTGGAGATGTAGCTCTTGGAGAAGGTTCACTGAGAGCTACATTGGCAGAGGGGCTTGTGTTTAGGGATTTTGTAGGGCTGGAAGGAGAAGAATCCATGGTAAATTGAGGGATTATCAGAGGGGATAGATGAAGAGAAGAGAGATGGTAGCACGAGTCCTTCAGCAATTTGGGGATGCGTTTGTGCAAGAGAGTGGGAATACCTTCAATCTGATTGAAACAACTTAAAAACCCACATAAATGGATTAACCGTTAGGAGCATACAATCAAGAATGTGAGGGGGCATTTGTGTTAAGCCCCAAACAATTTTTTGATTGTTGAATAAAATCAATGTTGACCAAACTCACAAAAGGTTATTAAGAAATCTGATTTTGACTTGCAGATAGTGTGAGAAAAATGAGGTGAGCTATATATGAGGATAACAATTGATCTCTTTTTCACACTCTTGAATTTTTTTGATTTTCAAACAACATCTAGGATAACAAACACACTAAAGGATATACCAAAATTGTACCAACCCAAGCATCCAATATAACAGCCCATATCCATTATCCAAAAACTCTTAAAATTCCACAAAGATTAGACTCCCACATAATATTTTTTAACATGGAATACTTTGGAAATTATTTTTCAATTGTTGAGATAAGGACAAAATTTCACTAGGCTGATATTTTTAATAACAGAATATGTCCTAAAAATATGCCTAACAGATGAGGAAATTAGATCAGACAATATCTAGTCTAATGCAGTCACACACATGTGAAAAATGTTTAGATCATCTGAATGTAGTTTCCAATGTAGCTGCATTGAGAGATACATTCGCCAAAGTTGTGATTTTATATTTACTTTCTTATTTTTTGTTCATTATAACACTACTCATCTCCCACAAATTCCATAGGTACTTTATTTCCCTAGGTGAATTAGCTCTACTTTATTTCAAGCATATTCACAACATGCCACTTGGAACCTTTCACGCTATTTACCAAGTGTAGACACCCCAATTTCGTACCCCTGGTATGTAACATTGACATGCAATATCAATACCTGTTAAAACTTAACGAATGTCAAGTTACAGGGTTTAAAAATGCAAAAGACAAAGCAGGATGCGTAAAACAGTAAAATGCAAGGGCTTGAGTGTCAAAAAGGAGGCTGAGAAAGAGCACTAGGCGCTACCACAAAGGGTTTTAGGCACGGCGCCCATACTCCATGGGGTCGGCACCCAGCTCCCCAAACAGTGCCTCCGTCTTGACGCATTGCACAAGCCTTTAAGCACGCGGTACAAGCTGGTGAAGCACAAGATGAATATAAAAAATCCCAACGGTGTCCCTCATTCGGCCTATAAATAGAAGGCCCCGGCTTCGGGAATTCACACATACGACACACACCAGGCACACAGTCACAAAGAGTGAAAACGTTGTGCGTTTATTTTACGCAGTGAGCGATCGTGAGAATAGTGAGTTCCCCCTCCTATAAAGCCTTGAAGCTCTGCCAAATCTCCTCCAAACACAAAACCAACCGGTCAAAGTGAGTCTTAGCCCCCCAGCTAGGTTTCCACCCTATTCCCCCGGTCCAAAAATCTCAAAAAGATCAGTTGCTCTGCCCGAGTAAAAAGACCAAATCCGCTAGAAGCAAGCAGTTGCTCTGCTCGATTTCCGCCAGCAGCAAGTAAACAACAGCAAAATGCAAGCAATTGCTCCGCCCGTTTGACGGTGCCCAGAAGCAACCTTCGGAAGCAGTCACCCTGCCCGAACCACAGCAGCAGCAGCAGCAACAAAAAGACTCCCTCTCCCGGAAGGACAAAGAAAGCACACCAACGCTCTTAAAGGTGAGCCTTTAAGAGTTTTATTTATAAAAAAACTATTTTCCATCCGGCCCAATGTAAAAAATATAAGCTGTTATGCTGCCCAGATTTATTTAGAAAATAGCATTAAAAAGAGCCATTATCATGGCCAAATATTTTTAAATGTCTTTGTAATTAATGGAAAGAGGTGGCTGCAAGTCTGTAAATAATGTAGACATGGATATATTTGTTTTTTAACGCTTTATTTATTTGCTAGAAAAATATAACAAAAAGCATACTTTAGTCAAAAACTGTTTTGAGACCGAAAGGGCGAGTTGGGTGCCTAGCACCTTCCTAACTCGTAACTTAGCCTCCGAACCCGTTTTTTACAATCTCTGGTTTTATTTTGGTTTTTTCTTTGTTTTCTCCTTAAAATAAAGATGACGACTCTATCAAAACATTTTGGATCACAGTGAGGCCCGCAACATCCTTTCTTGCACTTTTCCGCTTTCCCCTAAACAAGGGAGAATGGTAATGAAAGGGTGATGCATTCCCTGCATCTTGTTTTCCCCTAAACAAGGGAGGATGAGATATGGGGAGCCAATGCACTCATAGCAATCCAAAATAGGCCTTAAAGGCAATTTTCATAAAGTCCACAGTGGGGTCCGCAACATCCTTTTTTTGCACTTTTCTGTTTTCCCCTAAACAAGGGGCGATGAGAATGAAAAGGGTGATGCATTTTATGTATCTTATTTTTCCCTAAACAAGGGAGGGTGAGATATGGCGAAACCCAAAGCTCTCATATTAGACCAAAATCACTAAGGTTACCAAGACGTATTCAACGCGCTTTTTGACAGCATCCTTTCTGCATTTTAAATTTCGTCTTCCCCTAGACAAGGGAGGGTGGAATGAAAAGCGTGGTGTCCGGTTCCGCACGTCGTGCACCCCTAGAAAAGGGCGCGCGGGGCGCGGGCGCATCCCGGGGCACCCACACCAAGGGAACCCATTTTGCTTTTGATCAACCCATGAAATCCAATGATTCATAGTCCCAAAAGAAAATTGCCACAAACCTTGTTCATAGGTAGCTTTTTTCCGTTAGGTAGCTTTCACACTTTTTCTTTCAAGGGTATCCAATTTTCTCAAGATCAGCCTATGAGAACCTAAGTTCCATAGTACCAAGATAAAGTGTTACAACTCCTGATTTTTAAAGGTAACTCTTTCCTTTGTGGACTTTAAACTTTCAAAACAAACAATTGAGGAGAAAGAGTAGAGAATCAAGACAAGGAAATCACAATTGATTTTGAATGCAAATCCTAGGCAACAAAAGGCACAAACATGTGAGATGAATCTAATTGGCCCCCTAAATACTCAATGCAGGATGCCTATTTTTTATTTTTTTAAATAGCAAGTGTAGGGTCACATGGCACACATACCAAAAGATTTCTTAAGATTGATAAATCTCTCAAAGTCTAGACTCTTAGTGAAAATATCAGTCAATTGATTTTCAGTCCCTACATGTTCAATGCAAATAATACCTTGTTCAACCAAGTCTCTAATAAAATGATGTCTTATATCAATGTGTTTAGTTCTAGAGTGTTGAACAAGATTTTTTGTTATGCTTATTGCACTGGTGTTGTCACAATACATGGTTAACACATTACTGTGTAGGCCATAATCCTTGATCATTTGATTCATCCATAAAAGTTGTGTGCACCCACTACCAGCAGCAATGTATTCAGATTCAGCTGTGGAGAGGGCAACACAATTTTGCTTTTTACTAAACCAAGAAATCAAGTTATTACCCAAATAAAAGCATCCACCAGATGTACTTTTCATGTCATCAACACTACCTGCCCAATCAACATCACTAAAACAACAAGGTTGGTATTAGTGTGTTTTGAGTACCACAAACCCATAGCAGAAGTCTCACCAACATACCTAATTATGCGTTCTGACTTTCAAATGAGAGACTTTAAGGTTTGCTTGATATCTAGCACACAAACACACATTATACATGATGTCCAGTCGTATGGCAGTCAAGTATAGCAGACTTCCTATCATACTTCTATACAGTGTATGGTCAAGACTTAAGATTTCTCATCTTTGCAAAGTTTATTAGATGTATGGCAATAGGGGTTTTATTTTTCTTTCCATCCTCAAGATTGAATTTCTTCACCAAGTTAAGTGCATACTTGGCTTGAGAGATGAACATCCCTTCATGCATTTGTTTTATTTGAATCCCAAGGAAAAAAATGAGTTCTCCTACCATACTTATTTCAAAGGAAGATGTCATGCAATGCACAAATTCCTTTTCTAAGGACTTAGAAGTGGACCCAAACACAAAGTCATCTACATAAATTTGAGCAATCAAAATGTGTGTCTTTTCTTTGAATAAAAAGAGTCTTGTCCACTTCTCCCCTTTTAAAACCACTTTTCTCAAGATGGTCTGTAAGTCTCCCATACCAAGCTCTAGGAGCTTGTTTGAGACCATACAAGGCCTTCTTCAATTTAAAAACATGGTTAGGTTTATGGAGGTCTTCAAATCCCTTTGGTTGTTCAATAAGAACTTCATCCTCTAGAATGTCATTTAAAAAAACACTCTTCACATCCATTTGTTGAAGAGTAATGTCAAGAAAGCATGCAATGGCAAGAAGAAGACGTATGGACTTAATGTGGGCAACAGGAGCAAAGGTTTCATCAAAATCCACCCCCTCAACCTGTGTGTACCCTTGAGCCACAAGTCTTGCTTTATTTCTCATTATTTCTCCCACCTAATTTGATTTGTTTTTGAAAATCCACTTAGTTCCAATAACATTTATAGAGGTGGGTCTAGGTACAAGAAACCAAACATCATTTTTAACAAATTGATCAAGCTCATCTTGCATGACATTGATCCAACACTCATCTTTTTGGGCTTCATGCACATTTTTTGGTTCAATGGTAGACACATAACATGAAGCATGAAACTCTTCATACTCAAGAGAAGACAGACAAGCCAATTTCATGTAGTCCACCTTACCTTTCTTCCTTGTTGACATTCCATCATGTACATTACCTATGACTTGTGAAGAGGGATGCACTTTCTGAATGCAGCTGGGAATGTATTGGCTGTGATCAGTTAGATTACGTTGAGTTTCAGGCTGTTCAGGATCTATTTTAGTATCTAGCAGGTTTCTAACCAATGTAGCTTCCGATATAGCTTCTGATGTAGTTGCATTCGGTACTACATCCTGAACTGCATCATGAGTCTCATCCGTTGAATTTCTAGAACTCGCAGATTCTGTATCTTCTGGGGCAAATACACTGTTTGTAGTTGCATGATCTGAAGATTGTGCAATTGTCTCATGATCTCCAAAGTCTAGCAAACCTGAAACATCATCCTCAACTATTTTTTGGCCAAGATCAGTTAGATCATCGAACACAATATTCATAGACTCCATAATAGTTTTTGTCCTAAGATTAAATACTCTATAAGCACGACTATTAGTGGAGTATCCCATGAAAACACACTTATCACTTTTTGAGTCAAATTTTGAAAGATAATCTCTATCATTGAGCAGATAGCACACACACCCAAAAACATGAAAATATTTTAATGTAGGCTTCTTCCATAGTAAAATTTCATATGGTGTCATGGTGCTACCTGGTCTCAAGAAGACCCTATTTCCTATATGACAAGCTGTGTTTGGGGCTTCTGCCCAAAATCTTTTTGACAAATTCTTGGAGCTCAACATGACCCTAACCATTTCTTGAAGTGCTCTATTCTTTCATTTTGCCACTCCATTTTGCTGTGGAGTTTTAGGAGCTGAGAATTCACGCGTTATGCCATTTGAAGCACAATAGCTAGAAAAGGAGGAATTTTCATATTTCGTGCCATGATCTGATCTAATTCTAGTAAGCTTTAGATCATATAAGTTCATAACACAGGTGTACCATATTTTAAAAGCCTCAAATGTTTCAAATTTTTTCTTTCAAGAAAACGACCCATATGTATCTAGAGAAATCATCAACACAAACGAAGGTATACTTTTTCTTCCCTAGACTCTCTACTTCAATGGGACCCATGAGATCTGTGTGGATCATTTCAAGGCATCTAGATGTGGAACACTGAGATGTGGGAAAGTGAGAGGCCTTGGTTTGCTTAACTTTTTGACATGGTCCACGTACCTTTGTGAAGTTCTTATCCAGACTAGGACAAACCTTTCACTGCATCATGCTTCATAAGCTCATGAAGTTTACGAAAACTCACATGCCCTAATTTTTGATGCCATAGATCTGTGATATCAATACTAGCACTGTGATAGGTTTGAACATTATTGAACATATAGCAGTTGTCAGAGGATCTAGTGCCTGTCAAAAGACACTTGTTAGCTTGATCAAATACCTCATAAGAATTCTTATCAAACCTTACCTAAAGGTCATCATCACACAATTGACTAATGCTTATGAGGTTGGTCTTAAGACCTTCAACATGGTAGACATTGGTAAGCTTAGGAAGTCCATCTACATTCAAAGTTCCCTTGCCAATTATCTTACCTTTGGCTCCTCCTCCATATGTCACGGACCCACCATTGATACTCATATAGTCCTTCAAGTTCTCGATAGAACCTGTCATGTGTCCAGAACACCCAATATCAAAGTACCAGGAATCAGCTATATGTGACTTTAAAGATGTGAAGGTTACATTGCATTGTTCATCATCAAACCACTTTGCACCGGGACATATATCAAAAGGCTTACAGTACTTGGATTTAGCATTCATGTAACTGCCTTTGGGAACCCACACTTTTTAAAAAGTTTTTGGATGATGTTTCTTAGGATGTAGCTTTTGATGTTGCTTCAGATGTTACTGCATCTGATGCTGCATTCGATGATGCATCCGTTGCTGCATCTGATGTTGCACTTGGTTACAAACTAAGTAAACTTACCTAACCTCTTCCTTATAGACAGTCTTCTTAAGGAAACGAAAGGGCTGAATATGTCCAGGCTTGTGACAGTAGTGGCACACAAAATTTTTCTTTCTTGTTTTAGGTTTTTTAAAGAAGTTTGGATTTTGAAAATTTTGTGTGGGCTGTTTTGGTTCAGTAGAAGTACCTTCACCTCCTTTAACAAAAGTCTTTGGCATGAATCCAAGCCTAGACTTACCATTATTCCCCGATTTTAACATATCATCCATTTTGTGTTGGCTTGAATTCCACTTTGCCATGGTTTCATTGGCTTTGATGAGTTCTTTTTTCAGATCTTTAATCTCCACATCTTTCTTACTCAGCAAACATTCCAGCCTTGTGATACATTCTTTCTGATCTTCATTTACCTTTTTTAGTGTATCATTTGTCTTTCCAAGCAATGTAACTTGACGAGCTTTCTTCTACCAATCCTTATACAACTCTTTGTATGCTTCCAGCAGATCTGATTCTGATTCTCCACCATCTTCAGTGATAGAGGAGTTAAAACAGTAAAAATCATCCTAGCTTCTGTCCAATGTAGTTTCTGATGTAGTTTGTGAAGAAGCTACATTCAAAGGTACATCGGCTGAAGGACCTGCAAAATCAGATTGAGAGTTGTATACAACAATGAGAGTGATGAGATCTCCTGGATCTTCATCATCACTATCACTCAAGGTTGCAGAAAAGTTTAGATCCTTCTTTCTCAAGGTGTTTGCATATTGGTTTGCATAATTACCAAATCCTTGACACTCCCTACACTGAATATAATCAATATTCTTTTCACTGTAAGAAGGTTTTGAAGCAAAAGGATTGGTAAAAGGTTTTTCTGGAGTTTGAAAGGAATTTTCTTTAGGAGTAAATGTTCCAGAGTCATGCTTAAAAGATGATTTGGAGCTTGATGATTGAGTTTTGTTTTGACCCTTGGCTTTCAAAATGTTTTTAAACTTAGTAGTCAAAAGAGCCATATAATCTTCTCAAAAATCAGACTCATCAATTTCCTTTTGTAATGCAAGCAATTCGGAAGAGACATCAACAACAGATGGCAAAGCAATGTTTTTCACAAGAGGAGTAAAGGATGATGCACCTTTGCCCTTTTGCTTAATTTGTTCATTTAGGTTTAGTTCAAAATTTTGAAAATACCAGCCAATCTTTCAAAACCCATTTTTTCAATATCATGTGCTTCCTCAATAGCACAATTTTTTGCATTATATCTTTTAGGAAAAGTACGCATCATCTTACTAATGAGACGATCATTGGTGATAGGATCACCCAAAGCAAGAGCAGAGTTAGACATATCAAAGAGCCTACCATAATAAGACATGATATCTTCAGATTCATTCATTCTTGTGTTTTCAAACTGTGTGGTAAACAACCTTAATTTAGAAGCACGAACACTGGTAAGTCCTTCACACAAGGTTTGAAGGGCCTCCCATACATCTTTATCAAACTCATAATTAGCTATTACCCTAAAGGTGTTGGCATCTAAGGCTTTGTAGATGGCAGACAAAGCCTTTGAATTGAAAGAGGCAGTGTTTCTATCGTCATTAGACCAATCTGCTTCTTTAGTGATCTTCACATCACCATCATTATCAATCGTTTTTGGAGAAGTCCAACCATTTAGAACAGCAAGCCACGCTCTTTCATCAATTGATTTGATGAAGATACGCATCTTCACTTTCCTAATAAAATAATTTGCATTAGTCAAAATTAGAGGACGAACAACATTTTCATATTGAGAATCCATCACGACTACAAGCAGAATCAACTCTTAGTGGTGTGGTGTCAAGAAGGCTCGATACCAATTGTAAGAATTTCCAATGTAGCTAGGATGGTCACCAAACTAAAAGTCGAAAATCAATGACTTTTAATTTTAAAGCAAGAATTTAAAGCAAGAATTAAGCACAAACGTTTACCAAACAATCTATAAGTCTATGCTTGTAGATCTAGCCTCATGGCCAAAAAGATTTCACTAAATAAAATGAATTGTTTTACAAAAATTATGTGAAATCACTAAATCAAACACTCTCTCAAGACAACAAGTCTTGGAGAACAAAACCCACATAAACAAAGGGTAAAGAAAATGTGGGATTAAAAAAATCAACTTCCTAGAACCCCTAGGAAGACAAACGCCTACAAGACTCAACTCATATATGTAGCTTCTCCAGTTCCGGATGTAGCTTCTCCAATTGCATTCAAAATTCCAGCAAAATTCAAAATTCCAAAGAAAACAAAATTTCTGAATACTATCCGATATGTTATGTTCTCTATGTTCTCGCACGCGTCTTACGCCTTTGCCCATGTCCCTTATTTATACCATGAAGGAGACCTACACATTAATTCCTAGATTCTATTACCAAACAAACAAGGACTCTAGGACACGGTTTTTAGGAAAGGATTTTTGCAAAGATTTTGTTCCAAAAATACTCCTAAACTTTAGGACCAAGAAAACCAAAATATAATGAATATTTTGTTTCCAAAAATGCACCTAAACTTTGTGACCAAGAAAGGAGATAACAAGACCAAAATTGGTCATGCCTATTTTGCCTTTACAATCCCAGTCTACCTGGTGAAAGTCTTAAAAAGCTACTCCATCTATGATTATGAAAGCGCAATCTCTCTCTCTCCCCCGTTGTCGTCTTCAAATTTTCGTCTTTCTCAAATAAGGGAAGAATCAAGACTTATAAGGAAGAGATGCAGAGAATGCAACTTACCAGAGATCAGAGACTGTCATAACTTCATTCATATTGAGAGCGGGAGATACTGGTATGGAAAGATTGATAGATGGATAAACAGTTACATAATCTGAGATCTATCGATCAAGAAGAAGGAAAGATAAACTCTATTTCGTGGGCATATCTTTTTGGGTGGATTTCTCGCGTGGACTGCTTTCTTCGAGACTACATCTTTCCAGAGCAGGTTGGGTGAGATGAGGGGCATTTTGGGGTGAAATTTATAAAAATGAACTTACGTGGTTTAAAAAAAAGTATCAGAGGAGTTATAAACCTCTAAAAAGGTACCTACTAGTAATTATTCATATTTTTTTTCTTCGAAAATAATTAAACCTGTGGGGAAAATAGGCCTGATAAGAGGCTAGCTTTTGAGCGGGCCAAAAAAATTAAACTGACCTATAGCATATTTTCATGTTCTTTTATTTTTGGATAAATTATATGTCGGTCCACGTTACAAGATTTATAACCATTTAAGTTCTTCCTTTTTTTAAACCGTTAAATTCTATTTTTATAATATTGTTCCTAAAGGCCCTATTATAGAACTAATGAAAATTTCTTCTTCTTCTCTATCTCCGTCGAGTTTGTCCGCCTCGATCCTTGTCTTCCCTTTTCCTACACTTGTTTTTTTTTTTACTTTCTTACTTGCATGAGATATTTATTTTAGTCTCATTTTCTTCACCACATTAAGAATCGATAAAAGGAAGTTTGGTGCTTAGGAATGAAGAGGAAAGGGAGTGAAAAGTTAGAGTGGTGAAGAAGAATGGTGGTTACTTTACTTTGCCATGCTAACTTCTCTCTCTCTTTCCTCATCATGTTCAGAGGTGGTCAGGAAAGCGAAAACAAAGAGGAGAATTAAGACTAGTCACAACATTTCAATTCTCTTATTCTTCCCCTTCTTCTTCTCCTTCTTTTTCTTTGTGTTTGTTTACGTTATTCAAAATAGTTTCACTTTTGTATGTATGTTGTTATGTATGTAAACTGTTCGATGAAATGTCTAAATATGAATTTGCTCGTTGTTGGACATTTATTTTGAATTTGGACACTCATTTTGAATCTGGATGCTTAAATTCTGAACCACGATTCATCATTTGTGAATCGTGATGCACCGATTTGGATTTTGGATGCATGAAGATGCATCAATTTTGAATCATTTGTTGATTGTGTACATGAAAAAAAAAAAGACAGGAGATTCTGGTTCATTTTGCGATACATCTAATTGGATAACCAATGCATGAAAATCAAGCATCTCAATTTCAAATTCATGCATCGTCAAGGGACATGAGGTCTGGTTCATTTTGCGATACATCAAATCAAAATTTCGATGCATCCTGTCTTCATTGTTTTCTCAAAACCCTTGAGATTAGTCTTTATTTTCCAAGCAACCTTCGTCTATCACAAAATTAAACCAATCAGTCTCATCTCTTTCCCCGTTGTCTACAAAATCTTTTTTCTTGCCCTTTGTAGGTACGGGAGGAACTCATTTTGTAATCGAGTATGAATAAATAAAGAATTTATTTCCATGAGTACCTAGTAATCCTTGGTGTTTTCATTTTTTTATTAAGTTATGAGATTCAAATATGCATAAACACATAAATTAGGTACAACTCTCCAATTATGTCCTCTATAATTTCAAATCCCACCCCTGCTTTTATCTTCTTACTTGTAGAAATATCGGTGCATTAAATGAACAAATGATAGCTAGGAAAGAATCAATGGAATTGATGCATCAAAAATTCAAATAGTTACATCGTGAACCAAATTGATGCATCAATTTGGAATGACGATGCATAGATTTGGAATCACGATGCATCGATTTGAACCCTAATGCATCGCAATTCAATTTGTGCATTGTGATGCACGTTTTTGTGCATTGCGAAGCATGAACGAAAGCTTTATGCGCGCGCCTTTGTTAATTAAGGGTATACTCGTCATTTTTCACCAAAAGTGCCTTTTTCAGTTAATAAAAAAAGAGGGTACTGTAGTGGTTGGAATTTTTCTGAAAGGGACCGGATCAGTTATCACCCTTTATTTTTGGGTGAAGTTTAGGCTGGTTTCTTTTTAAAAGTTTTCAACCGCTCCAGTTCACTATGTTTTTTTAACCGAAAGAGACATTTTTATAGGCGAAAAGACTACGATATCCTTAATGAACTGAACATGAGTGCGCAAAAGTATCAGTTCATGCATCAATTTTGCATCGTCCTGCACAAATCAAATGCAAATTATTCATCAGGGTTTTCTGCATCATCGATTTTACATCGTGATGCAAAAAAATCAAATCCAATTTGTGCATTGGGATTTTCTGCATTGAGAATTCAATTTGTGAATCAAAAATTTCTGCATCGCAAATCCAATTTGTGCATTGCGATTCAAATTGATGCATTGCAATGAACAAATTGATGCATCGCGATGTACAAATTTAGCCTTCGGCTTATTAATGACATAGTCGTCTTTTCGCCCTCAAAAATGCATTTTCTTGTTAAAATAACATAAGGGTTTTAAGCGATTAAAAACTTATGAAAGGAGACCGACATATAATTTCTCCTTTATTTTTTGTTAGAAAGTGGAATGATGACGAACTCAAATAAGTGTGATATTTAATATTGTTTTGTGACTTTACTTGTTGTAAATATTGCACTTTTTATGTGTATTTTGTATGTTTGGTGATTACAGGTCTATGAGAGATTGATAGTGAAAAATTTAAAAAAATACCAAGTTCAAAGAAAAAATTCGGATATCATGGTACCGAATGTGCATTCGCTATAATCTAAGGGGAGTTGGAGCTGAAGTTGGAAGCAATGTCATGATTTTAAAGGAAATTTCAGACATTAGCCATTTCAGTAATTAGAGAATTATTATTTTCTCTAAATTGTTGTTATTTCTTTTCTTTCTCTTTTGTAATTAATGAAAAGATAGGATAAGAGATAGATTAGATGTTGTGGACTTTGTCAACAACTACCTAGGAGTGGGGGTTAGGAGTAGAGATCATGGCCTCTATAAAGGGGGAAAGACTTGGAGAGCAAGGAGGGGCTCAACTATATAAGGAGAAGTCAGTTTTAGAAGTGGGCATCCAATCACAGACAACACGGCTGATACACATAATCATACACACATATATACACTCGAAGATTTTAGTAGCAGCTTGCTTGTTTCTTCCATCACACTGCTGGGTTTATTTTCGTTTTGAATTCATTTTGTAAGTAATCTTTAATTATGTTTAGTGGCTAGTTTTATTTCTTTCAGTTAATGAACAAGTAATTATTTGCAAGTTTCTACTGTGAGATCTAAGTGTTTTAATTCTCAATTGGGTTTAAGTATTTATTCATTCTCTATTTGTTTGTTGCAAAAGGAATTGTGACTTAGGATTATTATGCTTAGTTAATGTTTGTGGCCAAAACCTTAATTATCCTAATAGTTCATAGCTAGTTAGTATCGTTGATCTGTAATTGTTATAGCTGTTAAAATGGGCAAAAGCTTGCGGGCAAGCCCGCCCCGCCACCTATTAGGGGCGGGTTGGGCTGGTGTTTTCAATACCCGTTAGGATGCAGACTTTTCGGGCTTTGCGGGTTGGCGGCAGTGGCGGCCGCATTTTATGGACTCTAGAATCTGGACTGGACTTGTAAGTTGTATTGTTATAAGTATTAAGTAATAACTAATTATTAACTAGCGGCCCAGGCCCACTCACAGTAAGTGTAACCCCGTAACCGTAAGTCTTAAGGGTTAGGGACCTAGGGTTAACTAATCGTGAATGACTGAATTCGTGATCTCGTCTCTCACTCTCTCAGTCTCACACTCACTCACTCCGTCTCTCACCTCTAACCTCACTGTCTCTCTCAGGCCACACCTTCTTGAGTTCGGGCCCTTGTTAGACTCTCCACTCTCGTGATCTCGTCTCTCAGTCTCACTCACTCTGTCTCTCACCTCACTCTGTCTCTCTCATCTGTTCATAATTCACAGCTAATCCTTCAGGCTTCAGGCCCTTCACGACTTCAGGTTAGATCAGTTCAGTAGTTCATGGCCTCTAAGTCTTCGGCTCTTTGCCGTCTTTGTCAGGCCTCTAAGTCTTCGCCGTCTACGTCTCCGTCCTTGCTTCAGACCTCAGTCTCAGTGCCCCTCGGCAACGGCGGTAAGTTCACTTCATTACAAGAGCGACACCTTCTACGAGAAAATCCCCGATCTTGTTCAAGAAGTCAAAGGCAAAGACACCCTTGTCTTTCACTGTATCAACAACAATGTATATGATCTTTTCAATCTTCGTCTTCTTTTCAAGTCTTTTAATTTTCTGTTTGTTTGTTTAGAAGAATGATGCTCAATTTTTCTGTACTTGTTTTATTTTTATACATTAATTTCCTTTTGCGATATTTCTGGTTTTAATTCTATAAATGTAAATACTCTCCCGTTAATGGTTAATGCCTTTCAGAAGTTAGTAGTGGAATCGGTTTACGTTTCATGGGTTGAAATGGAAATACAGACAGAAACAGAAACAGAATTGATACGTTGGATTGATAATAAATAAATAAAATTTTAAATAAACCATTTTTTTGCGGGCTAGCCTGTTTTGCCCGTGGCCCTATGCGGGGCGGGTTGGGCTAGGTGTTTTTAGGACCATTGTATTCGCGGGTTTTCCCGCCCCGCCCCGTTTCACAGCGGGCTTTTCAGGCCCGTGGGTAAACCCGCCCCGCAGGCCCGTTTTGACAGCTCTAGTAATTGTCATCGGGTTCTAACAAAGTAGCAAGTAACGCACCGTTTAGGCATCACAAGCATATTCGGTCCGTGTTGCGGGAATGAGTAATCTAAATTAAATGATATTGCTTCAATATGCACTGTTTAGAATCGGGTCTCTCACTCTTAATGCTTTCAAAACATTAAATCGTACGAGCGTTTCGTGGGTTGTCTTTTGATTAGGGAAATAGTTAACGAGCTTCTCTTGACTATCGAGACAGTAAGGAGAGATTGGGTGTCTGGCGGTTGTCGATCGACAACTATAACCGGTTTATTTGCAGCCAATTGAGTCATCTTTGTATCTATGATCAATAGTAAACTTATGGGATTACGTTTAGTTCATTGACTGAAACTTTTTCGTTATTAGAATCAAACATCATTTTCTGTTTTGTTAACATTTAGTCATTTAATTTCAGCTTTCAATTAAGTCATTGTTGCTAATTAGTTAGATTAAAAACCACAATCTTTATCTTAAATTGTTTTGTTAAAATTCTTAGAAGAAGTGAATTTGACGTTCCCTGTGGATATGATCCCTACTACCCTATACTCGTTATAAGGAAAATAGGAAATTATTTTTGACGGTTTGACACCCGCCAAATTTTGACGCCGTTGCCAGGGAACAATTTTGTTATTTATTTTATTTTAAGAATTTTATTTTGATATGGCTTTCTATGCACAACAATTTGGAAATAGGCATGATAACTTTCCACGACAAGGGAATGAGGTAAATTCTAGTTCTATTGATCAAAGATTGAATGCATTGACTTCTCTGGTGGATAAGTTTCTTGTGAATCAGGTATCAAAGGCTCAAGTTTGTAGAAATTTGTTGGTTGCTAGACATGTTGCAAATTATTATCCTTCATGGCAAGATAATGTGCAACACGCGATGACAATAGGAGGATTTTCGGGACAAACTCATGATGACCATGATCCTTATTCCAATAGCTACAATCCAGGATGGTGGGATCAACCAAATTTTAGTTGCAAAAATCAAGAAGGGCAACCATGATTTCTGCAATAGAGTTATCCGTTCTCACCACCTCCATTAGTTCAGCCCACTTCCAGTTCCGACACATCGTTGGAGAGTTTAATCAAGAGTCTTCCTGAATTAGTTCAGTAAGATAAAGAAAGAAACGAGCAAGATAGACAAACTCAACAAAAAGAAATATTAGAGACCAAGGCTAGCATTAAAAATCTTGAAAATCAGATTTCTCAGCTAGCTGTGTCCGTGAGCAAGATGGAAGTGAATCAAGTTGAACAAAAAAAGGCATGTTGATTGTAGCAAGGAAGAAGTTGTGCAAAATGAAGGTTCGCCAAGAAATGAAGGTGGAGAATTCATGAAACCGAATGAAAAAATTGTTATTCTCCCACCTTTTCCGGGCAGATTCGCTAAGAAAGAAGAGGATAAGAAGGAAATCTTAGAGACCTTTCGTAAGGTTGAGATTAATATTCGTGTCATGGATACTATAAAGGAAGTGCCTCACCATATTGAAGAATTGTGTGCGAAGAAAGTGAAGCTGGAATTAGTGACTATGAAAAGTTTGATAGATAAAGATGTGCCTTTCCAAATAAGTGAGGAGGTGCATGAAAATATTATGGCAATCTATTCCACACCAAACGTAACACCAAGGTTTGATTCCCCTTTCTTTTCCATTACTGATTTCAAGTGAAAAAATTCTTTCTCCACTGCCGGTTATTATTGGTAATAATTTGACCGAGTTGTAGGAAGAGTAGGTATTAGGTCTAGCTACAAACGTTAAATAGCGGCGCTAATTGGGAGGCAATCCAACAATTTTAATGCTTTAATTTACTGCTTTTCCAGGTTAAATTTATTTTATTGTTATTTTAATTTAGTTTTTAGGTTTTTTTTTTTTTTTTTGTAGCAGCAGGTGTGTGATTTAAAGTAGGAGTGAGCTTGGTCCGGTTCAGTCCACTTTTTTTGGAAAAACTGAAAGAACCAGGACCAGACCAATAGTTCGGTTCTTAAAAAATATAGAACCAGGACCAACCCAATATGTCTGAGAACCAATATATTGGTCCGGTCCAGAACCAATTGAAGACGTATGAGAACCAGGACCGGACCAATACGATGCGTATCTTTGAGCAAGAGGATAACTAGATTTTCTAAAAAACAATGATCAATAATCAAATCATGTTCTTCCTTCATACAACATTTTGTTGGGTTCGTTGTTCTTGTGAAAATAAACTAAAGGTAAAAATCATTACTTCTAAATTAATAAAGAGAAATGAAAAATAAAGTTGTAAGGAAATTTATTACAAGTCATCTTCCTCTCCGATCCCCTTATGGTTAATTTAATTAATTTACAGGTAACAATCCTTCAAACTAATAATGTTTGGAATCACAAAAAAAAGCAGGAAATTAATTAATAGGGAAGAACAATGTTTTCCCTCATATTTTCTCTTTAATCAAATAAGGAAACTTGGTTGAATATTGAATCAAATTATTATATATTTTCTTTAGATTGTAAGTTGCATGCCTTTTATTATCCTCTTATCAATATATATATATATATATATATATATATATATATATATATATATATAAGTATATTATATATAATAAAATAATAATAAATACACATTGGTCCGGTTCGGTCTGGTTCTGCGTTTTTGGTTTTTGGAACCGTGGACCGACCCAATTGTCCGATTCTGTAAAAATTCAGATCCAAGACCAATCCAAAGTATTGGTCCGGTCCATTTTTGATGGTCTGGTCCGGTCCGGTTCTGGAAAACTTATGCTCACCCCTAATTTAAAGGAGCAAAGAAGAATGAACTACTAGTAGCAGGGTTTGTGAGGGTTTGTGAGAGCTTAGCACATGCCCATGTGGTATTGTCACTGTTCCTGTATCATTCCAAGAGCAACCAAGCGGTAGAACCAAATTAGAATTTTCCTTTGCCTCTGTTCAGGATGACAGGGAGTAGCTCTTTTCCCTCCACTTTGCTCTTTTCTGCTTAATTTTTTTCTTCTTGTTTTGCACACCTTGATTATATACTACAATGTATAACATAAGTGTGGGGGGATTTGAGCGTGTGTATATGGGGTAATCGGGGCGGGTCCCTTTTTGCTGTTATGTTGGTTGTTGAATATGTCTTTATTTGAGGATTTTTGAACTTTCATGACATGATTTGGGTTAATAGGTTAAAATGAAAATGAGACATTGTTGTTATGTTTGTAGATGTGCATTATCCGATTGAATTGAGGAATTTATGATAAGTGATGGGCATTTTGAATTTTTTTTTGCATGAAATTGTAAAATATGTTTGTAATTGATACATTCAATTAGTGTGTGCAAGTCTTAACTCATTAGCCACTTCGGTGAGATATTGGGCCAACAATAGAGCAGCCCGTTATATATGTTCTTTTCTTTTTTCTTTGAGTGATTTTCATGCGCGGATGATTATTCTAGAACTTGCATTTTGTATACATATCGAGATCATATCAATGAGTTCTTTGCATCAATGTGATTAAGGCACTTAGGTATCACCCCTTTTGTCTATCTTTTTCTATTCTACCCATAAATGTTTCCCCTTAGTTAACCATTTTGAGCCTTATCTGTTTCTTTGTTTTAACCTAGATATAATAAACCTTTAGCCTTTCTTTGTTGACCTTCTTTTTGATTAACCTGATGTCAAAGGAGTTGCATATAACCATGTGAATTACAGAGTCTTGTTCTTATATAGGTGTGAAGCTGCAAATGATGGTTGTTTAATTGAGTGAATTGTTATTGGGTCATGTTCTAAACAAAAATAAAAAAAATAAAAAATAGAAGTATGTTCGATGTTGAAAAAAGAAAAGAAAAAGAAAAGAAAAAGAAAAAAGAAAAGAGAAAAAGTGAGAAGAGAAGAAAAAAAGAAAAAAGAAAAAAGAAAAAGAAAAAGAAAAAGAAAAAGAGAAAGAAAAAGAAAAAGAAAAAAGAAAAAGAAAAAGAAAAAGAAAAAGAAAAAGAAAAAAGAAAAAGAAAAAGAAAAAGAGAAAAAGAAAAAGAAAAAGAAAAAGAAAAAAGAAAAGAAAAGAAAAGAAAAAGAAAAAGAAAAAGAAAAGAAAAAGAAAAAGAAAAAGAAAAAAGAGAAGTATGTAGCAGCACTTCCAAGAGAAGAGAACTTGAGTCAAGTAAAATGTGCAATTCAATTTTATGGTGACTAAAGCCATTGATATGCTTCATTTTGTGACTAATGCTGATGGACGAGTTGGAAATGACTCATGTGGTTATTTTTCTTTGACAATTTTCTTTGACATCTTAGCCATATTAATCCTTTATATCATACCCTTTTCACCCCTAGCCACGTTACAATTTTTTTAAAGACCTTTTGATTGGTGCATTATGAACTCATATTTTGTGATGGAGATTTGATCAATTTGCAAGCATATGGTAATGTCATTTCGTTGTGTGATTTGAGTATTTCATGATATATATCCCTCTTTAAACACTTTTGTGTGATTTGAGAAATACCGTGAGGATAAGTTGAGTCTTGCATATGTGAAGTTAAAGGATAATTTTAGAGACATGCAAATCAATTTAAATTGAAAAATGGGCGAATGCCCATCATGTTGATTGAATTTTGATTTTCAATATGAGAATGCACATTTGATGTCAAATTGGGAACAATGTCTGTTTTTCTTGGGTTGGTTGGACCAACAATGATCATGTTTATGAAGTTTAAAAATGCTTGAGGACAAGCATCGTTTAAGTGTGGGGGAATTTTAGCGAACTCAAATAAGTGTGATATTTAATATCGTTTTTGTGACTTAACTTGTTGTAAATATTGCACTTTTTATGAGTATTTTGTATGTTTGGTGATTACAGGTCTATGAGAGATTAATGGTAAAAATTTAAAAAGAATACCAAGTTCAAAGAAAAAATTCGGATATCATGGTACCGAATGGGCATTCGTTATATATCTGAGGGGAGCTGGAGCTGAAATTGGAAGCAATGTCACGTTTTTAAAGGGAATTTCAGACATTAGCCATTTCAGTAATTAGGGAATTATTATTTTTCTCTAAATTGTTGTTATTTCTTTTCTTTCTCTTTTGTAATTAATGAAAAGATAGGATAAGAGATAGATTAGATGTTGTGGACTTTGTCAACAACTACCTAGGAGTGAGGGTTAGGAGTAGAGATCATGGCCTCTATAAAGGGGGAAAGACTTGGAGAGCAAGGAGGGACTCAACTATATAAGGAGAAGTTAGTTTTAGAAGTGGACATCCAATCACAGACAACACGGCTGATACACATAATCATACACACATATATACACTCGAAGATTTTGGTAGCAGCTTGCTCGTTTCTTCCATCACACTGGGTTTATTTTCGTTTTGAATTCATTTTGTAAGTAATCTTTAATTATGTTTAGTGGCTAGTTTTATTTCTTTCAGTTAATGAACAAGTAATTCTTTGCAAGTTTCTAATGTGAGATCTAAATGTTTTAATTCTCAATTGGGTTTAAGTATTTATTCATTCTCTATTTGTTTGTTGCAAAAGGAATTGTAACTTAGGGTTATTATGCTTAGTTAATGTTTGTGGCCAAAACCTTAATTAACGTAATAGTTCATAGTTAGTTAGTACCGTTGATCCGTAATTGTCATCGGGTTCTAACAAAGTAGCAAGTAACGCACCGTTTAGGCATCACAAACATATTCGGTCCATGTTGCGGGAATGACTAATCTAAATTAAATGATACTGCTTCAATATGCACTGTTTAGAATCGGGTCTCTCACTCTTAATGCTTTCAAAACATTAAATCCTACGAGTGTCTCGGGGTTTGTCTTTTGATTAGGGAAATAGTTAACGAACTTTTCTTGACTATCGAGATAGTAAGAAGAGATTGGGTGTCTGGCGGTTGTTGACAACTATAACCGGTTTATTTGTAGTCAATTGAGTCATCTTTGTATCTATGATCAATAGTAAACTTATGGGATTACGTTTAGTTCATTGACTGAAACTTTTTCGTTATTAGAATTAAACATCATTTTCTGTTTTGTTAACATTTAGTCATTTAATTTCATCTTTCAATTAAGTCATTGTTGCTAATTAGTTAGATTAAAAACCACAACCTTTATCTTAAATTGTTTTGTTAAAATTCTTAGAAGAAGTTAATTCGACGTTCCCTGTGGATACGATCACTACTACCATATACTCGTTATAAGGAAAATAGAAAATTATTTTTGATGGTTTGACACCCGTCAATTGACCTATAGCATCTTGTGGAATTTGGGCACAAGTAATGTGAGTTTTATGCCCTCTAGACTATGAGACAGAAAACCCATGCTTTCCTTGGGTTGCATTGCTCACTCTTTGCTTGGAACAGGTTGGCCAGAAGAGAGCTAGCTTGGTCAGTTTCAAGTTGTAGTACTCCAGAGACGAGACACATAAATAAATGACAAAAACTTGTGTAGGATGGTCTTACTGATCCAAAATCGGTAAGACGGCGCCCCATTTAAAAATTTACGAGTCATAATAAATAAACAACATGCTATTAAATATATTAAAAATAATTCAACTATGGTGGTCTAGAGTTGATGTGTAAAATTTGGGTGGAAGTTTAGGCAGCGAGTCCCTCAAGCTGTGGAATTAAATTTTATTGCTCAATAATGATAAGTTTTTCATTTTGCTCTGGTGCCCCTGCATTTTCAAGGTTTGCCTTGCAGTTTAATCCTCTGTCAACCCCATTAGCCTTCTGTTAGCCTCATTTGTCTTGGGATGCTTGACGGATCCTAACGGATTTTGACGAAATGCTAAGTGACACATTTAAATCTAAACATATATTTAAAAGACAAAAGTGACACATTTTAAGGTTAAAAGTGACTCTATAAAGGTGAATTTGTTACAATTCTCATTAAAATACAAAGTGACACTCTTAATACTAAAAAGTGACATATTTAATACTAAAAAATGTTACTTTAAAACTAACGTTGATTGCCAAAAGTGATACATTTAATACTAAAATGTGACACTTTCAATGCTAAAAAGTGATACTCTTAAGATCAACAACGACGATTTTTATTTACAAGTCAAAATGAAACTTTTAAGGTCAAAAGTAACACATTTAATATTAAAAAGTGACACTTTTAATACTATAAAGTAGCACTTTAATGCCAAACGTAATGATTTTCATTTATAAAAAAATGAGACACTTTTCAAAGTAAAAATAATACACTTACACATTTAAACCCAAAAAGTAGCACTTTTTAAGGAGAAAAATTACTATAATTTTCATTAAAAATGTAAAATGATACTTCTAAGGTCAAAAGTGACACATTTTATACTACAAAGTGACACCGTTAATAATAAAAAGTGACACTTTGCATATATAAACATGAGAGATGACGCTATAATTTTCAAAAACTAAGGGGTTGCATTGAGATTTCTGAATTTTGTTCCATTTAACTCTTACACAAGATCGTCTTACTGGAGACCACTTCTACATAGATTTAGATTGCTTGTTTGTTGGACATATACTTCTCAATTTGGAGAATCTATGTCCAAACTTGATCAAACTACCACGATGATTAAGTTTTGTGGAATTACCGAAGTGGTCATGAGGATAGAACTAAACTGCCTTTAGTTTTGAATGGCATCGCATGGATATAAAACATTGGTTATTCTGATTCACTCACTATATAAAGTTTACTGGTTAATTCTTTTTCAAAGAGAAGATTGTGAAATATGGTGGAGAGATGGAGGCGGAGTGGCGGAGTGGCGGAGTAGACAACTTCTTAGTTTCTAGAATACAGGAAAGTTTAATGCTGCGGCTAGTTGGTGAAAGAAATGTTTTTGTGCTTTGAAGTTTAAGCTTATTAGATTACTTGACGAATGAATCCGAGTCTTGAACAGCTCGTGATGTGATAAAGTCATTTAGAATAAAATGTCTCCGAATCTGATTGCTGCATTATTTATTTTTTGTTTTTTTACCATAAGCATCTTCAACTGGTTACGAGTCTGTTCTATATATGTGATAAAATTTAACATAATTAACTCAAGGTGGTCTCCATTTGGAGTCAGGGGTGGGACTGTTGGGTGATTATGAGTCAATCCAACTCTTGGGTTAGCCCAATGTTGCATTACTGATAAGCTATATTGAAATCAATACATTCAATTGAGGGAAGAAAACAACATTAATGGAAGAGAAAAGATATTTTCTATTCACTGTGAAAACTGAATTGTTGAATTACAGATCTTGATAGTTCTTTTATATGAGACCTAACCATACATCAGTAACCTCAACACACTAACTAACTGACTGGAGTTCTAAGAACTTTGGCAAAGCGACAGACGACACCCCTAGAGTTTTACACATCATGTTGAGTTTCTGACTTCAACATTATCAATTACCATGATTCCCCATTGCTGCTTGTGTTGGTCTTGAACATATGTCACACAAGCCATAGGTCAAATCAGAAATTTACCTTTCCTTTTTTTGGATTGGCTAGGTAAAATTACGTACCTTGTTAGACGATGAGATCCTACTGTATATTCTTTCTCTATTTTCTTTTGAATAAAATGTTATATATTGATGTCCAATAAAATGTTGTATATTGTGCTGAAAATATTGGTATCGTTGATTGTCAATTACAAAATATTACAGTTTGTTTCAAGTTGAATGATGATGGGACTTCCGTGTATAGTAGTTGCTCGCTTTTGCAATTGTGCCTAATGGACTTCGGGTTATCAATACGGGGATAGGCATTTACAGGGTAGCTCAAAACTAAATCCAGTGAAAAATCACTAAGTTCCTTGCACAATTTCATCCTTAAACAAAAGCATAAAATGGTGAATCACATGCCCACAATCATACTATGCCTCAATGCAGACAAGACAACATAAACTGCAGGCAAATTACTTGGCTATATTTAAAGAAGGGTTAATTCTTTGCTATACGAAAGCACAACATGATAAATATCATAACTCCTTACCCAGTTTCAGCCTCAAATTACATGAAAGCACAACATGATGAATCACATTCCCACAAAACATGTGCTCACTATTATCATTCTCGTTAAAGCCAACAAAACTGATTGTTTCAGTTGGAAATAGTAACTCCTTTACGCAGTTTCTACTTTGAAAATGGGAGCAACATGGTGAATCACATGCCCATAAGCACGGGCTTGCAGTTTGGAGTCTCGCTAAAGCTAGCAAATTAAACTGCTAGGTGTCAAGCTCAAGCTGCTTGTTTCTGTTTTGAATATCACAAGATGTTTCAGTGCTGATCCATACTTTGCGTTCCTATTTGTGCATAAACAAGAGTGGTTGGCATCCCCATGGAAACGTCAGACTTATATTTCAAAACCTTCTGGAGGGCTGGAGTGGTCAGGACACTGCAAGAAACTAGCTTGATTGTTGCCTTTCCGTTTGGCACTATGTAGTCTGTTGAATTAATGTCTTTTACTGTTCTTGAGATTGACTTCTTGTATGTCAGTAATAACAACTCTCATCTCAAGTTTGCTAGGTGAATTATATGCCTATAACAAACCTCTAAATTTTCATTATGTTATTCCCATTCCACCAAAATAACAATGAGCACAGCTGGACCAAGCTTTTCTTTTCTTGATTATCTGCATTGAACGAGCCTAATAGCGGTTCCGCTTTTTCTGGTTTATCGAGTGGATGGGCTCAAACTAAGCTCACAAGAGCTTTGCCAACATTTTAAAACGCACCAGATACAAACTGAATGCAGATAGATACTTAGGCTTCAAATTGTCCTTCGAAAACCATTGCTCTGGTATGATTTGAAAATTTGAAAATTTCATTCGGACAAAAGAAAAAAATAATGTTCAGCGAAAATTGTTATTTGACCAGCACGGAGTATATCCGCAATACCAATTAACAAAATTAATTAACAGGATAATCCATTTCATCATTATTCAAGATCAGCATTTTCACCCAAAGATTCGCCATAAAAGCGAGAATAGAGTTGAATCCAAGCCTTCAACAACTTACGATGTGTATTGGCCAGTCCCGTGGTGTAAACTTTGGAATTGAAAATGGCAGATCAGATCAAACAGTGAAAATTGAACATTTGGAGGGAAGAAGGATTTCTAATACATGAGTCGTATTTTCTGTATTACAACCAAAATGAGGAACCAATCCCACTATATAGCTACAATACAAAGTGGTTACACTCCACCTCCACTAACTAACAAGCATAACTGATCATAACTCATCTGTACAGCCTGGCAAGAAAGCAGAAAATATCTAATAACTACAATCACAATCGTTAATAAAATAGTTACAAGAATGCCCCTAAGATCATCTCCATATATCCACACAAGGCAGCTGGATGGCCTTGTAAAATCTTTGTAAGTCAGACTTCATTTTGCTTGATCTGTGCACATTGTTTGCTTGTGGCTTAGCCAGCTTAGCCACATTATTCACTTCAGCATTGTCTACACTCCCCCCACAAGTTGAAAGTGGGAATGCACTAAGAACTTTCAACTTGGATATCAAAAACCAATGGGAAATCTTCCCCAATGATTTAGTGAATATATCAGCCATCTGAGACTTGGAAGGTATGTACTGAGGATGTATCAAACCTTGTTGAACCTTTTCACGTACAAAATAACAATCGAGCTCAATGTGTTTAGTCCTAGCATGATAAACAGGATTAGAGGCTATAGCTATTGCAGCCATCTGTCACACAAAGACATCGAACAGTGAAGCATAGGAGAAATTTGCAAGTCTTTCAGAGAGAGCATGAACCCATAGAATTTCACAGCCTAACAGTAGCTAGAGCTCAGCACTCTCGCCTTCAGAAGATTCGGCTGCGGATGATCGCTTCTTGGACACCAGAAATAAGAGAATTCCAAGGAAAATGCGTAAACTCGTGACGATTTTCTCGTCATTTGATCCCGCCCAATCACTATCACAATAGGTTGTAAGATTTAAATCATTGATAGATGAGAGAAAAGACCTTGTCCTCGACAAGCTTTGAGATATCTCGTGACCTAAGCAATGCCTTCATATGCGTATCGATGGAGCATGTACAAACCGACTAAAGTAAAGCAAAAAGCTACATCGTGCCTAGTAATGGTCGTATAACGTTTACCTACCAGTCTATAGAGGCGGGATCTGGGAGAGGATCCGCCGAGGCCAACAGACTTTGTATTAGGATCCAAAGGAATAGTCAAAGGCTTTGCTACGTTATCCTGCTGACATAAGATCCATTATATACTTTCTTTGGTGAGGTGAAAACGTGAGGCACTGGTCACTCAATCCCAGTAATATTTGATGAAACCTAGATCTTTGATCTTGAATTGAGAATCAAGCGCTTTAAAGGCGAATAGCAAAGAGGTCATTCCACGTGATAATGATATCATCTACATAAACTAGAAGGCGATAAATTTGTCATTATGCTTCATGGTGAACATAGAATAATGCATGAGATTGCACAAATCAATGCTCGATAAAGATGCGTTGTTTAGCAAACCATTGTCTAGAAGCTTTGTTTAAGACCATCAATGACTTCATTGACAAACCCGGGCTTGGATCTTTAGTCGAGAGGAAACAGGGGCATGGACATGTAGACTTCTTTAAGATCCCATGTAGAAAAGCATTATTAACATCTAATTGATGAACATCCCAACCATTAGCTTATTTGCAATTGAAAGAAGAACTTAACGAAACCATGCTGCAACGGAGAAAAGGTTTCATGATAGTCTATGCTTCGGATATGTATACCCTTTTTTACTAATCTAGCCTTGTATCTCTCAACAACTTCCATCGAATTATACTTTGTACACCCATTTGCGCCTATTGTCTTCTTGCCGGTGGGTAAAGGCGAATTCGGTATGATTAGCTTAAAGCTGTCAATTCCCATGGCATCAATCCATGTTGGTGTTTAATAGCGATTATAAGATGCGGGGCTACATTTCCATGTAAAGCATGAAGATGTGAAGAATCAAAGTGATCATAAGTAGTGAAGTGACTTATGTGATGTTTAGAAAAGGAAGTGACATCCTTAAATCTAACGAGGAGGAGTAGGAACCAGAAGATTTCTAAGAGGTGAAGAAGAAGGAATGTGAGTATCTTGTTCATGTTCTGAGAAGATATAGGACTTGGACTAGGAACTTTGTTGAAATGTGAGGAAGAGTTTGTTGAGGCATGCGAGGTGATGAAGAAACATTAGAAGGTCTGAAATCGAAATAGGAGATGAATGAGTTTGAGGAATAGGGGTTGAAGGATAAGTATGATGGACGGGAGGAGAATCATCAACGAGGCCAAGGTAAGGAAGTGGTCGAGAAGAAGAAGAAGAAGAAGAACTAGAAGAAAAAGGAAAAATGTGTTCATGAAACACAACATGCCTACTTATGAAGAATTTCTTGGAGGTAAGATCATACAAAATATACCCCTTGTCATGAGGATAACCAGAGGAAAGAGATTTGGTGGCCCTAGGTTCAAATTTATCGAGAATCATGTAGAAGCATAAAACTCTTAAGGTCTTAAGTGTAGTTAACGGAATTGATGAGCGATTTCATGAGGAATTTTAAAATCTGGCTAGTGGGCGACTATTATCAATAAGTGGGCGTGAGGCAATAACCCCAGAGTGTTTGGTAGACTTGCGAAACCTTAATGCCTAGCCATTTCAAGAAGTTGTTTGTGTTTTCTTTCTACATACCATTTTGTTGTGGTGTGTAAGTACATGACGATGGGAGATTCCTAGTTTGGCTAGAAAGGGTAAGTTCTTGATTGAAAAACTGAACCATGATCGCGGTCGATGGACTTAACGATTTTAGCGTGGATTGAAAATGATTACATAAGCAATAAAATCACGTAATATTTTGAATACATGGTACTTTGTTGGGAGCAAAAATGTCCATACACATGTCGCGATCATCCTGATGGTAGAAAGTATCTACTGACCTTGCATAGTAGGTATTTTGTAAGGACCCCAGATCACAATGAATCAAGTCAAAACATTTAGAAGCATGAGATACACTACTTTGGAATGGAAGTTTATGTTGTTTGGCTAATGGACGAGATAGAACAAAATGAAATACATTCATGATTTATTGTCTTGGAATGAAAAACATGAGAGACAATTGTGGGATTTTCTTCAAAGTATGGAGAGAGAATGGCCCGATCTTACGTTACTGCTCGAGAAATATCCGAGGTTGGGCATGGCTGTGTTGATCCAACTAAATTGGGCACAATGGGAATGGATGTGGAGGCTTGTCCTTGCAGAAAACAACCTCCATGAAGATCACCCATGATGATGACCTTCCATCAGTCTGGAAGATGCACTTAGAATTGGTGAAAGAGACTAAGTAAGAGGTATTAGAAAGCAACCTAGAAACAGATAGGGGTTGAACTTGCTTGAGAACATATAGGACATCATGTAAAACAAAATCGTGATGCCATTAGACCCCTTTGTGTGTGATAGTGGCATGATTTCCATTAGGAAGAGATAGAATAATAGGTGTGTGTAATGAAACAAGCGAATCATGAAGTTGGATGGAGATGCAAACATGGTAACTTTTTGAATCTACTACCCGTATTAGCACTTTGAATTGAGGATATAAATTTGTCGGACAACTATTAGTAGTACCCATACTGCAAATAATATTGGAACCTGAAGTAAAGGTTGAAGCAACAAGGTGATCCTCAGGATGATCTTTTCCCTTCAGCATAGTCATGACCTGATTTAATTGAGTCTTTAGTTGCTCAATTTCAGATTGAGTCCCCTCATCTGCAATTTTGCCTTGTACCTACATTGCCTTAGCTCCCACATTCAACATTCTCGCCTTTGTGTGTCCATCTCGAGGGACCTTTGAGCGCTTTTGATTGTTAAGAGAATAATTTGGATGTCCCACTTGGGGAATCCATGCGACTTAAAGACTGCATGCCACTTATTGCAATAGTTACAAATAATCCCCTTTTTAAAAGGTGCTTTCACATAACTTGCTTTATTTCCATGTCCAGAAGAAGACCTATCAGAAGACCTAAAGTTTGTGGTGTAATTGGCAGCTAATTTTAACTCAGCTTCTTGATTAGACTTGGTCATGTTAGCAGCCACAATATTGTGATCAGTAATATAACCTATCTTCAGTGACTCTTCCTGTCGTACCATGTAATATGCCTCTCCAATGCTAGGTAAAGGTTTCATTCTTAATATCTGGCCTCTAATATTAGCATAACTATCATGCAATCCCATAAGAAATTGCATGAGTTTCTTCCTTTGTTCTCTAAGCTCTTGTGCCTTGCGACACCACACACAGTTATTACATGTACAGGCTGTAATAGTGTCAAGGGCAACACATTCATCCCATAATCCCTTCATCTTATGATAGTAGGCCTCTACAGATCCATCCCTTTGTTCTAGCATGTGCAGATCCTTTTCTAATTGAAAGGCCCTATGTCCATCAACATTAGAGTACCTTTCTTTTAATTCAGTCCAAATAACAAAAGCAGATGAAATGTATCTTAAGCTATTGCTAATTTCTTCTGAAACAACATTGAAGATCCATGAAATCACCATATCATTTGCTCTTGCCCAAAGTGGATATAGAACAGAAGTTGTTTCAGGGATAGGGTAATTACCACTGATCAAAGAAGATTTGTTCTTAGCAGATAAGGAAATCTGCATAGACCTAGACCAAGCACTATAGTTATCACTACCAGTCAGTTTAATCGAGATAAGGACCAAACCTGGATGATCATTATTATGAATGTACAGAGGATGCATGTTTGAATCTATGGAAATTTCCATTGTAGCAGATGTTCTGGTTCCTTCTCTTGCTCCATTGGAAGAGGTATTCTGCTATGAGTTGCTTGATTCAGCCATGAGACAATCGAATATAAAGGATCAAGAAGAAAATTCGATCAGAAGCAATTGATTAGGGTTCGAAATAGAGACTTTGAGAGACTGAGAATGAAGGATTCAAACAAGCTTCAAAACAAGAGGAAACATAGGATCGAATGGCTCTGATACCATGTAAACTTTGGAATTGAAAATGGCAGATCAGATCAAACAGTGAAAATTGAACATTTGGAGGGAAGAAGGATAATACATGAGTCGTATTTTCTGTATTACAACCAGAATGAGGAACCAATCCCACTATATAGCTACAATACAAAGTGGTTACACTCCACCTCCACTAACTAACAAGCATAACTGATCATAACTCATCTGTACAGCCTGGCAAGAAAGCAGAAAATATCTAATAACTACAATCACAATCGTTAATAAAATAGTTACAAGAATGCCCCTAAGATCATCTCCATATATCCACACAAGGCAGCTGGATGGCCTTGTAAAATCTTTGTAAGTCAGACTTCATTTTGCTTGATCTGTGCACATTGTTTGCTTGTGGCTTAGCCAGCTTAGCCACATTATTCACTTCAGCATTGTCTACACGTGGTGATAGCATTCGCGACGGAGCAAAAAAACTAGGTGGCATTTATTCAGCAGTTGATGCTGAACTCTAGCTTTAGCCCAGCTTACGAGCAGAATGGCATTACATATTCATGAGATGAAAAGAGAAGGCCTGGAAAATTGTTTAAAATAGTAGATAGGAGGTAGATAACGGCTCTATGTGGAGGGGATGTTGTTTACCGGGAAATCATTGAAGAAGAAGGGTTGGTGGATTGCCTTTTAAAGTTGAATCAGGATGGATTTTGGTGGAGAATACTATTATACAAGGGAGCTTGACTGCTGTGATACGGACTTGGTTTGCGATAAATGGAGGATCACTATGATGAATGTTTACGCTTGATGATAACCGAATGGAAAAACTTTCAAGTATGGGGGAGAACAACACGAAGGATAAAAAACCTATATGTTAAGCAAAGTTGGGAGGTAGATAGTGGCTTTATGGGGAGGGTCTGTCTGCGAACAAAGACAAGCAAATTGGTGTCGCAAACCCAGCAAAGAAAGGTAATCTCCATGCCAACTTGAAACCTTCCCTATAAGAAAATGAGAAGGAAGAATGGAGAGGTAGAGGTATGTAAAATATTCGCAAATACATTTGGGGTTCACTGTTTTAGGAAGACAAAAAAAAGAAAAAAAAAAAAAGAGCTCAACTGTATTGCTGTTGGAACTTGTTTGGGAGGAGGGGGGTGTTAGTACTCAGTATTAGTGCACAGCTCTATCCCACATTATCTACTTAGTGAGATATCGCTGGGAGGACAAACGACTATAAAAGCGCACGCTGTATTAGTCAAATCACACAGCCACGCGGTGTGCACAAACCGATGTATTCTTTTTTTACTAAAGATACTAAAGATAAAGAATACCGCCTCTTACGACAGGAAAAAAGTTATCGCAAAGTTTATCGCTCTCTT